>OY821518.1:239717895-240317895 GCA_963682025.1 Cordilura impudica
TCTAGTGGGGTTAAAAGGATGGTACATACGAAAATTTGGATGCAATTTCTCAATAATTTCCAGATATTTGGAGAATATATATAAAATCATATTTATAAATATTCTCGGATTGGGCTCTAGAACAGCTGGAACCTGACCCGATGCCTCATCGCAGAATTTCGTTCGGCGATAGGGCTCATTTTTGGCGTAATATACAAACATGCCGCATGTGGAGGAAGACCAATGCACAACATATCCTACAGACTCCTTTACAGACAAAGGCACCGTTTGGAACAATTTACACGCTAATGGCATCTTGGGACTTTTTTCGTCAAAAATGAAGCCGGATCTCGCGTAATGGCCAAAAGAGATCGTTAGCATACCACGATCAATGATTATTTGTTTGAAAAGTAACTCACTGGTTTACGTTGATACATCAGCAACGAGGCCAACATTGTTCGTGTTATTTTTGACATTCGGCCAGCAATGCTCGAAAAAGTGGCTCAAAGTTGGACGTCCAGAATGGGCTTCGTCAAGATAAGCCGCGGTGGCCATATGCCTGAAATTATTTCCAAATGTTAATGCCGTATATTGGTTTTTCGAATAAAGTCTAATTTTTTGTGTTATTTTAAATTTCAAGTTCTATCGGGCTTAAAAAACACCCTTTAATAAGACAGATGTACAAAATTGTAAAAAGAAATCTTTTCAAGCCTTGTCACCATTTTAAAAGGAAACAAAATCATGCCTACAGAAAAATAAATGGTTGGAATTGGGTTGCCACTATAAGAATTTACTTAGGTAAACAACTTTTTGTTTAAATTTTTAAATATTTTCTAATGCGATAGATTTTCTTCGCTTAGAACATTATTATCTTATACCTATCTTGCAAAATGAAAGTATCTACAAAAGCAAATAAAGTTCTGTTTACCAATCAAAGTTTTTATAAAAAATTATTAAAATAACTTAATTAAGGCAACTAAAGTCATACTAAAAAGGGTAGAAATTGATGCAATCGTAAATATTGGGGATTGCAACAATTTATTGTGTTATACCAACCATATTATAAACATATATAATTGTGTTAGCAGATATTGCTAAAAATTGTTGGTTAATATGATAAAATCAAATTTGTATTTCGAATTAATTTTCGGCTATAGAAAAGAAGAACTTGTTTTGGTAGTTTAACCGAAATAATAAATCAAATTCTGTTGTAAGTACTGAAAAAATATAGTGAAATGTTTCATCCGACTGAGTTTTTAATTTATTTGTCATTTTTGGAAAAATAAATTTAAAATTGTAATTTTTTGAAATAAAATGAAACTTAAAGTAAAATGGTACCTTTTATTATTTTTTATAGAAATAAAAAATCTTATTTTCGATATTTATCATTTTAATGATTGAGTTTGAAATTATTCAGGCTCAAGATGAAATGTTTTTACTTTAAATAAAGCAAAAACATTGGCACATTTGTTTCAAGACATTGATCTATATTCTGCATGTCAGGTTATACAGCTGTTTCAGGAAGAGTCACCAACCCTCATCAGTAACCACAAGCAGTAGATAGTTTGTTTGGTAAAAGGTTAACTTCATATGTATTTGCTGAAAACAACCAAATGAGAATTAAAGCAAAAGTTATACTATTTAAGCCTCTTCCACTAAAACTAACTAAAATATAGAACAACTTTGAAACAAATTTGATTGTATACGAGTACACATTGCATACTACAAAATACATTTTTGTTATACCCTATACCACCACTATGTGGTTTGGGTATAATGACTTTGTGCTGCTGTTTGTAATAACCAAAAATATTTGATCTACACCCATCTTTAATTATACCGATCGAATCAGAATCACTATCTGATTCGATTTAACGATGTCCGTCCGTCCGTCTGTGTCCATGTAAAGCTTGTAATCAAACTGCAGGTCGCAAATATGAATTTTATCGACCATGGGATGAACGCTATTGAAATTGGTGAGAATCGGTCCATGTTCAGACCTAGCTCCCATACAAATGTCCCCTAGGAAATCAACATATATTGCCATAAGATCCAAATTATCATACAAATCTTAGTCAAATTGGGTTTGTATGTATATATTACATCCATTAATCAGTAGTCCAAAAATGATCCCTATTGGAAAACTCTTAGTCATAGGCCCCATATAGAGCTGCTTCCCGATCTTCACTTAAATCTATCAAAAAACAAAAATATTGCACTGATTCTTCTCAAATTTTGTTTGTTTATATTTTTGCCAAATACAAGAGACCTTACCAAACATGGTCAGGATCGGTCAATTTTTGGGCCTAGTCCCATTATGGATATAGCATCCGATATGGACTTTTTCATATCTGCAGCAGAAAAAATTAATAAAAATCCCACTCAAATTTGGTTTATGCTTATTTTCTATATCCAGTTAGTTGTGCCTGAGAGATAGGGTCTCTAAACGCATGATATAGGGTATCGTATAGTCGGTCTAGACCGACTATAATTTTCTTACTTGTTTTGATATGCATTACATACAATTCCTAATTTTTGTCAACAGACTTATGTTATTTTTGTCTTGAAAAAACAAGAAAAACAATTTGTTTTTTCTAAACTTTCATTAAGCGTTAACGGAGTGCCCTCCGTTTGATCTTGAGCCTGAATAATTTCAAACTCAATCATTAAAATGATAAAGATCGAAAATAAAATTTTTTATTTTTATCAAAAATAATAAAATTAAAAGTACGTTAACGCTAAATGTAAGTTTAAAAAAAACAAATTGTTTTTCTTGTTTTTTCAAGACAAAAACAAACATGTCTGTGGTTTTCTAGAATAACCGCGTATGTCATAAAATCCAAATGTTCGGGGGAGCCAAAAACGTTATATTTGAAATTATGGGCTCGATATAAATATTTTAGAGCTTTTTATTTAAAAGTACTGTAGATATGGGCAGTAAATACTTTATATAAAATTTGAAGTCAAAAATCTTCAGAGAAATAGATCCTAGAGAAGGACGAAAAAAACAAAATGTAAATTAAAGTGTGTGCAGATAAAACAACTTATGTCGACAAACGTCGTTTTCTTTGAAAAAGAAAATTACCAATGCAACCACCCATGTAGACATAAGTTGTTGTTGCTTGAAAATGGATTTTTTTGTACGTCAACAAAAAGTTAACGGGACTTAGAATAAAAATATAACAACGTATCAAGAATAATAGTGACAAAAAAAAAAAACAGAAATAAACACACAAGTTTTTATAGGTGGTTATAAACTGAAAACTAATCCAAAATTATTTGGCATTTTTTTTCATTAATAAAAACGTATATCGCTATGTGTCGGTTTCTGAGAAAATAATTTATCAGCGATCAAACATAGGTTGACATACGTCGTTAGTGCTGCAAATTAATTTAATAAACATTTAAGTTACGTCGTTATTTAAAGAAAAAACTCAGAAATGGACAATATTTTTTTTAAAAAAATTTAACACATATAAAGAGCGTTAAAAATTAATATATTTGGCATCGTTAACTCAAAACTGACAAAAATGGATGTATATTGTAGTATGCAATGTGTACTCGTATACAATCACATTTGTTTCAAAGTTGTTCTATATTTTAGTTTGTTATATTGGAAGAGGCTTAAATATTATAAATTTTGCTTTAATTCTCATTTGGTTGTTTTCAGCAAATATACATGAAGTTAACTTTTTACCAAACAAACTAACTACTACTTTTGGTTACTGATGAGGGTTGGTGACTTTTCCTGAAACAGCTGTATAACCTGTCATGCAGAATATAGATCAATTTCTTGAAACAAATGTGCCAAGGTTTTTGCTTTATTTAAAGTAAAAACATTTCATCTTGAGCCTGAATAATTTCAAACTCACTCAGTAAAATGGTACATTTTGAATTTTGTTGAAATTTTATAAACTTTTAATGCTCGTATATAAAGTGCATTAATGCAAACTGTGTGTGGATTATTTTTAATTTTTTGGGTAACAAATATTTCAACAAGATTTACTCTTTTAGAATTATTTCTTTTCGAAAAATATATGCCACAATATAAAATGAAGTAAAAGGGATTCTGCTCTACTTCTCCTCACGAAAACAATAGTTTGTCGAAGCATCAACTCAAAGTCACCCGGTCCTACGGTGTTGTACTCTGCCATGGCTGGTTGATAATCAAGTCTTTCAAGATCCAATGTAAAATGTTGTCAACCTGGCTGGAAAGAAACCTAACAAGGCTGCATAATTTTCAACAAACCTGCGCAAGGAATGCATTCAAGTTTTTGCCTTTGATTCGCTTTTCCATTGGCATAGTTACCTGGTGGAAACTCTCTCCTTGTTCGTCCGATTCCTGAGGTAATTGTGCCAAAAAGGTATCAAGGTGAAAATGCATGAAATGGAATTTTAACGTCATTGATGTATTAATTTTTTCAAAATAATACAGCAACTTGTCCACTCGTGTCTGTATGTCATCTCTCTCTACACGGTTCTTTCCTAAAACTCCTTCGAAATTAGATGCATTGCTTGCGGAGGTTTGTTGGTGGAGTTCTAAAATTATGCAGTTTGAAGATCAAAGCACCAAAGATGAAGATGACACTGAAATTGGTGGGCACACAGAAGAAAACATGCCCTTGAATATTATGTCTACCTCGGATGATGATGCAGACTCAGACCATGAATATGAACAGCTTATGAAGAAAACAAGATCATCAGAACCACAAGCGTCAACTTCAACGAGGATGGATATTGACAATAATTGAAAATGTTCTAAATTTTGTTTCCATGCATAGATATCAAATAAAAATCTCATATTTTCTGCATAAGAATAGCTGTAATCTGAATTGGAGTTTTTGTTTCCATGCAAAATAAAGTTTATAAAGAGGTGAAAATGGGGAAAAATGTTCCGTTTCTTTTCTCCTATTCAATATGTACCACTTTGTTTCAGACACAAAAGAGATATCCTGCACGGTTACCGAGTTATAACCGTGTAAAAATATACCAAAAGTGATAAAAATCCACCTTCAGCAAAAAATTCGTATGGCCATTAAATTGCAATGGCAGCCGACTTGACAAAACGAATGATGCAGTTTTTATTTTTGGGGCTACTTTCAGGTGCAATTGTCAGAATAAGCCCCAAAATCATGTGTTGTACTGTGTAATGAATGGTTGTGACAATCAATAAATAAAATATAGATTCCATAGCAGCATGTAAATTATACAGTGTGGCCCAGAAAGACCGAAGTGGTGTGAATTCCTTATAACTTTTTATTTAAGACATATTTTTTTAATTTTTTGTTTTTTAAATTCAGTAAATTTATAGGGAATATTTTTAGATTAGCTATTAAAAATGATATACCGCAAGTGGTGGCCATTTTCTGCTTCGCACAAATGTGCTCTTTCCAACACATTTTCCATTACCTTTCGCAAAACTTCCGGTGTTATGTTGTTAATTTCGTCTCGAATATTGGTTTTTAATTCCTCAATAGTCCTAGGCTTATGAACATAAACTTTCCCTTTTAAATAACCCCAAATGAAACAGTCTGGAGCGGTTAAATCCGGGGAACGCGGAGGCCAATTAAAATTGCTTCTACGCGAAATTATTCTTTCACCAAAGATGTCGCGTAAAAGAGCCATTGTGGCCCTCGCAGTGTGCGCTGTGTCTCCATCCTGTTGGAACCATATTTGCGGATGGTTTTCCACGGCTGGCCTTACAAAATTTTCCAACATGGCCCGATATCGATCACCATTGATGGAAATGGCGACACCTCGTTCATTTTCAAAAAAATATGGGCCAATGATCCTTTCTGAAGAAACACCGCACCAAACAATACACTTAACTGGGTGTAATTGTCGTTGATGAAGTACTCTCGGGTTTTCCGTAGCCCATATCCTACAGTTTTGCTTGCTAACGAACCCATTTAATTGGAAATGGGCTTCGTCACTCATAACTAAGTTATGAATAAAATTAGGATTCTCTTGTGCTTTTTGCTGGAAATAAATTGCATAGTCAAGTCGTTGCTGGTAATCTGTCGGTTTCAATTCTTGGACAAGTTGAATTTTATATGGAAACATTCTTATGGTATGCAAAATTCGCTGCAGCGACCCTCTTGAGAGGCCAAGTTGTGTCGAACGTCTCCTGGTTGATGTTCCTGGATCCTCCCGAATACTTTCCTGTACCACTTGAATATTGCCAAACGTGTGGACACTTCATAGTCTGCCGGAACCAGGAAGGTTCCTTACTGCTCCTTGTTGTCGAAAATTTGCAACCAGACGGTTTATTGTTGACTGAGAGGGTGCAACCCGCACATTAAATTGACGACGGTATGCACGCTGAGTCAACACAATGGACCGTTGATTTGAAAAGTAAATTTCAACGATTTGGGCACGCTGTTCAGTTGTGTATTGCTCCATTATAAATTGTCCAAGTCTCCTTTACAAAATACTGAAAAGAAAAGAAAAAAAAAATTATAATAAAAAAGTTATAAGGAATTCACACCACTTCGGTCTTTCTGAGCCACCCTGTACAATTTACACAACTGAATCTACGATGGTTTGGATAATACAATTCATTAATTACAACAGAATAATGTGATAATACGTATGGCTACCAAAATTCGGTTAGCAACAAATTTGGTTGCCACAAAGAATCTGTTTTCTGTGCGTGAAATTAAAAACTAAGTATAAAAAAGTTTTACTCTCATTTAGACTCTGGTGGCAGATGCTTATCATGTGTTTCTTGTCTAATAAGTACTGTCCGACGATGCTTCCTACCGAAATGCCTTGATACAAGTAATTGCTCCAAACCTCACCCACATAATAAATACTGGAGAAATGGCAAATAAAAATAAGTCTATCAAAAACGAGAACTCAGTATAACAAAATGAAATAAATATGCTGAAAGTTGTGGAGCATTTGATGAGGAGCATCAAGAGTAATTTATCGATGTCCGTCCGTCCATCCGTACGTCTGTGTGACCACGTAAACCTGTAAGTAGACTACAGGTCGCAGATATGATTCGATTTTAATGAAATTTGGTATACAAGCTTCTATCGGCCATATGACGAATTATATAGAATTTGTAAATATGAGTGCATATTCAGACCTGGTCCCCAGACAAATGTCCCCTATTAGATACACTCAAATTGTCATAAGAGCCAAATTATCATATTCTCTCGATCAACTTGGGTTTGTGTGTCTTTATTACATCCCTTAATCAGTAGTCCAAAAATAAAGCTGCTTCCCGATCTTCACTTAAACAGGCCAAAAACAAATATATTTCACAGATTTTTTTGGTTTGTACATGTTTTTCGAAGAATAAATGACTTTACCAAATATGGTATGGATCGCTCCATGAACTTTTTCAGATCTGCAGGCAAATAAAATTAATAAAAATTCCACTGAGATTTTCTTTATACTTATTTTCTATACCCAATTAGTTGAACCAAACAACAGTTCTCTAAACGCTTGGTATAGGGTACAGCGTAAGTGGTCGAGATCGACTATAATTATACCATCAACTCCAGTGTGCAAGGGATATATACAAGTTTGTCATTCCGTTTGTAATAATTAGAAAAAAAATGTTGGACCCCATAAAATATATATATATGTGATCCTTATAACAACCGGAGTTGATATAGTGCTGTCCGTCTGTCCGTCTGTGGAAATCACGATGACGGTATCAATCGGGCAGCTAGGGTGCTCGTTGACATAAAAAATGATTCATTGCATCCTGAAAAGTTTGATATTTAAAATCGTCCAAATCGGTCGATTAGGGCCCGAGATTTGAGTGAAGAACTAAAAAAGTCTTGAAAAAATAGGAGGGCGTGATCGTGACAAGAACAACATAGGAAATTATATTTTTTCAAGACTTTTTTTAGGTGATCATTTTTAGAGAGAAAGATTCACCAAATTCATGGAAAGATTCCTATTTCAAAAATCAATTAAATCGGTGGAACAGTTCCAGGAAAATCTCTGAAAAAGTAAAAAATAAATGAAAAACATGATGTTTCTATATTGTTCTTGTTGTTATTCTAAATGTTGTATTGTTGTCATAGCTGGACTTGTTGTTTTTGTGGTCGTTGTGGTAATAATATAATAAAAACAAACCCTTTGTAAATTTTTGTATCAACTCTGGTAGAAAAATTTAAAAGTTTCCATTGTTTTGGCATCACTAAAAAATTTGTTAGATCATTTCTGTCATTTCGACGAGCTTGCCTGCAAAATTTCAGATCGATTGGGTCATGGGAAAGTGATTAAAATCGATCCAAAATTTGTTCGACAAGCAGACACTACGAGTTAATATAAAGGGAGTAAAAATTCACCAACATCTAAAGCAAATAATGCTAAAATACCTAGTTGTTAATAAAAAAAAAAAAACAATGTAAATGTAGCAAAAAAAAAAAAAAAATTATTTATTAATTTATTTAAAGAGAAAAACACAAAAATAACGTTTGGTGTTGTATTTTTTGTGTGTAATATTTACATATACATACATACACATATCAAATAATACAAATAATATACATATATTCAATATATGTATATCCATAATAACTGCATGTTAGAAATAAATCGGTATATTATTTTATTTACATAAATTTCTGCAATATTTTTTTGTGGGGAAAATACATTTCTTTTGCATTAACAGAGTGTCACTTCATTTTGCTCAGCGTGACTATGCCGCAATAGATGGCGCCAAAATTTTTGTTCTAATAAGCTTTGCAATAATTATTTCTAATTTAACATGAATGTCAATATTTTCAACTAGATATCATACAGAACAATGTTAAGAGTATACACGGGCTGGTCTTTTATTTCATACGTTTTTCTATTATTCTTTTACAAATATGAACATAAGTTTGGCATGTTAACTTTTTGTTGGCTTTATAAAATAGAGTTACCGAGTTCATCAATGAGTTTTTTGCTTTACATAGTTATATAGAATTATTATTCTGCTTTACCTACAAAATATCTGATTGCGATTACATCTAATTTTTAAAAATTGCTTATAATTACTAAAGCATTAATATTCACATAAATACAAAATTGCACTTTTTAAATTTTCCACTCAAATTTAAGAAAATATCAATTCTAAAAACTGGAATTAAAATTTCCAATTATAAATTAATTGAATTTCAGAAAATCATATCAAAACGTCGGAAATAATAATTTTAAATTTAGAAGACATCAATTGCATCTTTAATATATAAATTTTATTCGTTAAACACAAATTGAAATTCCAAAAAAAGACACCAAATATGTTTACATTTAAAAAAAATATTGCCATTCATGAGAAATTAATAAATTTTCAGTACCGCGATTCAGTAACTTTTTAGCGATAGTCGAATCGTTAAAAAAAAGAAAATTGCAAAATTATCAGTAAAATTTTTAAACGATATTCGCTATTGTTAAAGTCAGCTGTTGTTGTTATCTAAACGACAGCCATTTTTGTGTTGTTTATTCAATCGATAAAAACTTAAATTTTTAGGTTGAAATGTCGTCATACATAAATAGAAATCATAAAATAGTGAAAATATTTTGCTTCTATTAAAAAACTTTTTTATATAAATAAAAAAAATTAAATAGCATATTCAATTCATTATTTCATTTTCAAATAAATAAACAGAAATATTAGTAAAAAAATAAAGATATTAAACTTAACATAAAATCATCCGGTCAAACACGAAGTAATTTGTTTTTTCTATTCTTTGTGTTTCTCGCTTATTTTGACAGAGATGCCACTCGTTTACAATTTAAATAAATAGAAAACTAGATTTGTCGACTGTCGTTAAGATGTATGTACTTAGTGAATCACTTAATCCTTAGTGCAAACAACAATAGCTGTCGATATATTTTGCGATTGTCGGATCGTTGGAATTTACAGAATCGGACTACACAAAACATTAATTTAAATTCAATGAATTTTAGAAAACCTCAAATGATATTTAAGAATTGCGAACATAAAAACTGTTACATAAATAAACGCAATTTGATGAGAATGTTATTTATACATAAATTTTCACAATTTTTTTTGGATGAAAATTTTAAGTTTTTCAGAAAATAAAGATAACAAATTATTTTATTTAAAATGTTTTGGACTTTTGATTTTCTGCGTTTGGCATCCCTAATTTGATTATTTATTATTATAAATTTATTCTCTATGTTTTCCAAATATGGCAATATTTTAATAAAAAAGTTGAGAAAGTTTTTTTTTTTGGTTATTATTTTGTTACTCCATCCGACCTATATGGCCACAATGAAGAAATATTTGGCCAATTAAAAGAAACTATACAGCCATCTCCAATAAGAACGATTTAATGCATATAGCCACCCTACACAACCATTACCTTTGCAATGAAGGTTAGGGCAAGTTATTTAATTAGCAAAAATTAAATTAAACGAGAAGTTATGTCATATAACCGGAAATGCATGCATATAGAAAACGCATGCATATTTTTCCAATATTTTGTTTACATTTATTACCAATACTCAAACCGAGGTGGAGGGTATCAAAGATTCGGCACAGCCGAATTTAACACTCTTACTTGTTTTCTTACTAGTTTATAGTTGAATAAATGCTTTTGAATAGGTAACGCAAATTCTTAAGTTTTGCTATTTTTCTTGCAAAAGTAAAAGAGATCAAAGTCAGTTATACTTTTAAATGGACCCTTGGCGCGTTTTACAAAGTGTCATAAAGAAAGTTCTCAACAACCTAATAAACCAAAATTATAATTGTTTTAATCTACTAGCCGTCCATAATGGGTTATTATTAGTTCTCTCTGCTTAAATATTAAATGAAAGTGTAACGTAACAATATCTGTCTATACGTTGAAACAGATAATTTTTGTTTATATAGATTAGAATAAAGAAGGTTTTTCGTTGGCGCTGTTTGTTTGTTTGTTTGTTTCATTGTATAATACAATACACAATTGTTATTGAATTTCGCTGACCACAGCGGAATTTCCTTAATTAACTACTGTGTATTTACGAATGTACAAAAAAAACCAGGGACGGATTTTGATATGAATATTGTTTGATGAGTCTGATGAGTACTGTTCCAAATTAATCAACATGAGAACTTTTCTACAGTGGAAGACATACAATACTATTCTTTACAAATTGTCTTCTGACCTGTCAAATAGAAATGTGGGGATAATATAATCTCTTTTTTTAACTATTAAGTTAACAAGCGACCCATACTTTTCCTATTATTTTTGTTCAAGAAATTCATATGTTAGAAATCAATATTTACGATACAAAAGCTACAGGGCCATTAAGATCTGGGTGCCCATTGTGTAGTCAATGTAATCCCTACTATCAACCAGAGTTAAATAAGACTGAATTCTAGCTTGAATTAATTACTTCCAAATTGAACTCAATTTAAAAAGAAACAATATCAATGAATTAATTAAATATAAAATTTTATTTAATCGTATTAAATTCAGTGATCGTTGATTTCCTTAAAGATTTTAAAGATTGGCGAATTCATAAAATTTTCAATTAAAAAATTCTTTAATATAAATTTTAGTCAAAATATACAATAACCTTTAACTTAAGTCCCAGAAAGACTCAACTTTGTTTATATAAGTTTCTTAAATATTTTATTTTTAAAAAAATTTAATAAATTCTATATTGAATATATTCATAATCATTTTAATAAGATAGCGAAATAATTACTAAATTTTAATTCAAAATTTAATAAATTGGGTGAAATTTAATTCTTTGATTCTATAAAATATGTTTAGGGAATTCATTTGTTGAACATTTTCAGAACTTTAAAAAGTTAATTCAAACCAATGCATTTAGGAATGATTTCTTAGAAGCTTTGCCATCAACAATATGTAATAATACTAAAATAAAATATTAATTATATGTTGTAATATTTACGTACAAGAATGAAAATATTTGTGTACCAAAATTAAAATCACTTACATATCAAAAAACGTGCTCAAAATTTAAAAAATATATATATTTATTTTGAATGTTTTGATAAGAGCGGGTGTAAACTTATTGTGTGAGTGTATGTTATGAAATTATTTTAATTAACTCCGTTACGATATTTTAATTCAACTTTTAAAATAATATACTGAAATACTATCAATGTTGCATAAATTGTTAAACTACGTAATACCAAGCAAAAAAAAAAAAAAATTAAGTACCTTAAAATGAAGATTATTGCATTACATACAAATGTAACACCATTCAAAAATGTTATTGATTTAAATGGTTGTTACATTTTTGTATAGCGATTTCATGCATACCCAACAAAAGGTGATAAATTTATAGCACGAGTGTTTACTTCCTGTGACAATCTTACATGTTTTTTTAAGCTCGATAGAACACGAAATTGCTAAAAATATCGCAAAAAATAAATTTTAATGAAAAAATCTTTTATTCGAATATGACTGTTCTTGACGAAGCTTATTCTGGACGTCTAATTCTGGGCCACTTCATCAAGTATTGCTGGCTGTACGTCGCGAATAACACGAACATTATTGATCTACAACGTTGAGCTGAAAAATCACACGTATTTGGAGCCTAATTGACAGACCCATTTCTCGAAAAGGACTTATCGCCAAATTTTGATTTTAATAAGTCAATGGTTATGGTCGCCGCACAGTGGACCATTTGACGAGAAGGCGCTCAAAAATCTATAGCTTTTGATTGGATTGGAATTTTGATATGCTGTTTTTTTTTGTTTGGTAGGTGAGACTTTAGCCTTTAAGTTTTGCTATAAAACATAATTCTCGACCGAAAATAAAAAAAGTTACGGAGGGTTTAAAATATATTTTCATTTGTAGTTGAATTTTAGTACAAAAGTGTGTTAAAAGGTAAAAAAAGGTTTTTTTTTAATATAATGTCTTATTTTTTCAGTTAATTTTACAACTAATACTTTTTAACAATTTTTTAAGTTAATTTTTTCAGAAAATGCCAAATTTTGGCCCCCGTAAACTTTTTAGTCCTAATGTGCACAAGGTCCAAAGGTTTTTTTTTTTTTGTGAAAGATCCCGAGTTAAAATATAATTTATTAAGCAGCGAACGTAAAAGTTACCTTATTATTATTATAACGTAAAAGTTACCTTATTGTTACCTTATATTCAAGATAGAGAAGTTTCAATGAAAAACTCGTATGTTTTTGCTTTAGTTAAATTTTTTTTATTGTCTTTTTAAATATTTCTATATCAATTTTTATGGTAAATTTATGAAATATAACAATTTTTATTGTAAATTTACAAAATATATAAATTCCTAAATCAAGAAAATTTTTTAACTATGTAAAAAAAAGTGTAACTTATTGTTAGTGTAATGAAAAACAAGTAAGAAAATTATAGTCGGTCTAGACCGACTATACGCTCCCCTATACCATGCGTTTAGAAACCCTATCTCTTAGGCCCAACTAACTGGACATAGAAAATAAGCAAAAACCAAATTTGAGTGGGATTTTTATTAATTTTTTTGGCTGCAGATATGAAAAAGTTCATATCGGATGCTATATCTATATGGGGACTAGCTCCAAAAATGGACCGATCCTGATCATGTTTGGAAAAGTCTCTTGTATTTTGCAAAAATATATACAAACCAAATCTGAGAAGAATCAGTGCAATATTTATACCCTATACCACTATGTGGTTTGGGTATAATGACTTTGTGCTGCTGTTTGTAACAACCAAAAATATTTGACCCACACCCATCTTTAATTATACCGATCGAATCAGAATCACCATCTGATTCGATTTAACGATGTCCGTCCGTCCGTCCGTCCGTCCGTCCGTCCGTCCGTCCGTCCGTCCGTCCGTCTGTGTGTCCATGTAAAGCTTGTAATCAAACTGCAGGTCGCAAATATGAATATATTTTGACGAGATTTGGTATTTGGTCTTTTATCGGCCATGGGATGAACGCTATTGAAATTGGTGAGAATCGGTCCATGTTCAGACCTAGCCCCCATACAAATTACCCATATGAAATCGACATAAATTGCCATAAGATCCAAATTGTCATATAGATCTTACTGAAATTGGGTTTGTATGCATTTATTACATCCATTAATGAGTAGTCTAAAAATGATCCCTTTGGCCCCATATAGAGCTGCTTCCCGATCTTCACTTAAATCGATTAAAAAACAAAAATATTGCACTGATACTTCTCAAATTTTGTTTTTATATATTTTTGCAAAATACAAGAGACTTTACCAAACATGGTCAGGATCGGTCCATTTTTGGGCCTAGTCCCCATATAGATATACCATCCGATATCAACTTTTTCATATCTGCAGCCGAAAAAATTAATAAAAATCCCACTCAAATTTGGTTTATGCTTATTTTCTATATCCAGTTAGTTGGGCCTGAGAGATAGGGTCTCTAAACGCATGGTATAGGGTATCGTATAGTCGGTCTAGACCGACTATAATTTTCTTACTTGTTTTGTTTTTTAATAGATTTAAGTGAAGATCGGGAAGCAGCCCTATATGGGGCCAAAGGGATCATTTTTGGATTACTCATTAATGGACGTAATGAACGCATACAAAACCCAATTTGAGTAAGATCTATATGACAATTTGGATCTTATGGCAATTTATGTCGATTTAATAGGGGTAATTTGTATGGGGCTAGGTCTGAACATGGACCGATTCTCACCAATTTCTATAGCGCTCATCCCATGGCCGATCAAAGCTTATATACCAAACTTCATCAAAATATATTCATATTTGCGACCTGCAGTTTGATTACAAGCTTTACATGGACACACAGACGGACGGACGGACGGACGGACGGACATTGTTAAATCAACTCAAAAAATGATTCTGATTCGATCGGTATAATTAAAGATGGGTCTAGGTCAAATATTTTTGATTGTTACAAACAGCAGCACAAAGTCATTATACCCAAACCACATAGTGGTATAGGGTATAATTACTTTAAATTAACCAATTTTAGTAAAAATTTCTCCTAAATAGCCTTGATTTTCGTCTTCTAGAAGTTGTTTAGCTTCTTCGTCTAATTCAATAGAGGTAGTTTTCCATTTTTGACGAATGTTGGACATATATGGATCTGAAGTGCACAACAAAATAGTGATAAGGTCTTCAGTAGTAAAACATCTGGACATTTTCCTTGTGTTGTGCTCGCGAAAGAATCTGTAGTCTTTGTTCCTTTTTTCCTGCGCTTCTTCAGATAGATCTCCTATTGGTAGCATATTGTTTTGAATTATTTGTTCCCCATGGTACAAAATTTTATGAACTGTGGATGGCATATATCTCCAAGAGTATTTTTCATTATAAAGTATAGCTGTTTTATTGGCGTACTCTCCAAATTTTTTTGCATTTAGTTGTGTAAGGATATGGAGAACATTACTCTATACCTTCTATAGTCCATATTTCGACCTTCTTCGGCTTCTTACCATTTTATATCGGTTTTCTTTTAACTACTCAAATGAAATTTCGTGTAAGTTTTTTTTTATAAAGTTTATAACTTTGTTCAAAAGTATATTTACAAGATTATTCCAATTTTATTTATGAAATCAAAAGAATACACTCCCACCTTTCCTTTGCTTTGCAACCAGAACACAAAAGCTCACATTTTTTGTCCAATAAAAGCTAAAAGCACTGAATTTGTAAGTATCATCATAAAAACGAGAACCTATAATATTAATAGGCTAGGCGATTTTTTGTTACCGATGTTTTGTTCTACCGATTTATCCCGATTTTGACCACTTAATATTATTTCTTTTTAGCTGTTCACAAGATTTATAGATTTTTTAATTTTTTCATTTATTTTGAGTAAATTGCATTTAAAGTTGCTACTAATACATACATACATAAAATTATACATATGCTATGTGTGTGTTTATTAACTTTGTTAATGTGTTTGTTAATGAGTTTGTTATCTTCATTCACAATAGCAATAAACCAAAAAAGTGTTGGTTTGTGAATTGGCTAAGTTGAAAAATAAATTTGCCTAGAAACTGCGCTCGAATTTCAAGCGCTGGAATTTGCTAGTATTTTTTAAACTGTTATTGTTATCCAATTATATTTTTTTTTTTCAAATTAATGTCGAATAATTTCAAATATACTTACATCAAATTACCTACCCGGACCATTGAAATGCATAAAAATGTGAGGCAGTTACTGCAGAGTTTCATTTAGGTGACTTTGCTCCGTTATTTTGGGCAATAAAAAAAGAAATTTCTAGAAAAAGAATTATGATGCATTTCTCTCAACTAAATTCTCTATAAAACTGTATCATTACATTTTTGATATTTTACACTGACTTTTTTCCAGCAAAATCCCACAGTGCAACGTGTTGATGTTTGGTGTGAAATTTCCGTTTATAGTTGTGTTGTGGTTTAGTAAGTGTTTGAGGTTTGACAAATGGTTGAAAACAGAATCTTTTGATTTCGATTATGATGTTATCGTACTTACGGAAACTTGGCTTCGAGTAAATATCAAATATATCGACGTGATAGATTGTTAATGGCTGGAAGTTGCATTGAAATAGCTGTACATGAGTGTGGTCCTACGTTACATGGACATATTTTAAATGTCGATTTTGGGGAGTGTCGGGGTCCAGGATAAAGAAAAGTCACTACGGAAATCGATTGTAAATTTGTTTGTTTATATGGGGAAAATATGACTTTTTACAGATTTTACGAAAACATCGATCTATAGTTTAATTTTTTCCACAACTTCAAAATCGAATAACAGCTTGCCAAGAAATAGCAAATGCCCCAGACCACTTTTGTGCCAAAAAAAACACTAGTTTATGAAATTTGACGGAAATTTTTTCAACTTTAAGGAATTGATTAAAGCTTTAATTTTTTTTGTCTCTGTACCTATAAGTACTCAGATATGAAGAATTGTTTCATTACCACGCAATGAGATCGAATGAGACGTCGCAATGAGATCGAAAATGGGAAATGTTTTTGATAAAATTTTGAAAACTCCTTTTTCAAGTTTTAAAATAGTTTCTTAAGCAAAATGCAAAAAAATGGATCTGGCACTTTAAGGTTGTGTTAAGTATATATACTAGGGTTTAACTGTGTGAATTTTAGGTAAACTCCTCTGCCAGAATTCCTTTAAACTCCTCTTTTTGAGAATTTCGAGGATAATTAGATTTTTGTGAAATACTTTATATCAAAAATTAATCAATTGGTCTATCTTAATAATATATAATAACTAGCTGGACCCGGCAAACGTTGTTTTGTCCTCAATGAATTTTTAATTTTAGTTAGAATCTGTATATATCTATATAAAAAAACGTTTGTGCATTTGTTAATATTAAAACTGTTAAAGAAAAACCATGTTTTATTTATGAAAATTAAAATAAATATTTATTGTAACATACGTATGTATAAGAATGACCAATATATTTCTATCATTGTAATTCTAATAAGAGTGAACAATATTTTTAGTTTCCTTATTCTGGCAGTAAATTAATAAATTTGTTGGCTTTCCGACACGGGAAAAACAACTGTTTTCGAGGTCCAAACCACATATTTGCAATGATTGTCCTTGAGATTTATTGATGGTCATGGTAAAGCCCAATCTGTTCGGAAATAGCAATCTTTTGAATGTTATCAGTGTGTCGATAGGAATCATAGGAATTCTTGGCAGAAAGACATGTTCTCCTTTAAATTTGCCTTTGAGAATTGTGGCCTCAATAACATTGAGTATTATCCTCTCAACAATTAACCTGGTGCCATTACATAGTCTCGGAGCGTTGAGGTTACGTAGCAAAATTATTGGAGAACCAACTTTTAATTTTAATAAATGTGGAGGTAGATCGGGTACATCAAGTGAATTCAAAAATTCTGTTGGATAATTGACTGCTTCATTTTCTTCAATAACACTATCCATAGATTTGAAATAACACTTTCGGAATCAATCATGTCCTGAATAATAACATTAATATTATCGACATCGAAAGTTTTTGCGGCTTAAATAGTTCTTTCACTTAACCAAATAGTTGTTTTGAAAACTGGTCAGCCGTTGGATCATGGATAATAAAATGAGAGCTCCACGAAAAAATCTTTAATTGCCTTTCAAATCTTTTAAAGTTCTATGTAGTGCTTCTAAGGAATGTTTGTAAGCCATGTTATATTCTTCCCAAATAATTATATTGCATTTTTGCAGAACTTTTGCCATACCGGAATGTTTGTTTTATATTAATACGGCACTCTCATTCGTTTGTACATTTAACGGTGATTTGAGTGTTGAATGAGCTGTGCGACCACCATGCGATAATGTTGCGGCTATTCCGGATAAAGCAATAGCCAATGAAATTTTTCCTTCCTTTTTGGTTAGAATATTTGTATATAAAAACGTTTGTGAATTTTGGAACTTATAAAATTTAAATAAATTTGACAACTCATTATTTTTCGAACGCCAGCGCCATCTACCGGGTCCAACAAAAATATTTTTGGCATCATCTAGCATACATATATGTACATTCTTAGTTTCAGTAAAATCGCACCGTAAATAAGAATATTCGAAATGACTTTACCCCAGCGCCACCTATCGGGTCCATTTATACATACAAAAATTTCCTATGATAAAACATACATACATTCTGAATTGCAGTCAAATCGCTCTAAACAAAAAAATAAAATGAAAAACAAAAAAAGGAGGAGTTTAACTTCTTATATATAAAATTCTCGTGTCGCGGTCTCTGAAATTGAACTCCTCCGAAACGGCTAGACCGATTCTCATGAAATTTTGTGTGGATGTTGGGTAGGTCTCAGAAACGAACAACAGGTATTTTTTTTTTGATATCTCAAGTGGGCGTGGCACTTATGGCTATCAGAGTACTCCAGATATCTGATTTTAAAAGTTCACTTTGTATGGGGGGTACCCCTCCCAGTGGCCCTATCAAAAAAAAATAGACGTTGTCCGATTCTCAGACCTACCCAATATGCGCACAAAATTTCATGAGAATCGGTCAAGCCGTTTCGGCGGAATTTTACCACAAACACCGCGACAGAAGAATTTTATATAAAGCTGCTTCCCGATATTCACTTAAAACGATCAAAAAACCAAAATATTGCACAGATTTTTCTCAAATTATATGTTTTTGCAAAAAATAAGTGACTTTGGTCCATTTTCCAACCTAGTCCCCATATAGATATATCATCCGCTATGTACTTTTTCATAACCGAAGGCAACAAAATTAATAAGAAAGCCGCATAGTCGTTCTAGACCGACTATAATTTTCTTAATTCTTAAGTTAATGAAATGGTTTCTAATTTTACTAGTATAGCCCAGCACTCGAAATTTGAGTCCAAATTCTAGTATATATTAGTTTTTCATTAAATTTTTGCCTTCCTATATTTTTTTAAAATCTATATATATAAAAAATATATGAATATTTAAATGAGCCCAGAAGTATATTAATCAATTTTAGCAATTCAGAATTCAACACAGAGAGTCTGATATATAATTTAAATCATTCGCATAAATATATTTTTCAGACAGATTAAACATAAATTATATCATTCGCAGCTTCTCCTCCATATGAACTATAACTATGCCAATTTTCACACTCATCCGTGCGCGCATATTGCTTAAGAAGGGAACTAAAAATTTTCCTTCACGTATTAGTATATAGATGATGCAATATTTGGTATTGACTATTAAAGTCGTCAAAAAATATTTTGATAAAAGTTTTCATTGAATTGTCACTCAACGGATCCCTGTACCAGGCGGACTCTATATAGAGATGTATATTTGTATTAATGTTGATATTACGAGTATTTAGAGAATAGGTGGTTTTTATTTAAAATATGCTTTTGCTCATTTTGAGAAAATTGCAAAATACTATTGTAACGGCTAGCTAAAATTCAAATTATTTTGAAATGCAGTGATACTTTCAAATTATATGTAGTTAATACTTGCCTAAAATTATACATACATTGTCAGATGAAAACTTTACACCATCATGATGCATCATTGGATTACTGTAAAAATTGGATATAGCACTTTTTGGCATATTATTGGTTTATTAATGTTACACAAAGGAATGGATATAGAACCCTGGTAATTCTCTAAAAACACACTTTTCAAATAACATTTATTTCAAAACAAGCAATGTTAACGAAAAACAAATCTAGTAATATACTAATGAACAAAAGGTTGAAAAATTAATTATCCTCTGATTCGGAATTCGATTCAACGGTTTCATTTCCAATTGGCAATGAGCTGAAAGAAAGCATTTTTTAACTTTGGTTTTTGCACTAAATACTAAAAGACATTTTCTCACTCAATCCAAGCATGGAATTCCTGTGGAATAAGCTTTTGAGCACATAAACTTTGCAAGTCCCGTTTTTTGGCTACTGTTATAGGCAGGAGATGTTCGTAAAGTAATGGCCAACTAATAGCTGGCCTTCCTCTGACTTTACGCACTTCAACATTAACAAACTAAAAATAAAAACTATACTTGTAAATAAACTCACTGATTTATAAGCAAATGAATTGTTTTCGTACTTTATATTCTTGTTCATCATATATATATATATATATATATGTTCCTCTAACTCCCATTGGAGCATAGGGCGCCAATAACTGCTGATCGCCAGCGGACCCGATTCTGTGCCGTTGTTCTTAGCTCGTTCCAAGATAGTCCAAGGCTGTTCATCTCAGTTTCTGTTGACTGCACTAACAGGTCAGCATTAGAGATTGTCCGAGGCCAGAAAATGCGAAGAATTCTTCTGAGGCAGCGGTTGAAAAATGTTTGTCGACGGTGGGTAATGGTATTCGTAACTTTCCAGGTTGCGCATCCATAGAGAAGTACCGATTTGACATTTGCTTCGAAAATTCTAAGCTAAGTGCGAGGACTTATTTTGTTATTTTGCCATATTGGGGCTAATATGCCAAAGGATGATCTTGCCTTATTTATTCTACTCTCTACACCTAAGTCGGCACCTCCATTTTCGTCAATCTCACAAACCAGGTAGCAGAAGTTGGACGTGTAGTCGTAAATTTGATCGCCTATATATAGTGGTGATGGTGAGTCAACTCCTACACTCAGTGCCTTTGTTTTTCCGGTATTTATTTTAAGACCTGTACAGCGCAGTTTGTCTTGCAAATTTAATGTTGTCTGTTTTAGATCACAAAGTCTGTGCGAAAGTAAGCATATGTCATCTGCGTATGCCAAGTAGTTAAGGTATTTGTTGTTGATTTGCCACTGTATACCATGGCTGCTATTTTCTATGGAACTTAGAACATCTTATATCACAGCAAGGAATAACAAGGGCGACAATAAACATCCCTGGCGAACTCCACTTTGCGCCATAAATGGGTCAGATAGCTTCCCCTTGAGAAGAACGAGTTTTTCCGGTATACCTCTTCTTTGCAAAGCTAACCATATGAACTCCCGGTTAATACTATCGAAAGCTTTTTCAAAGTCAATAAAAAGAAGATGTAGCTTGGAGTTTAACTTTACGCACTGCTCTGTAATTATTCGTAAGGTGTTGATATGATCCGCACAGGAATATCCACTACGAAAACCGGCTTGGCATGAGCTGATGGTCTTTTCTAGGTGCTCTTTAACGCGATTAAGGATTATTTTTGCAATTATTTTTGCTATAGTTGGTAACACACATATGCCTCGCCAATTGCTGCAGTTCTTCAGATCTCCTTTCTTTGCTATCTTGACTATTATACCGTCCTTCCATTCGTCTGGAAAGGACTCATTTTCCCACGATTCACATATAAGGGGGTGTAATAGTTCAGCCGTAAGGTTTGGATCGCATTTATATATTTCAGCTGGGATACCATCGGTACCCGCAGCTTTGCCATTTGGGAGCTGTTTTATAGCTGCTATGGTTTCTGCAAGACTTGGGGGCGAGATTCGAATCCTAGGGTTTGTTGCAGTGATAGGACTTGTGGGAATAGGTGGTTGAGCTGCAGGATTAACCATGTTGTTTAACACCGTGGAAAAATGTTCTTTCCATCTTTGGAGTTGGTCCTGGTCAGTGATGAGCATATTTCCTCTCATATCACGTACTGGGTGTTCGGTACGCATTCTTTGCTCTGCAAGTTTTTTCGTAATCTCAAAAACAGTTCGCGTATCGCCAGAGTTTGCTGCATTTTCGGCCTCTTCCGCTAGGGTGTCTATGTGCTTTCTTTTATCTCGTCGCACTGCTCGCTGTACCGTCTTGTGATATTTTCTGACCGAAAACTTGTTTGGACTTTTCATAACTGACTTTTGCAGAATCTGTTCCTGCTGCTTTTTCTTTGAAAAGATCAAACATTTTCGAAATACTTAAACCACTGCTTAAATATAATCTTTTTGATGATTTTCGGCAATAGTGTGACTCTATTGGTGGGAAAGATTCAATATGATTCTTGATGGCAGCAATTACCTCTGGCTTCAATTTGTTGTGAGGTTCATGTTTTCCTCTTTGATCTTCGCCCAAAAATTCACCAGTGTTTGATCGATCTTTGTTTGCCAAACCAATGGGC
Organism: Cordilura impudica; assembly: GCA_963682025.1. Taxonomy (NCBI): domain Eukaryota; kingdom Metazoa; phylum Arthropoda; class Insecta; order Diptera; family Scathophagidae; genus Cordilura; species Cordilura impudica. The sequence continues at coordinate 239,740,316 of OY821518.1, forward strand.
TTGTACGAAATTGCAAGGGTCGCACAGAAGAATTCACGGCACACTTTTAAATTTTCATTGTTTTTTGGTAAAACGTATTCATAAGCCAAATTCTTTCGGAAATTTACTTCTTTTTCGGATCTTCTTCTTTTCACTGGAATGGCTTTGGTAAATTTCAGGAGGAAGTTGCGTTTAGCTTTCAAATCTCTTTTTTTCCAATAATCATTGAATATTTCCAGACGATCTTCCTCTGTAAATAAACTGCACTTGTAATTCGTTGGTTCTTTGTGAGAGTGATTTATCAAAGGATTCATCAACTTCGCCATTTTCACCTTTCCTTTTTCATCCAAATGCTTTTCACCCCGAGAACACGCCTTTTTTCTTAGATTCTTCTTCCATTCTTCAGGCTTCCGCTGCTTCCATCTTGAACGTTTTTTACTTGGACCGGGCACATCTACAAGGACAAGGACAGTTTAATTGACATAAACTACTGTTAATTTCAGAAAAGTTATATCTACCCTGATCACTTTCATTTAGCTGTCCTATGGCAGCTTCTTCTAACTCCATTTCTATTGATTCAGCTTCTTCTAACTCCATTTCTATTGATTCGTCACCTGTCAGATACAGAACAGAGATCTAAGCCGTCCATAATTATCGGCGGCGGCGGCTCGACCTAAAAATTAGTCGGCGGCGGCTTAAAACCGGCGTGCGCCGATTTAATTTTGTTTTTTAATTTTTCCAAATAAATTGTTATTACGAAACCAAAAACCAAAAAAAATAATTAATTTTGAGGAAAAACTTAAAACTATAAATTCTTAAAACAAAGAATGATTTTGCCCGTTTTACCCGGTTTTACAATGCTTATGGCGCTTTTCTTCTTACAAAATTGGTATGGCAAAAAGTTCTACATCCACATAGCACCTTTTGCCATAGCAAAGAAGACAAAAAGATATAGAACTTTGCTTGTTATGCAACTAAAAATTAAAACAAGGATGTAGGACTTTTTGGCAGAACACAGAATGGTTTGTGAAACATTAATATACTAATAACTCTAATATTGTGAATATTGGATGTAGCACCTTTTGGCATACCACCGACGATTTGTCCTGTGTGTTAGGGTGTTGAAAAAGAGCAAAATTGCTGCATTGGATGGAAAGTCATCAGTGAAAATGAGAAGAGATCTCTTAAAAATTTATGCAAACAATACGTTATTGTAAGTCTAGTGAAAAATATTAATGTTATATAGTTTTAAACTCTTTCTTTTAACTCATACTCTCTGCCTGTTTGTCTGTCTGTCGTGGGGCAACCCCATTCCCCCTTAACCAATTGATCTGAAACTTGGCCCATAGTCTTGTTGTGACTACAGATTAATTTTGGGGTAGTCACGCATATTCACGCATAGCCACGCACTGTCACGGAGTGATCTAAATGGCATTTCCCCTCATCCAATCGATCTGGAACTTGGTCCATACAGTTTCTGTGAAAAAGATTAACTTTGACTTAGTCACGCACAGTCATGCATGGTGCACAGTGACGGAGAGATTTAAATGGATTTCCCGTCATTCAAGCAATCTGAAATTTGGTCGATATACTTGCTGTAAAGAAAGATTAACTTTGACGTAGTTACGCACAGTCACGCATAGTCACGCACAGTCACGGAGTGGTTTAAACCCCATTTCCCCTAATCCGATCGATCTGAAACTTGATCGATAGACTTGCTGTGAAAAAAGATTAACTTTGATATAGTCACGCACAGTCACGTACAGTCACGCACAGTCACGCGTAGTCAGGCACAGTCACGGAGAGATTAAAACCTCACTTCCCCTCATCCAATCAATCTGAAAGTTGGTCGATAGACTTGCTGTGACCAAAGATTTATTTTAAAATAGTCACGCAAAGTCACGCACAGTAACGGAGAGATTCAAAACTCACATGCATAAGGCAAGAAAGAGTTTTAATAAAAAATAAGTTTTTATAGGTTAGATTATCTATTTATTTATTTTCTTTTTTATACCCTATACCACTATGTGGTTTGGGTATAATGACTTTGTGCTGCTGTTTGTAACAACCAAAAATATTTGACCTAGACCCATCTTTAATTATACCGATCGAATCAGAATCACTTTCTGAGTTGATTTAACAATGTCCGTCCGTCCGTCCGTCCGTCCGTCCGTCCGTCCGTCCGTCCGTCCGTCCGTCCGTCTGTGTGTCCATGTAAAGCTTGTAATCAAACTGCAGGTCGCAAATATGAATGTATTTTGATGAAATTTGGTAGGTAAGCTTTTATCGGCCATGGGATGAGCGCTATTGAAATTGGTGAGAATCGGTCCATGTTCAGACCTAGCCCCCATACAAATTACCCATATGAAATCGACATAAATTGCCATAAGATCCAAATTGTCATATAGATCTTACTCAAATTGGGTTTGTATGCGTTCATTACATCCATTAATGAGTAGTCCAAAAATGATCCCTTTGACCCCACATAGAGCTGCTTTCCGATCTTCACTTAAATCTATTAAAAAACAAAAATATTGCACTGATTCTTCTCAAATTTGGTTTGTATATATTTTTGCAAAATACAAGAGACTTTACCAAACATGATCAGGATCGGTCCATTTTAGGACCAAGTCCCTATATAGATATAGCATCCGATATGAACTTTTTCATATCTGCAGCCAAAAAATTAATAAAAATCCCACTCAAATTTGGTTTTTGCTTATTTTCTATGTCCAGTTAGTTGGGCCTAAGAGATAGGGTCTCTAAACGCATGGTATAGGGTATCGTATAGTCGGTCTAGACCGACTATAATTTTCTTACTTGTTTTTGTTCAATATTTTCAATATTTTCCCTTAAAATTATTATACCCTATACCACTATGTGGTTTGGGTATAAAGACTTTGTGCTGCTGTTTGTAACAACCAAAAATATTTGACCTTGACCCATCTTTAATTATACCGATCGAATCATAATCACTTTCTGAGTTGATTTAACAATGTCCGTCCGTCCGTCTGTGTGTCCATGTAAACCTTGTAATCAAACTGCAGGTCGCAAATATGAATATATTTTGATGAAATTTGGTATGTAAGCTTTTATCGGCCATGGAATGAACGCTGTTGAAATTGGTGAGAATCGGTCCATGTTCAGACCTAGCCCCCATACAAATTACCTCTATGAAATCGACATAAATTCCCATAAGATCCAAATTGTCATATAGATCTTACTAAAATTAGGTTTATATGCGTTCATTACATCTATTAATGAGTGGTCCAATAATGATCCCTTTGACCCCATATAGAGCTGCTTCCCGATCTTCACTTAAATCTATTAAAAAACAAAAATATTCCACTGATTCTTCTCAAATTTTGTTTGTATATATTTTTGCAAAATACAAGAGAGTTTACCAAACATGATCAGGATCGGTCCATTTTTGGACCTAGTCCCCAAATAGATATATCATCCGATATGAACTTTTTCATATCTGCAGCCAAAAAAATTAATAAAAATCCCACTCAAATTGGGTTTTTGCTTATTTTCTATGTCCAGTTAGTTGGGCCTAAGAGATAGGGTTTCTAACCGCATGGTATAGGGTATCGTATAGTCGGTCTAAACCGACTATAATTTTCTTACTTGTTTTTAATTTAATTTTATTTATTAACTATTTATTTATTAATCCATTAAAACATTTTCAACTATAAATATTTGTAAGTAAGTATTCCTATCCATTTCTGTTTCGCGGAAACCATTTCTTAAGTGAAATTTTTTTCTAAGCCACTGGTTTATTTTTCCACCCACTCGAATTTAACAACCGTGCTCGTTTTATAATAAAATAAACATATTTTAGTAATAATTTTTTAAATAAATATTGCAAATGATTTATTGCAAAAACTGTTTTTAATAATTTACAAAAAATTCTTAAACTACAAAAATAAATATTTGTTAGATTAAAACTAATCGTAATTGGCAAATACTATTCGACAACATCGATTACGTCTTCCTCATCATCGACATCACTCATTTCTATACTGGAGGAACCTTCCGATGAATAGCCTGGTAGGTCATGAGGACTGGTATTATCTGTATTGTCCACTATGGATTTTGTAGCATCAGTTGATTGATTTTCAGATGGTTGTTTCTCTTGGCCACTTTTAAGATTTTCACGAGTATGACGCCATTTCATGCGACGATTTTGAAACCAGACTTTAACCTTTAATTAGAACAGTCAATAAAAGCTTAGAAATGTTTGATATATACAAAGATATAAAGCTGTATAAAATTACCTGAGCGTCAGTTAAATTTAATCTGGCTGCCAGTTTACGTCTGTCCGGTTTCGTGATATACTTTTGCTGTTGAAATTGAATTTCCAGACCTTTACGTTGTAAATTACTAAAGACCGCTCTGGACCATGATCTTTTCCGTTTAGCGCCACTGTTGATGTTCGTATGAGAACTACCCGAATTCGAATTTGTTGTTTGTGTATTTCCAGAAGACGTTACTGTTGGGTTTGTATTAAAATTCATATGAGTCTCATTGGAATTTGTTGGCGGCAACTGATGATGCCTTAAGGTGGATATACATGATAAATTTGGTCGTACTACTGGAATGTCAAAATTGATGGGTCCCTTTGCTGTAAATCGACCTAATGATGAAGCAAAGTTTTGTAGATCTATTTGTTGTGGATTCATTTGCAGTGGTTTCAGTCCACAGAGCGGATTCATTAGAGATGCTAAGTTAAAACTAGGCTGGGCAGGTAAATGTTGTGATATGTGTTTTTGCTGTAACTGCGCATGATGGAAGCGGATAAGAGATGTGGTTGGTAAGGCGGAAAAATGGGTTAGAGATGGCACTGAAATGTGAAGAAAACATTAATTTATTAAAATATTAAGATATTCGCGATATTTGTAAAAGTTTTAAGGCAAAACTATTTTACTATTTTTTAAATATGTACTTTATTTATATCACTCGAAGGAACAAATTATTTTTATTCTCTGGAAGTGGTCCTGTATTGTATTGTATTTGTTATACAATACAAATCTCTTCAGAATAACATTATTTATTAGATAATGCATTGCGTCTGGGTATTGTGGAGTCTTCGGGTATTGAAGGACCCACCATTGTTTGGTAATAAAAAATTTAAAAAATACTTGTAATACTACTTTAGATTTCAAAAATGTTACCAAAAACTAATTTTCGTAAAAACACCAAGTTGACCTTAATGAATAAATGCCCGAGATATATTACTTTCAAAAATTTGTAGTCATCTAATATGAGATACCATGGTATAGAACACCACCATACAGCAGATAGAGAGAACCTATCTAAGCTATTTGAAATTAAATGATTTAAAAGTTAAATCGACATCAGTTCATTGTCGTAGAATTGCACCTCACAGAACGCTCAGGATTGAAAATGTTTTTAGAATTACCCAAATTTTTCCATACTACGCTCGAATTTTGAAAAATTATGATATTTCAAAATATGAATAGTCAAGCTCGAGGTTCTATGGACTATTTATTTCTTGAAATATATCTGATAGAAAGGCTTAAAATAATACTTTCAACTTATTATATTTGTTATATTTAGAAAATTGATTAAGGAAGATTTAAATGTCGAAGTAAGAATTGTGGGATCTTTCACTTATAACCAAAAAACGGGTAGACCACACGCCCTCATAATTAATTAAAAATTGTTTCGAATTTTCTACTTCACTTACTTTGCTGAAAAATATCCCAAAAGTTAGACCCGTGATTTCTATCGATTATCTTTAAAAGTATCATACATGAACTGTATCATGTTTGGAAAATCAAAGTTCATAAGATTATAATCTTAAAAAGTAATATATTTAAAATGTTTAAAAAAAAAAATGTAGTTGCTGATACCGTTTACTTGACTTGTGCTAAATTAAATGAGTGAATTTTTATTGGTTCCTGAGTTATAAATTAAAATTTAATGACATGTATGAAATTTAAATTTTTTAAACAATAAAATTTCATTTATTTATAAAAGAGATTTGTTGCAGCTCTACTCCAAATTAATTAAAAATTTTTTTATTAGTTGTAGAAGAACCAAATTGTTTACTAATTATAAAAATATAAAATCAAATTTTTAAAAACGGTAAACGAAATTGCAAATGGGGGATAAAAATCAGTTATTAGCGGTGGACTAAAACGCGAGTTTGTATCATTCGGAATGAAAAACTTTTCTACGGTAAAGGAGTTGGCTTCTTACACGTGTGCCCTAGTATAATTTTCGAATCCTAAAGCGACAATTTAATTGGGGATTCCCTTGGTTGTAGTCAGTACGTTTTGATGCACCTAAATTTCTCAGAGTGTTATTGGGAAAGAACTCTTTGTGTTCTTCTAAAGCATTGGATTGATTAAGACTTGCATTGATTAAGAATACACTTCAGTGGTGAATACGACATTCTAGGCACTTTTCTGAAAAAGCGGTTTAAGATTCCCTGACCATTGGTGTAACAATTACAGCTGCACAGGTTACAAAGTCTGTGAAGAGATTCACATCGGGTCGGACTTACGCTAGATCATCAACAAGTTCGTGTTTTTGTTAGGAAAACAGTCAGAAATATTTGCGATATTAGCGTGGGAACAGTGTATAATGTCAGAATAGTAGCGCTGAATGGCCTGATGACGAATTAAATAATATTTAATATTTGTTATATAAGTCCAAATCAATAAATTCTGACCGCTAAATACGACAATCATTCTGTTGGACAATACTGAATTAAGCAATTGTTGTCCTTTGGGATTACAATATCGTGAACAACAAACGGTGCGTTTTAAACGAGGAGATTGATTAAAATTGTCAGGATGTGATTTTATTCTCTATATCATGACATTGGAAAATGCAAAAATATTGAAATTCTGAAGTTTAGAAAACTTTAGTTTCGTGTAAATCTAAACAGTTCGTGGTATAAACAATATCTCAAAAAAACGTTTACCAAGTTTTATCAAATAGATCTAGAGTGCATAAGCAATGACCTAATCGCGGCATTAGATATCGAATAAAATCATTCTAAATTCCATACTTTTTTTTATTATTTAAAGATGATGGACAAACGTCAGACCTCGTTTCACTTTTCTCTTAACCAGGTGCCATAATTCGTTAACTGCGGCAGAGTAAAATTATTCTCAGTATTTTACTTTGGAAAATAAAAATAATAATTTCGATCAGAACATGTCGAGTTGGCCATGTCTGTTATTTTACAAAATATTTCAAATAAATTCCTATCAAAGATTCCCACTTTTGAATAGAATTGCCTACAAATATGCTTTTAAATATTTGAACATACCATTCGGCGTTGCTTTGTTAAATAAACAAATTATGTAAAAAATCTAGTTCATGCAATAAATCACAATTAATTCTTGAATGATCCATCTAAAGCATCATTAAAACAAATTATTACCAGAGAAATAAAAAACATTTAAATAAAATTTCAATAAACTTAAATCAAATCAACCAAAATAAAAATTGAAGAGGTGTTTATTTGTTTAAAAAATCAACAATGAAATTATTTTAAACCAAAATAAGGAATTAGAAAAATACACACACACTCACATACAAACGCACACTCTGCCTCACAAAACAAATAATCGATTAAGTTGAGTAATTAATTGTTCCGATTGATAAAACAACAGCCAAAGCAACCAAAAAAAAAAAAAAACTGATGAATATCATGATGGAAAAAGATGGAAAAAGAAGAAACGAAATCTAGAGATGAAAAATACAATCACAATCACCACCAACAAACACTGATAGATGAGGCGCCTCATTGGCACTGATAAAGTCAGCGCCATGAAACTCATTTGTTAAGTAAACGAAACTATAAAAAATTAAAAACAAACTCCAACAACTCTTGATTTTATGATGATGATACTGATCATCATGATCTTATCACATGGGAGCACTTCACGTGTGTTTTATTGCAATAACATTAATAACATCACAGTTAAACCCATAACCAACCAGCCAACCAACCAACCAACCACCAAGAAGATGACTGACTGACTATCTTTATCATTTGCCAGAGCATCGCTGGGGAGCCTCAGAGAGGCAGAATCCAGTTTGAGTTGATGATTTTGGTCTGAGATGGCCCCACGTGTATATTTAGAGAATGTTTAAGCACCTGTGGTGATGAAAATATTTCTTCAAATTATTTACAAAAGCAATAACAGTTTATTGATAAATGCGTGTGTATTAGTATGTTAACTAATTATAATGATCATTAACATTAAGTTTTTTTTTATATCGTTGGTTCAGGTACATAGTAGTTTCTTGCTGTGTTTTCTTAAATATGTGTATTCCAATAATAATATTAATAGGATAGGCGATTTTTTGTCACCGATGTTTTGTTCTACCGTTTAATCCCGATTTTTACCAAGCATGTATTATTTAAAAGGTATTTCTTTTTAGCTGTTCACCAGACTTACAGATTTTTAATTTTTTTCCTTTAGTTTGAGTAAATTGCATTTAGATTTGCTACTAACACATACATAAAATTATACATATGCTATGTGTGTGTTTATTAAATTTGTTAATGCGTTTGTTAATGAATTTGTTATCTTCATTCACAATAATAATAAACCAATAAAGTGTTGGTTTGTGAATTGGCTAAGTTGAAAAATAAAGTTGGCTAGAAATTGCACTGGATTTTAGAGCGCTGGAATCTTCTAGTAATAATTATTATTTGAAATAGTAATATCAATATTTAAATAATATTTTTATTAATCTTAATATTGGAAAACACTGGTTTTATTATATGACTTTTACTTTAAATAATGTATTCTTGAACAATGACAAAAAAAAAACAAGAAAATTATAGTCGGTCTGGACCGACTATATAATACGCTATACAATGCGTTTAGAGACCCTATCTCTTGTATCCAATTTTTCAGATATAGAAAATAAGCATAATCCCAACATGAGCGGCATTGTTATTAATTTTTTTGCCTTCAGATATGAAAAAGTTCATATTGGATGCTATATTTTTATGGGGACTAGGTCGAAAAATCGACCGATCGTGACCATATTTGGTAAGGTAACTTTTTTTGCAAAAACATATACAGACCAAATTTGAGAAAAATCTGTAATATATTTTTGTTCTTTGATAGATTTAAGAGAAGATCGGGAATTATCTACATATGGGGGCTATGACTAAGAATTGTTCTATAGAGTTTATTTTTAGACTACTGATAAATGAATGTAATAAACATACACAAACCCAATTTGAACCAGATCTATATACTAATTTGTATATTATGGCAATGTAAATCGATATTACAGGAGTCATTTGTATGGGGACTAAGTCTGAACATGAACCGATTTTCACCAATTTCAATAGCGTTCATCCTATGGTCGACATAAGTTTTATCAAAATATATTCAATTTGCGACCTGTAGTTTGATTACAGACGGACAGAAAATTATTCCGAGTAAGATGGGTTTAGGTCAAATATTTTTGGTAGCCGCAAACATCAGCACAAAGTAATTGTACCCTCACCACATGGTGGTATATTAACAAGAAAGAGTGTTACAGGAGGATGTGACGAATCTTTGATACTGTCCACCTGTTTCTTGAACTGAATATTAGAGGGTATTTTTTTTTTACTCAGATTTACGAAAAGGTTAGCTGTCAAACGAACTGTTAAACTGCGCTCACTTTTTGACATTTATGATTAGATTACTCTAACAAATCTTCATGCATAGACTCATGATTCAACAATGCTTCGTTTTGTTTTGTCCTCTCTTCATTTTTTATGCTTTCGTCTACTAAAATTAACTGAAGTTGCTCTTGAAGTTTAATCGTGATTGCTGAGGATGAAACGCGTAGTCGTTTTGAAATGCATACAAAAGTGAGTTATCAAAAAAATTATTTAAAAATTTTGAAAACTGTTAGTCTGTGCGGTCAAATTAAAGTGATATTGATTTTTAAGCAAAATTTAATTTAAAAAATGAAAAATAAACAATAAAAAATGAAAAATTAAAAACAAAATGAAAAATAAAAATGCAAAATAAACAAGTACGAAAATTATAGTCGGTCGAGACCGACTATATGATACCCTAAACCATACGTTTAGAGACCCATCTCTTAGGCCCAACTAACTGGATATAGAAAATAAGCATAAACCAAATTTTTGTGGGATTTTTATTAATTTTTTTGGCTGTAGATATGGGGACTAGTCCCAAAAATGGAACGATCCTGACTATGTTTGGTTAAGTCTCTTGTATTTTGCAAAAATATATACAAACAAAATTTGAGAAGAATCAGTGCAATATTTTTTTTTTTTTTTGATAGATTTAAGTGAAGATCGGGAAGCAGCTCTATATGGAGCCTATGACTAAGAGTTGTCCCAGGGATCATTTTTAGACTACTCATTAATGGATGTAATAAACGCATACAAACCCAATTTTTGTAAGATCTATATGACAATTTGGATCTTATGGCAATTTATTTCGATTTCATAGGGGTTATTTGTATGGGGGCTAGGTCTGAACATGCACCGATTCCCACCAATTTCAACAGCGTTCATCCCATGGCCGATAGAAGATAAAATACCAAATTTCATCAAAATATATTCATATTTGCGACCTGCAGTTTGATTACAAAGTTTACATGGACACACAGACGGACGGATACACGTACGGACATCGTTAAATCGAATCAGTTAGTGATTCTGATTCGATCGGTATAATTAAAGATGGGTGTAGGTCAAATACGTCCGTCCGTCCGTCCGTCTGTGTGTCCATGTAAAGCTTGTAATCAAACTGAAGGTCACAAATATCGGCCATCGGATGAACGCTATTGAAATTGGTGAGAATCGGTCCATGTTCATACCTAGCCCCCATACAAATGACACCTATGAAATAAACATATATTGCCATAAGATCCAAATTATCATACAAATCTTAGTCAAATTGGGTCTGTATGATCCCTATTGGACAACTCTTAGTCATAGGCCCCATATAGAGCTGCTTCCCGATCTTCACCTAAATCTATCAAAAAACAAAAATATTGCACTGATTCTTCTCAAATTTTGTTTGTATATATTTTTGCAAAATACAAGAGATTTTACCAAACATGGTCAGGATCGGTCCATTTTTTGGGCCTAGTCCCCATATAGATATATCATCCGATATGAACTTTTTCATATCTGCAGCCAAATTAATAAAAATCCCACTCAAATTTGATTTATGCTTATTTCCTATATCCAGTTAGTTGGGCCTGAGAGATAGGGTCTCTAAACGCATGGTATAGGGTATCGTATAGTCGGTCTAGACCGACAATAATTTTTTTACTTGTTTTATGTATGTGTTAGTAGCAACTTTAAACAATCATAACTCCAAAAAAATATTCCAGACGATGATAATCTGTAAATATGGTAACAGCTAAAAAGAAATACCTTTCAAATCAGGGCTCCCCATTACTCGAGCTTCGAGCTACTCGAGCTACTCGAGCTGCTCGAGTAGTTGATGAGCTACTCGAGCTCAACGAGTAGCTCGAGTAGTAAAAATTAGCATTTTTCATGTTTGAAAGCATATAAAAAGTTAAATATTGGTATTTAGTATAACAAATGTATACTTTTTAGAATCGTACAGATACCAAGAATATCACTATTAAATTTCACTTGAATAGGAGTGTCCCACTTGCGTGGGCAAACTACTACTCGAAAAAGCTCGACGGATTTCCATACAAATGTATGAAAATATTAACTTCATAGATGTTTGACTTCATTTAAGAAAAAATTTTCCCAAAATACATGGTATGATTTTATATATTTTGAAGTCAGTTACACTGATAGATTACCATCCTAAAATATTAAAACATTCTGATAAAAACTATGGAGTGGGCTAACTACTACTCGAAAAAGATCATCCACTTTCCACTCAAATGTATGAAAATATGATCTTCGTATATGTTTGATGCCTATTTACAAAAAAATTTTTAAGAACACTTGGAAAAACCTCTTAGTATTTTAATTTGAATATATGTAGAGGATATGTTTTCAAAATTTCAAAGCATTTGGACAAAAATGTTGGCGTGTGGGAACAACTACTCGAAAAAGATCGGAAATTTTGCAAAAAATGTAAAAAAATAAAAAAAAAAATTTTATATTTTTTCACTGCCTGTAATTGACTATATTCAGAGATTACTCGTAAAAAATTTTAAGCCATTCCGACCAAAATTGTGGCGTCGGTATAGCACTACTCGACTGATATTGACCACTTTCTATACAAATGTGTGAAAATATGCTCTTATTTGAAGTTTGATGATATTTTTCAGAAAATTTTCCACAATGACGTAATAAAAAATTATATTCGTTAGAGATGTATATACAAAGAGAACACTTCCTTCAAGTTTCAAAGCATTCCGCCAAAAATTGAAGCTTGGAGGAACTACTACTCGACGAAAAACAAAAAAAAAAAAAAAAAATTTCAAAAAAAAAAAATGTTTTTTCTTTCTTTTTACTGCCAGTAATTGACCTTATTCACAGATGACTCATTTCAAAAATTAAGCCATTCCGATGAAAATTGAGCTCTGGGCGAACAACTACTCGAAAAAGATCAGCCACTTTCTATACAAATGTGTGCAAATTTGCTCTTATTTCAAGTTTGATGTAACTTTAAAAAAAATTTTCCATCACGACTTCTTAAAATTTTTTACTGCTTGTAGTTGCAAATATATCAAGATAATCTTCTTAAAATTGCAAAGTATTGCGACAATAATTGTGCTGTTGGCGAACTACTACTCGAAAAAGCTCGACCACTTTCCATACAAATATATGAAAAAATACACTTCATGCAAGTTTGACATCGATTCACACAAAATATTTAAGGCATACATGGTACAAATTTATGCTTTTTAAAGTTGGAAATATGATTACATTTCGTACACGAAATTCCAAAGTAATCTGACCAAAATTGTGGCTCGGACGAACTACTACTCGAAAAAGATCAGACTCTTCCAATACAAAAGTGTGAAAATTTGCTCTTATTTCATGTTTGAGATAATTTTACAGAAAAGTTTTTATAATGACATAGCCGAAAGTTATATGTTTTAGATTTAGAAATGTAAGGAGAGTATTTCTTTTAAATTTCAAACGTTTCCGACAATAATGGTGGGGTGGACAAAGTACTACTCGGAAAAGCTCGAAATACTACTCGAAAAAAATCAGCCAGTTTCCATAAATGTGTTAAAATTTGCTTTTCTTTTAAGTTTGATGTAATTTTACAGAACATTTTCCTTCCCGACTTGCTAAAAGTTTATATGTTGTGAAGTTTTCGATTTGAGGACATTGTATCCTTCAAATTTCAAACTATTCTAAGAAAATTATGGAGGCGGCGAACTACTACTCGAAAAAATTCAGCTACTTACATACAGTGTGCGCAGATTTACTCTTCTTTCAAGTTTGATGTAAGTTATTACATTTATTTTAGTGAATATTTAATTTTATTTAAGTACATAAAATCTTATAATTTTTTTAACAATGAATGTTGAAAAATTATGGTTTCAGCGAACTTCTTTTAGCAGTGACAACATTATCAGCTGTATAAAACCACCACTCTGATTATGCTGAAGTTGCTGGGATACAAAGGAATCTCTTGGCCATTCGTGATATGTTCGGGTACTTTTCTTCACGATCCTGCCACCATTTTAGTGGACAGTCTTTCCACTCGATTTGTTTTTCACGTTGATATCTCGACCACTCGATGTCAAGGTTATCATTTGTGCTCTGCGTTCGTTTTAAAAGTTTGTCGATAGCGCATATTTTAGAATGCTGAAATGTTGTATATTCTGTTGGTAATTCTTTTTCTTTACACAAAAGCCCCTTCAATTCCTTTTTTGATTTGGGATTGATTCAAAAGAGTTTCATGCTCCATATCTTTATAACGAGGATCGAAAAATGATGCCAACATTCTTGTTGCTACATCTGGTGAGATCTTCAAATTAAAGCGACTTTCCATTCTGCCTTGACGTTAGTTTTAAAAGAAATTGTCCAATCATCGTCGGTTATATCATCATTTAAGTACTCTTCAATCCAGTGGTTTAGTATTGGGCGAACCATCGAAATCGAAGATCTGTTAGAGCACAAAATATCGGTAAGAAGGTATGGTGGTTCCGGAACGCTTTTTATTTGTTCAATTTTGCTCCACTCAGCTTCAGATAATTCAAAATCCACCGCAATTCGCTGACTAGTCACATTTCTGTCCGCCAACAAGTTTATCAAAGATGTACGATTTTGGATGACACAAATGAACATGTTATACGTCGAGTTCCTTCTCGTCTTATAGTACTGCAAGAATTTTAGTTCCGGAATACCTAATTGTGCTTGTTTTTCCTTTAGCGCATTTGTGCACGTGTTGTACATGGCAAAAAACGGTAATAATAAAAATAATAATCGCTTTACTGACCTCTTAACCGCAATAAAAACGTACTTCTTAATTTTGAAAATATTAAACACCAAAACACCATAAAAATTTAAAATTTTTTTTGTCCTCTTATATTAATATTAATTTTTACCATAAACTTTTGAAAAATTTTTTGTAAATCGATGTCAAACTTCCATGAAGGGAATGTTTTCATACATTTGTATGGAAAGTGGTCGAGCTTTTCCGAGTAGTAGTTTGTCCACCCCACCATTATTGTCGGAAACGTTTGAAATTTAAAAGAAATACTCTTCTTACATTTCTAAATCTAAAAAATATAACTTTCGGCTATGTCATTATAAAAAATTTTCTGTAAAACTATCTCAAACATGAAATAAGAGCAAATTTTCACACTTTTGTATGGGAAGAGTCTGATCTTTTTCGAGTAGTAGTTCGTCCGAGCCACAATTTTGGTCAGATTACTTTGGAATTTCGTGTACGAAATGTAATCATATTTCCAACTTTAAAAAGCATAAATTTGTACCATGTATGCCTTAAATATTTTGTGTGAATCGATGTCAAACTTGCATGAAGTGTATTTTTTCATATATTTGTATGGAAAGTGGTCGAGCTTTTTCGAGTAGTAGTTCGCCAACAGCACAATTATTGTCGCAATACTTTGCAATTTTAAGAATATTATCTTGATATATTTGCAACTACAAGCAGTAAAAAATTTTAAGAAGTCGTGATGGAAAATTTTTTTTAAAGTTACATCAAACTTGAAATAAGAGCAAATTTGCACACATTTGTATAGAAAGTGGCTGATCTTTTTCGAGTAGTTGTTCGCCCAGAGCTCAATTTTCATCGGAATGGCTTAATTTTTGAAATGAGTCATCTGTGAATAAGGTCAATTACGGGCAGTAAAAAGAAAGAAAAAAACATTTTTTTTTTTTTAAATTTTTTTTTTTTTTTTGTTTTTCGTCGAGTAGTAGTTCTTCCAAGCTTCAATTTTTGGCGGAATGCTTTGGAACTTGAAGGAAGTGTTCTCTTTGTATATACAGCTCTAACGAATATAATTTTTTATTACGTCATTGTGGAAAATTTTCGGAAAAATATCATCAAACTTCAAATAAGAGCATATTTTCACACATTTGTATAGAAAGTGGTCAATATCAGTCGAGTAGTGCTATACCGACGCCACAATTTTGGTCGGAATGGCTTAAAATTTTTTACGAGTAATCTCTGAATGTAGTCAATTACAGGCAGTGAAAAAATATAAAAAAATTTTTTTTTATTTTTTAAATTTTTTTCAAAATTTCCGATCTTTTTCGAGTAGTTGTTCCCACACGCCAACATTTTTGTCCAAATGCTTTGAAATTTTGAAAACGTATCCTCTACATATATTAAAATTAAAATACTAAGAGGTTTTTCCAAGTGTTCTTTAAAATTTTTTGTAAATGGGCATCAAACATATACGAAGATCATATTTTCATACATTTGAGTGGAAAGTGGATGATCTTTTTCGAGTAGTAGTTAGCCCACTCCATAGTTTTTATCAGAATGTTTTAATATTTCAGGAGGGTAATCTATCAGTGTAACTGACTTCAAAATATATAAAATCATGCCATGTATTTTGGGAAAATTTTTTCTTAAATGAAGTCAAACATCTATGAAGTTAATATTTTCATACATTTGTATGGAAAGTCGTCGAGCTTTTTCGAGTAGTGAAATTTAAGTGAAATTTCAAGTGAAATTTAATAGTAATATTCTTGGTATCTGTACGATTCTAAAAAGTATACATTTGTTATACTAAATACCAACATTTAACTTTTTACATGCTTTCAAACATGAAAAATGCTAATTTTTAATACTCGAGCTACTCGTTGAGCTCGAGTAGCTCATTAACTACTCGAGTAGCTCGAGCTTCGAGTAGCTCGAGTAGCTCGAGTACTCGAGCTTGACCGTAGGCTCTGTTTCAAATGATAAATTTTTTGTCAAAATCGGGGTTAAACTGTGGAACTTACATCGGTAATAAAAAATTTCCTAGCCTATTAATATTATAGATAAATATTTTTATATTAGCAGAGCCCCTGCAGTTGATTGCTATAAGTGATACATAGATGATGCTATCTGTTTTATTTTAAAAAAGTGCCATAAAAAAATCTTTAATTACTAGATGTTTACACATCTCCCCTGTGATCATACTTACATGATATTTTTTATTAAATATATAATGAATTTGTAGTAAGACGATGAATTTTTTGCAAACCGGAAACTTTTATAGCAATTTTAAGAATTTTCTACAATTTGTCTTTTCACTGTACTTTTTCACTTTTCGTTCCACTACTAGGTTACATACCACTACTCATTACAATATATTATACTAGCTTCAACTTTTGAATTAATCCTCACTTTTGACACATATCAACCCAATGTGCACCGATAGGAATTTGGCAACAATAAAATGCTTTTCACATTACAAGACTTGTAAGTGATAATAGCAATGTTAATGTAGAGAAAGCAAAAATTGGAAAAATTCAGTTTGATCATACTAACTCTCGTATAAAGAAAAAAACAAAACTCACGTTCTTTCCTTTGAGTTGAAGTAATGAGCAGAATGATGCTGAATATGAACAAGTCGTGTCTTTAATTTTTTTTTCATAGTTCTCTTACATTAAAACATTATTACAAAATATATACATCATCTCAAACCGAACAATAAAAAACTAACGATGTTACTTTATCTCCTTACCAATAATTTGATTTGCCATTTCTTTTTTTGAAAATAGCTGATGTGTGTTTTAAGTACCTACTCGTATGGTCAAATATATAATTGTGTGTTTTTGTTTTTATGTTTAAAGATTTGTTTTATATTTATATGTTTATTTTATATCACTGTTAAATGTTGTATTTAGCATATTGTTTTTTTTTTTTTAATTTAAATTTCGAGTGGCTTAACGATAGACATATGGAAGCTATTGATTGATTGCATCACCTCACACATCATAAAATTGCAACAATACGTACAAACAAACAAACAAACAAACATCTCCACATACATACACATTATTCCAAGTTGGTAAATGAAAATGCCATTAAATTTTGTGGCCACATAAAAAGGTGATTGAAAGATATTCTTTTCTCTTTTCATTTCAATCCTTTGTGGTTGAGATTCTTTATGATTGTTTGCATAATTGATGATCAAGATAAATGGGTGTTAAACTGGTAGGCAATCATTAATTAATTTAAATGTTTTAATATTGTTATTATTGTTGTATTTATTATTGGCTTGTTAAATTCATGTTGAAATTGTTTGAATTTCAAATTGATGTACTACTGTCATAATGTGCCGTTAATATGAACGTTTTAGCTAATGAATTTTAATTTCGAGTGAATTTCGTTTCGTTTTGGACAAATGAGAATTTCTTTGTGTAGTTGTAAATCTCTTATATAAAATCTAAAATCAATAAATTTTTAAAAACTTAAGTTTCAATATTCAACATTTTTAAAGGCATGGGTAATAAAAATAATTTATTTATGTATTTATATGTGTATTCAATTTAAAATTTTTGATTTAATATACAAACAAAAAAAATCCCCAACCGTATTAATCTTAATTTCAACAAATTAAAACCAAGTAAGGACTATATTTTAAACTACTGTTAAGGAAACAAAATTTAAAAAAATAAGTTTAAATAAAATTTTTCGGAAATGAGTTAATTTACCGCATTTTAAACCAGTGCTGGCCATCGAGAGAAATGAGGTAGTAGTGGTTTTTATGAGTGTGTTTGTTACGTTTTGAAAATTTAAAACAAAATGCAAAGAAAATATATTTTTTTATCCATAATTTAAAAAAAAATTAAATCGAATACGTAAGTAATTCATTTCTTAAAAAACGTAAATATAAACAAGTAAGAAAATTTTAGTCGGTCTAAACCGACTATACGATACCCCGACTATACGTTTAGAGACCAACTAATTAGATATAAAAAAAAAAAAAAAACAAATTTGAGTGACACTGTTATTAAAATTTTAGCCTTCGGTTATGAAAAAGTTCATATAGGATGCTATATTTATATGGACCGCTCCTGACCATATTTGGTAAGGTCACTTATTTTTTGCAAAAACAAAAACATACAAACTAAATTTGAGAAAAATGTGTGCGATATTATTTTTTTTTTTTTTTGATGTGTAACCATCTATACGCGCAGGGGGGTAAATTTCTATTTCACAATACAATCACAAAAACAGCGTAACTCATATCGGTGTGAGCTGAAGCAGATAACGCTGTGTGACCTATGATTGTATTGGTCAAAAAATTATGATTATCATTTATTATCATTTGAATTTCAGAAAACATAAATAGAATTTCAGAAAACATCAATATAATTTCAGAAAACATCATTCGAGTTTCAGAAAACATCAATTGAATTTCAGAAAACATCAATAAAATTTCAGAAAACATCACTTGAATTTCAGAAAACATAAATAGAATTTCAGAAAACATCAATATAATTTCAGAAAACATCATTCGAGTTTCAGAAAACATCAATTGAATTTCAGAAAGCATCAATAGAATTTCAGAAAACATCAATTGTATTTCAGAAACCATCAATATGATTTCAGAAAACATCATTTGAATTTCAAAAAACATAAATAGAATTTCAGAAAACATCAATATAATTTCAGGAAACATCAATATAATTTCAGAAAACATCATTTGAATTTCAGAAAACATAAATAGAATTTCAGAAAACATCAATATAATTTCAGAAAACATCAATATAATTTCAGAAAACATCATTTGAATTTCAGAAAACATAAATAGAATTTCGAAAACCATAAATAGAATTTCAGAAAACATCAATTGTATTTCAGAAACCATCAATATAATTTCAGAAAACATCAATTGTATTTCAGAAACCATCAATATAATTTCAGAAAACATCAATTGTATTTCAGAAAACATCAATTGTATTTCAGAAACCATCAATATAATTTCAGAAAACATCAATTGTATTTCAGAAACCATCAATATAATTTCAGAAAACATAATTTGAATTTCAGAAAACATCAATATAATTTCAGAAAAGATCATTCGAGTTTCAGAAAACATCATTTGAATTTCAGAAAACATCAATATAATTTCAGGAAACATCATTCGAGTTTCAGAAATCATCAATTGAATTTCAGAAAGCATCAATAGAATTTCAGAAAACATCAATTGTATTTCAGAAACCATCAATATTATTTCAGAAAACATCATTTGAATTTCAGAAAACATCATTTGAATTTCAGAAAATATAAATAGAATTTCAGAAAACATCAACATAATTTCAGAAAACATCATTCGAGTTTCAGAAAACATCATTTGAATTTCAGAAAACATCAATAGAAATTCAGAAAACATCAATATAATTTCAAAAAACATCATTCGAGTTTCAGAAAACATCAATTGAATTTCAGAAACATCAATAGAATTTCAGAAAACATCATTTGAATTTCAGAAAACATCAATATAATTTCAGAAAACATCATTCGAGTTTCAGAAAACATCAATTGAATTTCAGAAAACATCAATTGCATTTCAGAAAGCATCAATAGAATTTCAGAAAACATCCCTTGAATTTCAGAAAACATAAATAGAATTTCAGAAAACATCAATATAACTTCAGAAAACATCATTCGAGTTTCAGAAAACATCAATTGAATTTCAGAAAACATCAATAGAATTTCAGAAAACATCACTTGAATTTCAGAAAACATAAATAGAATTTCAGAAAACATCAATATAACTTCAGAAAACATCATTCGAGTTTCAGAAAACATCAATTGAATTTCAGAAAACATAAATAGAATTTCAGAAAACATCACTTGAATTTCAGAAAACATAAATAGAATTTCAGAAAACATCAATATAACTTCAGAAAACATAATTCGAGTTTCAGAAAACATCAATTGAATTTCAGAAAACATCAATAGAATTTCAGAAAACATCAATTGTATTTCAGAAACCATCAATATAATTTCAGAAAACATCATTTGAATTTCAAAAAACATAAATGGAATTTCAGAAAACATCAATATAATTTCAGAAAACATAATTCGAGTTTCAGAAAACATCAATTGAATTTCAGAAAGCATCAATAGAATTTCAGAAAACATCAATTGTATTTCAGAAACCATCAATATAATTTCAGAAAACATCATTTGAATTTCAGAAAACATCATTTGAATTTCAGAAAATATAAATAGAATTTCAGAAAACATCAATATAATTTCAGAAAACATCAATATAATTTCAGAAAACATCATTTGAATTTCAGAAAACATAAATAGAATTTCAGAAAACATCAATATAATTTCAGAAAACAACATTCGAGTTTCAGAAAACATCAATTGAATTTCAGAAAACATCAATCGTATTTCAGAAAAAATCAATTTTATTTCAGAAAACATCAATATAATTTCAGAAAACATCAATTGTATTTCACAAAACATCAATTGAATTTCAGAAAGCATCAATAGAATTTCAGAAAACATCAATTGTATTTCAGAAACCATCAATATAATTTCAGAAAACATCAATATAATTTCAGAAAATATCACTTGAATTTCAGAAAACATAAATAGAATTTCAGAAAACATCAATATAATTTCAGAAAACAACATTCGAGTTTCAGAAAACATCAATTGAATTTCAGAAAACATCAATCGTATTTCAGAAAAAATCAATTTTATTTCAGAAAACATCAATATAATTTCAGAAAACATCAATTGTATTTCAGAAAACATCAATTGAATTTCAGAAAGCATCAATAGAATTTCAGAAAACATCAAGTGTATTTCAGAAACTATCAATATAATTTCAGAAAATATCAATTGTATTTCAGAAAACATCAATATAATTTCAGAAAACATCATATGAATTTTAGAAAACATAAATAGAATTTCAGAAAACATCAATATAATTTCAGAAAACAACATTCGAGTTTCAGAAAACATCAATTGAATTTCAGAAAACATCAATCAACATCAATTGAATTTCAGAAAACATTCGTATTTCAGAAAAAATCAATTTTATTTCAGAAAACATCAATATAATTTCAGAAAACATCAATTGTATTTCAGAAAACGTCAATTGTATTTCAGAAAACATCAATTGTATTTCAGAAACCATCAATATAATTTCAGAAAACATCATTTGAATTTCAGAAAACATAAATAGAATTTCAGAAAACATCAATATAATTTCAGAAAAGATCATTCGAGTTTCAGAAAACATCATTTGAATTTCAGAAAACATAAATAGAATTTCAGAAAACATCAATATAATTTCAGAAAACATCATTCGAGTTTCAGAAAACATCAATTGAATTTCAGAAAACATCAATAGAATTTCAGAAAACATCAATATAATTTCAGAAAACATCATTCGAGTTTCAGAAAACATCAATTGAATTTCAGAAAACATCAATAGAATTTCAGAAAACATCATTTGAATTTCAGAAAACATAAATAGAATTTCAGATAACATCAATATAATTTCAGAAAACATCATTCGAGTTTCAGAAAACATCAATTGAATTTCAGAAAACATCAATAGAATTGCAGAAAACATCATTTGAATTTCAGAAAACATAAATAGAATTTCAGAAAACATCAATATAATTTCAGAAAACATCAATTGAATTTCAGAAAGCATCAATAGAATTTCAGAAAACATAAATAGAATTTCAGAAAACATCATTCGAATTTCAGAAAACATAAATAGAATTATTTGAATTTCAGAAAACATAAATAGAATTTCAGAAAACATCAATATAATTTCAGAAAACATCATTCGAGTTTCAGAAAACATCAATTGAATTTCAGAAACCATAAATATAATTTCAGAAAACATCATTCGAGTTTCAGAAAACATCAATTGAATTTCAGAAAACATCAATATAATTTCAGAAAACATCATTCGAGTTTCAGAAAACATCAATTGAATTTCAAAAAACATAAATAGAATTTCAGAAAACATCAATATAATTTTAGAAAACATCATTTGAATTTCAGAAAACATAAATAGAATTTCAGAAAACATCAATATAATTTCAGAAAACATCAATTGAATTTCAGAAAGCATCAATAGAATTTCAGAAAACATAAATAGAATTTCAGAAAACATCATTTGAATTTCAGAAAACATAAATAGAATTATTTGAATTTCAGAAAACATAAATAGAATTTCAGAAACCATCAATATATTTTCAGAAAACATCATTTGAATTTCAGAAAACATAAATAGAATTTCAGAAAACATCAATATAATTTCAGGAAACATCATTTGAATTTAAGAAAACATCATTTGAATTTCAGAAAATATAAATAGAATTTCAGAAAACATCAACATAATTTCAGAAAACATCATTCGAGTTTCAGAAAACATCATTTGAATTTCAGAAAACATCAATAGAGTTTCAGAAAACATCAATATAATTTCAGAAAACATCATTCGAGTTTCAGAAAACATCAATAGAATTTCAGAAAACATCAATTTTATTTCAGAAAACATCATTCGAGTTTCAGAAAACATCAATTGAATTTCAGAAACCATAAATATAATTTCAGAAAACATCATTCGAGTTTCAGAAAACATCAATTGAATTTCAGAAAACATCAATATAATTTCAGAAAACATCATTCGAGTTTCAGAAAACATCAATTGAATTTCAAAAAACATAAATAGAATTTCAGAAAACATCAATATAATTTTAGAAAACATCATTTGAATTTCAGAAAACATAAATAGAATTTCAGAAAACATCAATATAATTTCAGAAAACATCAATTGAATTTCAGAAAGCATCAATAGAATTTCAGAAAACATAAATAGAATTTCAGAAAACATCATTTGAATTTCAGAAAACATAAATAGAATTATTTGAATTTCAGAAAACATAAATAGAATTTCAGAAACCATCAATATATTTTCAGAAAACATCATTTGAATTTCAGAAAACATAAATAGAATTTCAGAAAACATCAATATAATTTCAGGAAACATCATTTGAATTTAAGAAAACATCATTTGAATTTCAGAAAATATAAATAGAATTTCAGAAAACATCAACATAATTTCAGAAAACATCATTCGAGTTTCAGAAAACATCATTTGAATTTCAGAAAACATCAATAGAGTTTCAGAAAACATCAATATAATTTCAGAAAACATCATTCGAGTTTCAGAAAACATCAATAGAATTTCAGAAAACATCAATTTTATTTCAGAAAACATCATTTGAATTTCAGAAAACATAAATAGAATTTCAGAAAACATCAATAGAATTTCAGAAAACATCAATAGAATTTCAGAAAACATCAATTGTATTTCAGAAACCATCAATATAATTTCAGAAAACATCAATAGAATTTCAGAAAACATCAATAGAATTTCAGAAAACATAAATAGAATTTCAGAAAACATCAATAGAATTTCAGAAAACATCAACATAATTTCAGAAAACATCATTCGAGTTTCAGAAAACATCATTTGAATTTCAGAAAACATCAATAGAATTTCAGAAAACATCAATATAATTTCAGAAAACATCATTCGAGTTTCAGAAAACATCAATAGAATTTCAGAAAACATCAATTTTATTTCAGAAAACATCATTTGAATTTCAGAAAACATCAATAGAATTTCAGAAAACATCAATAGAATTTCAGAAAACATCAATAGAATTTCAGAAAACATCAATTTTATTTCAGAAAACATCATTTGAATTTCAGAAAACATCAATAGAATTTCAGAAAACATCAATAGAATTTCAGAAAACATCAATTTTATTTCAGAAAACATCATTTGAATTTCAGAAAACAAAAATAGAATTTCAGAAAACATCAATAGAATTTCAGAAAACATCAATTTTATTTCAGAAAACATCATTTGAATTTCAGAAAACATAAATAGAATTTCAGAAAACATCAATAGAATTGCAGAAAACATCATTTGAATTTCAGAAAACATAAATAGAATTTCAGAAAACATCAATATAATTTCAGAAAACATCAATTGAATTTCAGAAAGCATCAATAGAATTTCAGAAAACATAAATAGAATTTCAGAAAACATCATTCGAATTTCAGAAAACATAAATAGAATTATTTGAATTTCAGAAAACATAAATAGAATTTCAGAAAACATCAATATAATTTCAGAAAACATCATTCGAGTTTCAGAAAACATCAATTGAATTTCAGAAACCATAAATATAATTTCAGAAAACATCATTCGAGTTTCAGAAAACATCAATTGAATTTCAGAAAACATCAATATAATTTCAGAAAACATCATTCGAGTTTCAGAAAACATCAATTGAATTTCAAAAAACATAAATAGAATTTCAGAAAACATCAATATAATTTCAGAAAACATCATTCGAGTTTCAGAAAACATCAATAGAATTTCAGAAAACATCAATTTTATTTCAGAAAACATCATTTGAATTTCAGAAAACATAAATAGAATTTCAGAAAACATCAATAGAATTTCAGAAAACATCAATAGAATTTCAGAAAACATCAATTGTATTTCAGAAACCATCAATATAATTTCAGAAAACATCAATAGAATTTCAGAAAACATCAATAGAATTTCAGAAAACATAAATAGAATTTCAGAAAACATCAATAGAATTTCAGAAAACATCAACATAATTTCAGAAAACATCATTCGAGTTTCAGAAAACATCATTTGAATTTCAGAAAACATCAATAGAATTTCAGAAAACATCAATATAATTTCAGAAAACATCATTCGAGTTTCAGAAAACATCAATAGAATTTCAGAAAACATCAATTTTATTTCAGAAAACATCATTTGAATTTCAGAAAACATCAATAGAATTTCAGAAAACATCAATAGAATTTCAGAAAACATCAATAGAATTTCAGAAAACATCAATTTTATTTCAGAAAACATCATTTGAATTTCAGAAAACATCAATAGAATTTCAGAAAACATCAATAGAATTTCAGAAAACATCAATTTTATTTCAGAAAACATCATTTGAATTTCAGAAAACAAAAATAGAATTTCAGAAAACATCAATAGAATTTCAGAAAACATCAATTTTATTTCAGAAAACATCATTTGAATTTCAGAAAACATAAATAGAATTTCAGAAAACATCAATAGAATTGCAGAAAACATCATTTGAATTTCAGAAAACATAAATAGAATTTCAGAAAACATCAATATAATTTCAGAAAACATCAATTGAATTTCAGAAAGCATCAATAGAATTTCAGAAAACATAAATAGAATTTCAGAAAACATCATTCGAATTTCAGAAAACATAAATAGAATTATTTGAATTTCAGAAAACATAAATAGAATTTCAGAAAACATCAATATAATTTCAGAAAACATCATTCGAGTTTCAGAAAACATCAATTGAATTTCAGAAACCATAAATATAATTTCAGAAAACATCATTCGAGTTTCAGAAAACATCAATTGAATTTCAGAAAACATCAATATAATTTCAGAAAACATCATTCGAGTTTCAGAAAACATCAATTGAATTTCAAAAAACATAAATAGAATTTCAGAAAACATCAATATAATTTTAGAAAACATCATTTGAATTTCAGAAAACATAAATAGAATTTCAGAAAACATCAATATAATTTCAGAAAACATCAATTGAATTTCAGAAAGCATCAATAGAATTTCAGAAAACATAAATAGAATTTCAGAAAACATCATTTGAATTTCAGAAAACATAAATAGAATTATTTGAATTTCAGAAAACATAAATAGAATTTCAGAAACCATCAATATATTTTCAGAAAACATCATTTGAATTTCAGAAAACATAAATAGAATTTCAGAAAACATCAATATAATTTCAGGAAACATCATTTGAATTTAAGAAAACATCATTTGAATTTCAGAAAATATAAATAGAATTTCAGAAAACATCAACATAATTTCAGAAAACATCATTCGAGTTTCAGAAAACATCATTTGAATTTCAGAAAACATCAATAGAATTTCAGAAAACATCAATATAATTTCAGAAAACATCATTCGAGTTTCAGAAAACATCAATAGAATTTCAGAAAACATCAATTTTATTTCAGAAAACATCATTTGAATTTCAGAAAACATAAATAGAATTTCAGAAAACATCAATAGAATTTCAGAAAACATCAATAGAATTTCAGAAAACATCAATTGTATTTCAGAAACCATCAATATAATTTCAGAAAACATCAATAGAATTTCAGAAAACATCAATAGAATTTCAGAAAACATAAATAGAATTTCAGAAAACATCAATAGAATTTCAGAAAACATCAACATAATTTCAGAAAACATCATTCGAGTTTCAGAAAACATCATTTGAATTTCAGAAAACATCAATAGAATTTCAGAAAACATCAATATAATTTCAGAAAACATCATTCGAGTTTCAGAAAACATCAATAGAATTTCAGAAAACATCAATTTTATTTCAGAAAACATCATTTGAATTTCAGAAAACATCAATAGAATTTCAGAAAACATCAATAGAATTTCAGAAAACATCAATAGAATTTCAGAAAACATCAATTTTATTTCAGAAAACATCATTTGAATTTCAGAAAACATCAATAGAATTTCAGAAAACATCAATAGAATTTCAGAAAACATCAATTTTATTTCAGAAAACATCATTTGAATTTCAGAAAACAAAAATAGAATTTCAGAAAACATCAATAGAATTTCAGAAAACATCAATTTTATTTCAGAAAACATCATTTGAATTTCAGAAAACATAAATAGAATTTCAGAAAACATCAATAGAATTTCAGAAAACATCAATTGTATTTCAGGAAACATCAATTGTATTTCAGAAAACATCATTTGAATTTCAGAAAACATAAATAGAACTTCAGAAAACATCAATTGAATTTCAGAAACCATTAATATAATTTCAGAAAACATCATTTGAATTTCAGAAAACATCATTTGAATTTCAGAAAGTATAAATAGAATTTCAGAAAACATCAATATAATTTCAGAAAACATCAATTGTATTTCAGAAACCATCAATATAATTTCAGAAAACATCATTTGAATTTCAGAAAACATCAATTGAATTTCAGAAAACATCAATATAATTTCAGAAAACATCATTCGAGTTTCAGAAAACATCAATTGAATTTCAGAAAGCATCAATAGGATTTCAGAAAACATCAATTGTATTTCAGAAACCATCAATATATTTTCAGAAAACATCATTTGAATTTCAGAAAACATAAATAGAATTTCAGAAACCATCAATATATTTTCAGAAAACATCATTTGAATTTCAGAAAACATAAATAGAATTTCAGAAAACATCAATATAATTTCAGGAAACATCATTTGA
This sequence comes from Cordilura impudica, assembly GCA_963682025.1. NCBI lineage: Eukaryota > Metazoa > Arthropoda > Insecta > Diptera > Scathophagidae > Cordilura > Cordilura impudica. The sequence goes on from OY821518.1 coordinate 239,768,091, forward strand.
ATTTAAGAAAACATCATTTGAATTTCAGAAAATATAAATAGAATTTCAGAAACATCAACATAATTTCAGAAAACATCATTCGAGTTTCAGAAAACATCATTTGAATTTCAGAAAACATCAATAGAATTTCAGAAAACATCAATATAATTTCAGAAAACATCATTCGAGTTTCAGAAAACATCAATAGAATCTCAGAAAACATCAATAGAATTTCAGAAAACATCAATTTTATTTCAGAAAACATCATTTGAATTTCAGAAAACATAAATAGAATTTCAGAAAACATCAATAGAATTTCAGAAAACATCAATAGAATTTCAGAAAACATCAATTGTATTTCAGAAAACATCAATTTTATTTCAGAAAACATCATTTGAATTTCAGAAAACATAAATAGAATTTCAGAAAACATCAATAGAATTTCAGAAAACATCAATTTTATTTCAGAAAACATCATTTGAATTTCAGAAAACATAAATAGAATTTCAGAAAACATCAATAGAATTTCAGAAAACATCAATTGTATTTCAGAAAACATCAATTGTATTTCAGAAAACATCTATTGAATTTCAGAAAACATCAATAAAATTTCAGAAAACATCAATTGTATTTCAGAAAACATCAATTGTATTTCAGAAAACATCAATTGTATTTCAGAAAACATCTATTGAATTTCAGAAAACATCAATTGTATTTCAGGAAACATCAATTGTATTTCAGAAAACATCATTTGAATTTCAGAAAACATAAATAGAATTTCAGAAAACATCAATTGAATTTCAATAAGCATTATTTGATTTGTGAGAACATTAATTGTATTTCAGAAAACATCAATTGAATTTCAGAAAACATCAATTGCATTTCAGAAAACATCAATTGCATTTCAGAAAACATCAATTGCATTTCAGAAAACATCAATTGCATTTCAGAAAACATCAATTGAATTTCAGAAAACATAAATAGAATTTCAGAAAACATCAATAGAATTTCAGAAAACATCAATTGCATTTCAGAAAACATCAATTAAATTTTCGAAAACAGCATAATCGACTTATTTTTTATGCACTGGAAAATATGATGTTGATGTTTTCTTTAATTATTAGATGTTTACACATCTCCCTTGTGATCGGACTCACATGTTTTTTTTTTTTTTGTGATAAATTCAAGTGAAAATCGCGAATCAACTTCATATGGGGGCTATGACTAAAAATTTTCCTATAGAGTTTATTTTTGGGAAACTGAGCGTTCATGCCATTGCCTATACCAAATTTGATCAGAATAATTTATATTTGCGACATGTGGTTTGATTAAAAAGTGCACTTGGACGCACAGACGGACGGCCGGGCATCGCGAAATCGACTCAAAAAGTGATTCGGGTGTAATAAAACATCAGCATAAAGTTAGTATACCCTGAATACATAGTGTATAGCGGAAAGAACAAGTAGTAGTGTTAATTTCGGCCATGCCTAATCTTTGATACCCTGTACCTGGATTTTACGTTTACATTAATATCTGGATTTATTTGCACAATTTATACGAACTAGCAGATTCCAGCGCTCGAAATTCGAGTGCAGTTTCTAGGCAGCTTTATTTTTCAACTTAGCCAATTCACAAACCAACACTATTTTAGTTTATTATTATTGTGAATGAAGAAAACAAACTCATTAACAAACACATAAACAAATTTAATAAAACAAACATAGCATATGTATAATTTTATGTTTGTGTTAGTAGCAACTTTAAATGCAATTTAATCAAAATAAAGGAAAAAATTTGAAAATCTGCAAAGCGGCATAAAATAAATACCTTTCAAATTATACACGTTTGGTCAAAATCAGGAAAAAATGGTAGAACAAAACATCGGTCACAAGAAATCGCCTAGCCTATTAATATTATAGATTAAATAAAATATTTGAAAACGTAACAATTTGATCAAATTAATACTGAAAAATTAAAACAAGCACATTTAGCACATTTTAACAGATTTTAAAACATTTTAAGCATTTTTTAGAGGTCCATATTTTAGGACATATATATTTTAGCACAATCATGCCCATTTACTTAATTTAAAGTACCAACCTGCTCGAAATTATGGTTCGCAATATTATCCTAAGTTTAACCACTTAAATTTTTTATTTTGTGAATGATCCTGATTTCAACAGATAGACTGGAGGACATCGCTATATCGATTCGATTATTGGGTCGTAAATTTATTTTTCGAAGCATTACAATGGAATGACAAACAAATGTATGTGTGGTAACAAGAATTAACCGCCTAAGTTGAAAATGCTTTTGAGAAAAATAACTTTTTATATAAATGTAATGCGGCTTCATTGCGACTTAGGTCAGAATGTTTTCATTAATAACTTTTTAATAAACAGTGTTAGAGAAATGGGTATTTCACATAAATATAAAGCGTTTTCAGTAGAACATAATAGCATAGATAACCCAAATCGTCGAATGTGGCTTTCGAGAAAAATTACTTTTTATATAAATGTAAAGGGCTTCATTACGACTTAGGTCAATATATTTTCATTAATAACATTTTATTAGTGTTAGAGAAATGAGGATTTCATGTAAATATAAAGCGTTTTTAGTAGAATATGATAGCATACATAGCTCAAATCGTTCTTAGGCCGAATTAGGCGGTTATGGCTTGTGAACACAGATATACCATCTGCACATTTTACGAGTAAAACTTTCGTAACTATTATTTTTATTGAATTCAAGAAAGTTTCTCCAAAATTACCAATTTACATTTTGTTCAGCATTTCGTAATTTTTACGGAACTGAAAAACCTTTTCGTAAGTTCTTTATTAGCACAATAACAGAACGTTTTCTTTACTTAAAATATACTAAAACCTTCCTGGTGTGTAGAATATACCATAGGGTTTGTTCTTATGAACGAATTTTTTCAGTGTGTATAAATATCTACATAAATTCATTTAATTAAGTTTTAATACAAATTGTTTAATGTTATTATATGTATATTAGTTTCAATACCAATAATTTGATTTGAATAATTATTTCATATGTTTTATGAATTTTATTTGTTTAAATTATAATATTAACATTATACTCGTATGCATTCATAAACAACTACAATAATTCCAATATACGTTTTTTTCTGTTCTTCCAAAATATTTTATTAGATATTTAGAGAATAAAAACACATTAGTTTCTTCTAATTAAAATATTTGTTATTTTTTAATAAATGATCTCTCTCTTCAGGAACGATTTATTTTAACATTTTGTTAATGTTTTCCAAAGAATTTTCAAATAAATATTTATGTTTATAAATCAATATACAAAATACGAAGGTAATATTTTCTATGGTGGAAGGAGGGAGGCGTGGTGATTGTGGAAAACGCAATATCACATAATAGAAAATCCACTAAAATTTCAAGTAAATTGTGTTTGAAATACGAAATCTTAAATATTTCCACAGTGGGTGGTATGATGAGATAATAAGAAAACTTTACTCTAATAACACATTATTTACTGTTTGGTTAATGATTCTCATTAAGTCAAACCAGCATTCAACAATTACAATATGAGCTGTAAGCAAATGATCATATAGTTGTGGGATATAAATAAGTTGAAAAGCCTGTTGATGACGATATTGTTAGTGGCATGGTTAATAGCAAGAATGAAGTGTTTATATTCCATTTCAACAGAGGCGTCCTATATATAAGCGGCAATAACTTATTACTAGCATAAGTCTAAAAATTAATTAATTGTACATTTTTGAACTATCCGTCTAGCAACTCTTCTGGTAACCTTAAACTCATGACAAGGTCCGTAGGGACCTATTTTTGTTGATATGACATTTTCTATGAAAAAGACATTTTAAAATTTTTGTTTTGTTATTTTATTATTGTTTATTAATTAAAGTGTTGATAAATAAATTAAAATATTTTTTTTTTTTTTTATACTAACATAATTAATTTTTATGAATTTTATTATGAAAATTTAGTTTTACAATGAATAAAACTAAAAAAAACTATTGTTGCGATGATTGCTCCTCATTTTGAGTGCAGGTTAAGCACCGATGCATTAATCTTGAATGCTCTGCACAAACTGCATTGTTGCAGGAACAACAATAGGCCCTTGTTTTGCGTTGACGACCGTACTTTGAACGGCATAGTCGACATGATGGCCTGTTTGTCCTTAACGGAAACGACGGTGCAGCTGCTTCTATTGGTCGTGGTACTATCTAAAATGACCTTTGACCTTAAGAATTCTTAATTCTTACCTTGACATCAAATTCCTCCATTGCATTCCGTATCCTTGGATATGCAGTTATGCGAGTATTCAGGGCACGTTCTTCAATGTTGGGTAATGCTAATTGCTTAGTAAGCATAAGGAGGAATGAGCGCCGTCTGTCACTTCTCTTCACTGGCTTCATCTCGTTGAATATTATGAATGCAGCTAATGCAGTGATGTCGAGCATATTGTAAAACATGGCAAGTGGCCAGCGCTTTGTTGAGCGCTTGCATGTATACGTACCAAGCATCTGGTCCATAGTATCAACGGCGGATTTGTTGGCATTGTAATCAAGAATGGCTAAGGGCTTCTTCTTTTCAGTGTCCATGTTCACATCGCAAGTGTAATGTTGTGTAGATAGCAAAATTACTGATTTATTCTTCCTGGGCAGATATGAGCATGGTGCTATATCGCCTTCGTTGAACCCAAACAATGTGCTGTTGATTGGCCGCGTACGATTTTTTGTAACTCTCGTGGCACAAATGTTTTGCTAGAGCGTACTGTTCCAACATATGCAGTTTTCTTTCTCATCAAAATACGCGCCAAGTTCAATATACTGAAGAAACTGTCAGCATAAATTGTGCGGCCAGAATCCAAATATTTATCCGCAAGAGCAAGTACAACGTTCTGCCCTTGATTTATTTCACGCTCCTGGTCAGCCAATTTACCAGAATAAATCATTCCTTTGACAGGATAGAATGATTTTGAGTCACACAACCACCATACCTTTATACCATACTTGGCTGGCTTCGACGGAATATATTGTGTGAAGCGGGTACGGCTTCTGTATGGGAATAACTGCTCATCAACTGTCAGTGAACCATGCGGAGTGTAAGCTGCTGCTAAGTTAGACTGCAACATTTGCCAAATATTATCAATTGCCGCAGTTCTGCTGTTGATTAGTCGCTGTTGTCGCGTATTTCTATTGTCGAATCTAAGGCATTGTTTTATGGACATAAAGCGATTATATGACAATGCTGCTTTGTATATTGGACAACGCGTTGGGGCCCATAACTGTGCCGAAGGCCCATTATTTGATTTATTGAGTCCAGCATACAAGAGTATAGCCAAGAAGGCATCAAACTCCTTTAGTGTGATGGTTTTAAATTCCTTTTTGTTTGTTGGATTTGCCAAATTATATGTATCTGCTATTTCCCTACCTTTGCGATTAGATTCGCGTATTATTATGTACGCCATGTCTTCAGTGAAGAGCGAGCGGAATATGGTAAAGGGATCACATGTGGTTCCTACTGGTCCTGGTTTCCTCCTTGTGTAGTTGACCACGTTACGAGCACGAATACGGGAAGTTGGTGGTGCATTTTTACTCTGTTGGGTGCCGTCTTTCGCAATAAAATAACTTTCGCTTGTTGGTGTTTCTTCTTCTTCATAATCGTCGTCATCGTCATCGTAAACCTCCTCATTGATTTCTATATCTACCTCACTTTCAGCATCGGAGTCCACAGCAGATAAATTTGATAGAAAGGGCAAGTCGCCATCATCTTCTTCAGCATCAAATGCCGGAATATCAAGTTCCTCGTCACGATCCTCTGCATTCATAAAATCAGCAGGTTGATTATCTATGGCACGTCTTTCCTTCTCAGACATTTGTTGGTAGCGTGTGCTACGAAGCACCACCATTTCAGCAATTTCAATGTTTAATTCTGCCATGTTATAATAAAATCAATTAAAATAAAATAAAATATAATAAAATAAAATAATAAAATAAAATAAAATAAAATAAAGTAAAATAAAATAAATTAAAATAAAATAAAATAAAATAAAATAAAATAAAATAAAGTAAAATAAAATAAAGTAAAATAAAAATAAAATAAAATAAAATAAAATAAAATAAAATAAAATAAAATAAAATAAAATAAAGTAAAATAAAATAAAATAAAGTAAAATAAAAATAAAATAAAATAAAATAAAATAAAATAATATAAAATAAAATAAAATAAAAATATTATAAAATCAATTGAAATAAAATAAAATAAAATAAAATAAAATAAAATAAACTAAAAAAAAACAATATAAAATAAAAGAAAAAATAAAATAAAATAAAATAAAATAAAATAAAATAAAATAAAATAAAAAAATAAATTAAATAAAATCAATTAAAATATAATAAAATAAAATAAAATAAAATAAAATAAAATAAAATAAAATAAAATAAAATAAAATAAAATAAAATAAAATAAAATATAATAAAATAAAATAAAATAAAATAAAATAAAATAAAATAAAATAAAATATAATAAAATAAAATAATAAAATAAAATAAAATAAAATAAAATAAGATAAAATAAAATAATATGAAATAATATAAAGTGAAATAATTAAATAAAATAAAATAAAAAAAATTAAGTTAAGTTAAATAAAATAAAATAAAATAAAATAAAGGAATGTGAAATAAAATAAAATAAAAGAAAGTGAAATGACGTTAAATAAAATAAATAATATTATCAGCGTCTAAACTGTGTATGATTTAGTTTACGAAACTAGAGCCGGGTATAAGAGAAAGGGTATGAAAACCCTTTCCGTTGCCTACTTGCATTTATACCCTTTTCGTTGCCTACTTGTGTTCTAGCTTGAACATCCGCGTATATCTACAAATCGAGATTAGTATTAGAAGGTAATAAAACAAATATTAAATTCGAAGAACTCGTTTAAAATGTGTTCAAACAATAAAACAGCTAAAAAGAAGCCAAAATAAAGTTTATGTCTTAATGATTTCTTGTAATTTCAGTACAAGGTCCCTACGGACCTTGTCATGCGTTCCCGTACTACTCACCTTCAAACCTCAATAAAAACTAAACTATTGGGCGTATCACCTTGAATTTTCTTTTAAACGATTTTTGACAAAATTCTCTTGGAAAACAGGGTCACTTTTGGGGACCTTGTCCTGGCCGAAATAGGAGTAATTTCAGTTTGAAAATGACCCCAGGGACCTTCTCGCTAACCGAAGGGTTAAGAAGTCTTTTAAAAATCAATCTCCTGAAACATAAATTTATACTAACGGTAAAAATTACAGTTTTACTCTTATGAATTAAATAGTGTTATCAGAATTCACGAATAACATAAATCAATGAACAAGAGACAACATAAAATTTACAGGATCATCAGTAAGGGCACTGCCCACGTGCAATACATATTGAGGTATTTGGATCACGATCCATATCGCAGAATGACCACCTATACTGTGAGCTTCAACAGAAAATAAACACCTTAGTTGCTCATATTAAACAAGTAAGAATATTATAGTCAGTCTACACCGACTATACGATACCCTACACCATGGTTTAGAGACCCTAACTCTTCGGTCCAACTAATTTGATATAGAAAATAAGCATAAACCAAATTTGAGTGGCATTTTTATTAATTTTTTGGGCTGCAGATATGAAAAAGTTCATATCGGATGCTATATATATATATGGGGAGTAGGTCAAAAAATGGACCGATCCTGATCATATATATTGAAAAAATATATACAAACCAAATTTGAGAAAAATCTGTGCAATATTTTTGTTTTTTGATAGATTTAAGTGAAGATCGGGAAGCAGCTCTATATGGGGCCTATGACTAAGAATTGTCCTATAAGGATTAATGGATATAATATACATATAAAAACCCAATTTGACTGAGATCTATATGATAATTTGGATCTTATGGCAATTTATGTCGATTTCATAGGGGTCATTTGAATCGGGACTAGGTCTGAACATGGACCTATTTTCACCAATTTCAACAGCGTTCATCCTATGACTAATAAAAGCTTATATATCCAATTTCATCAAAATATATTCATATTTGCGACCTGTAGTTTGATTACAAAATCGACTCAGAAAGTGATTATGAGTCGATCGGTATAATAAAAGATGGGTCTAGGTCAAGTATTTTTGGTAGTTACAAACAGCAGCACAAAGTCATTATACCCAAAACACGTAGTGGTATAGGGTATAAGTATATATAGGTATAGGTATAGGTATATATTTGTAATTTTGTTTGTAATGTAACCAATTGAATAAATATACAATTATGAAAAAAAAAGTAATTGACACAAAATCAAAAATAAACACAAGTAAGAAAATTTAGTCGATCTAGACTAACTACACGATACCCTATACCATGGTTTAGAGATACTATCTCTTCAGTCCAACTAATAATCATAAACCAAATTTGAGTGGCATTGTTATTAACTTTTTTGGCTGCAGATATGAAAAAGTTCATATCGGGTGCTATATTTATATGGGGACTAGGTCGAAAAATGGACCGATCCTAACCATATTTGGTAAAGTCTCTTATGTTTTGAAAAAATATATACAAACCAAATTTGAGAAAAATCTGTGCAATATTTTTATTTTTTGATATATGGGGGATTTCATGTCAAGTGCACCAACTTTTGAAACCAATGTCTTCCGATCGGGATGAAATTTGCACCAAGGTTAGTCCTATTGGATAGTAGTTTAGACACAATTTTTCAACAGATCTCTCTGAGTTAGAGGGGATCAAAATTTGACATTTTGGCCAAACAGGTGTTTTTCTCATCCATGTAATTTATTACCTATTGTTCCTAGAAAATTTTCTCCCAAAGAGTTTAGATAGCTATTTCTTCAATATTTTGGAAAAAAAATACTTAAAAAAAAAAAGAAAAAATTGTAGACTTTTTTTTGCTAAATTAAAGCATTTTTTGCCTTTTTTTCAAAAAGGGCATTTTTTTTCATAAGAAAGCTTAGGATTTTTCCTTTAAGAGCTTTTTGGTCGCTTAGTGGGATGGGAGTGGGATATCTATCAAAATAAATGTTTTGTAACTCAAGACAACGGTTTTTCAATTTTTCACAAATGCACTATTTTGAATTTTTTCCGATTTGTGTCTAAAACCTTACAAATAAGACTTATACTGAGAAACTAGACAAATTAGCCTTTCCTAAGGTATGTAACATACCTTCATAACATAACAGAAAGAGTTATTTGCAACATTTCAATCTGAACACGAGGATGTTAGAATTGGCTTCACGAAATTAACCCAAATGGCGCCAAAACATTGCGTTTTGGCAGAAAACAGCGGAACTCACACAGTATGCGTTTGCATTTACCATGAAAATGTTAAACTGATGTTGAAGGAAATCAACTTAAAGTATTTAACAGATGATTCGGCAGAAGATTTGCACGATTACCGCGATTGCCTTAAATTGATTATGTGTCCTAATGCAACAACTTCTTGCCACTTAGGTGAATGTACCAATTGCCCGAAAACCACATTCATCAAAGAAAATTTAATCAGCTCTTTAGATCGAGAATATATAGAGGAGGTCAAATTTGATTCTTGGATTCAGACAGATGCACAATGAAAACAATCATTTTAAACGTGGATGATTTTGTGGAAGAAATGTGTACAGGATTGCTAAACTTGGGAAACCATGACTTTTTAGTCAAAGAGCAATGGTCATTCTTCAAGGATTTCAAGATACATTTGAAGTCTGGTGAATTCGTTGTTTCATATGATTTCGCAGAAAACTATAAATATGTTCTTCAGGATGCCATACAAGCATTCCACTTCAATAACGACCAAGCAACTATATTCACAGTAGTTATTTACTACATGAAAGATGAAAAACTGGAACACAAAAGTATGGAGATCATATCCGACGATTTAAAACATGATACCGTTGCAGTTTATGAGTACCAGAAGATAACACTAAAATATCTAAAATCTAAATTTACAGTAAAGAAGGTATACTACGTTTCGGACGGAGCTCGTCAACATTTTAAAAACAAAAGTAGCTTCGCAAATATTATGACTCATGAAAAAGATTTTGGAATGCCAGCTGAGTGGCATTTTCATCCTACTGCTCATGGTAAAGGAGCATGTGATGGTATTGGAGCAAACCTTAAGAGAAATGCAGCGAAGTATAGCCTCCAGTGCTCTCATTAAGATCGCATCTTAGATGCGACTGCTTTATTCCATTGGGCAAAGAGTTATTGTAAAGAAACTAAAATAGTTTTTAGTAGCAAAGAGGATCATCAGGAAACTTTGAAAACACTGAAGAGCAGATTCGATGCTGCGGTAACAATCGATGGCACCGCTTAATACCATGCTTTTATACCTCTTGTCGATGGGAGACCCAAGTTGAAAAAGTGTTCTGCCTCTATTCAATGCGATTTCTTTCCAAAGACAACAAATAAACCAGCAGCGAAATCAACAGCTGAACCTAGTAACGCCAAGAAAGGATTGACAAAAAAACGCAGTAAATAAAGGCGAAAAAAAAAGCTGGATGAAAGACTGGGTATTTAAAAATTTACAAAACTTAAATACTTCATCAACTACAATAAATTAAGTATAAAAATAGTTATGATATAAATGGATCTAATGCAATTAAAATTAAATTTTAATAAATTATTTATCTTTTTATTTTTAATATTATTATTATTATACATTAATTTAATTATTATTAAAAATAAATAAAAAATAATAATTTTTCAACATTTTTATAGAAAAAAAAGCGATTTTTTCCTGAGGTTAACATATTCTGAGTATTACAGTATCGAGGGTATAAAATTTTATTTAGGTTTGTTATATACCTTCGGAAAGTTTAGGAAAAATCTCAAAATAGTGCATTTGTGAAAAATTTAAAAACCGTTGTCTTGAGTTACAAAACATTTATTTTGATAGATATCCCACTCCCATCCCACTAAGCGACCAAAAAGCTCTTAAAGGAAAAATCATAAGCTGTCTTATGAAAAAATAAAAAAAAAATGCCCTTGTTGAAAAAAAAGGCAAAAAATGATTTCATTTAGCAAAAAAAAAAGTCTAAAAAAATTTTTTTTTTTAAGTATTTTTTTCCGAAATATTGAAGAGATAGCTATCTAAACTCTTTGGGAGAAAATTTTCTAAGAACAATAGGTAATAAGTTACATGGATTAGAAAAAACACCTGTTTGTCCAAAATGTCAAATTTTGATCCCCTCTAACTCAGAGAGATCTGGACCGATCTTGTTGAAAAATTGTGTCTAAACTACTATCCAATAGGACTAACCTTGGTCCAAATTTCATCCCGATCGGAAGACATCGGTTTCAAAAGTTGGTGATATGAAAGCCCCCATATGTATTTAAGTGAAGATCGGGAAGCAACTCCATATGGGGCCTATGACTAAGAATTGTCCTATAGGGATTATTTTTGGACTACTAATTAATGGATATAATAAACACATACAAACCCGATTTGACTGTGATGTATGTGACAATTTGGATCTTATGGCAATTTATGTCGATTTCATAGGGGAATTTGTTTGGGGACTAGGTCTGAACATGGACCGAATATCACCAATTTAAATAGCGTTCATCCTATGGCCGATAAAAGCTTATATACCAAATTTCATCAACATATATTCATATCTGCGACCTGTAGTTTAATTACAAGGCTTACATGGACATACAGACGGACAGATGGACGAACGGATGGACATTGCTAAATCGACTCAGAAAGCTAAATCGACTCAGAAAGTGATTCTGAAAGTGATTCTGAGTCGATCGGTATAATAAAATATGGGTCTAGGTCAAATATTTTTGGTAGTTACAAACAGCAGCACGAAATCATTATACCCAAACCACATAGTGGTATAAGATATAAAAATTCTTTTCTGGCGAAACAACGTTTGCTAGGTCCAGCTCGTATCATATAATCATCGGGTAAACCTACTTTACGACCATCGGAATTTAAACGTAATCTTCCAAACAATCTTTGATTTATTTCGTTCATAAAATTTTTACAATATTAGGATCACATCTTAATGATCATTTGCAACGCCTCCAACTCCACTCTAACTACGCCATTTCGCCAAACTGTTCGTTCACAAATAATTGTTTATTTTATTTTGTGTGCAGCAAATTATAATGATTTTTCCTGGTTAAATTTTAATAATAAATGTTGTGGTGTTTTAAGTGTTTTGTTCTCATTGTTGTTATTACTCTTTATTGGTTTTTATCCGAAAATGTGTTTTTTCTTTCGCCCGTTTATTTACCTGTTGGCATGCTGTTCTCCAATTAATGCCATAAATACTTTTCTCAATGATCATCATGGGTGGTGAGATTTAACGTATGGCCTTTTGTTTCTGTATTTCCATTACAACATTCGATTCGAATTAAATGCAGTGATCTTTATAAACTTCGACATTTAAGTGAGATCTCCAAGAGCAACAAAAACAATTGACTACACGAGTATATTTATTTATGCACTAAATGTAGTTATTTTAGAAAGCGTCAATAGAATGTGTTTCTGTGGATTACATTTGATTACATTTCAAAATCTCAATTACTTATGCCATATAATATGATATCTTACTTTCAGTATAATTTTAGTATATAAATGGTTTGGCTTCGGTCCTACAAAAAAATATATAATTATTCGGTAAGAGTTTTAATTTTTATGATTTCGGCGAATTGGTTATTTCCTTAGATCGAATGTTCATTATCGTGCCGTATGACATCTTAGATCCTCGTTTCAACGGCCCTTTCATTTCCCTCTATGCCATTATACGTGCTGTTTGCGATTTGACTTTTTTCGTTGCAAAAATCATAACTTTTACACTAATTAAGGTATTTTAAAAATTATAAATTATTTTCAAAGATGACTTCCTTGCCTTTAAAATGAGCGCTAGTAGGTCCACAGGGGGTTTCAGTATATCCCATCAAAGTTCAATATTATTTTGGTGCTAATATTACAAGTTGCAAGTATTAAGATAATGTCCTGAAATTTGGAACTTAAAGTGTTTTTGACCCAAAGACGAACCCTACTTAAATTTGTTGGAATCGGCCCATGTTTGGATCCAGTCCCCATAGAAATTTTCCTTCAAAATTGGTTTTAATGCCACTGAATGTAGCAAATGTTATTCTATTGCGATGAAATTTGAATCATAAGGATTTATTAGGTCAATGACGTTTGGTCCTTGTCCCCGTACAAATTCTCTTCAAAATTTGGTTAAAATGCCACAAATGATGACAAATTTGCTAACCTCTGTATTTTACTTTAAAATATTACAAAAATAGTGCAAAAAAAAGCACTGTAAAATTTTAATGAAATCGGAAAATCTTTTGGATATATTACCCGATTTTTTTTTAATAAAGACAAACACCCAAGGTTCAAAAAGTTCCAAATTTCGCATTGAAATTTTGTTAATTAACCACTCAAAAGACTTATAACTTCACAACACATATGGTTTAAATCCGAAAGCCTAGAAAAAATACCACTCTAATATAACATGTTAAACTAATATTAAATTTTGTATTAATATTACAGATACACATCTTTGAAATATTTGTAATCTTTCTTAAATATATTTACGCTGATCCCTGACTCACTGACTGACTGACTGATTCTGTAACGCTGAAATAATACACACACATAGCACTCCCTACAAAGCTATGGGAAATACACAAACAAAATTTCATCTTTCTCATTTTATACAAACCCACACACAATGTTCTCTCTTCTTTGTTACTGACCAGTGCTGCTAATAAAATCTTCTGAAAATCTACAATTTTGGAAACTAAATCGCCAAAATTGTCATTTTTAAAACAAGAAATTGTCAAGAAAATTTTACCGCTTATAAAACTCGAAAAAATATTACAAAAGGAAGCAATAAAATTTATTTATATCATTCATATTACGAATATTATTACATCATTGGTTATTTCTATATATAGAAATGTATTAGTGATGAAATTTCAACGAAAAAAATTAAACACAACAATCAACTAAATAATTTTATGGACATGTATCTATAGCTGAAACATATAATATACATAGGTTTAAAGTATCGCCGTAATTAAAACTTAAATCTTAAATGGAGATGCTTGCTATTCAAGGTATTTACCTTTTGCAACGACTTGACCCAGAATTAAATCTATACATATTTTGTAATTTACATTTACAGTGAACTAAAACTATCAATTTTCGATTAACAACCAATTAACTGTTAACCCTTGAAATCCTAATTTTTATACTAGTGAAAATTTAAAATCTTCAATCATCATTTTAACAAATTTAATAAATCATTTTAACAACATGAAAAATCGTCGAAATTAAAATAAGTTGTCAAAATTGGCACTACTAACGACAATAGCACTACATATGCAGATTTCGTGTTACATATGGAATAAGATGAACGCAAAAAATGCATTAAAAAACTAATATCTATTCAAATTCTTCCTTAAATTCCCTTTGTTGGTCAATGAAAAAATTCTGCAAAAAAAAATTAATGAAGAAATTTTAAACATTTTTATTTTTCTCATCTAACGTCGTCCGATATGCATACATACTTTTTTTACCAAACTAAACTTTACCGTTTGTCTGTTTTGTTTTTCATCTCAAAATTGTTTTGAATTGTTAGGAGTGCTTTCCCTCAGGTTCTCTGATGGCCAGTACTTACCAAAGAGTATGCTTTTTTTGATAAATATTTGAGAAAAAAGAGATCTTCAATGTGGATTTTGTTGTTGTCCAACGTATGATTTCGTTTAAAGCTCTGTATTGAAAAGCACTTGAAAAAATAGTGCAATATTAAGTTTCAAATTTAAATTATTCTAACTTTGCATAAATTACATTGTAATTTCAGAAGAGAGGTGGGAAAATAATTTTTTTCACTCATAATATTAATTTTTGCATAATTTGCTTTCAAAAAATTTAGCCAAACATATATTACGTAAATAGGTATATTCAAGATTTTAATTTGAATAATTTATTTAAATTATCATGGAAGAATTAAAGGCGATTTTTTTTAAAATAAAACTAATACGCGCTTATTTTTTATTTTTTCTTTTTTGGATTTATAGATAATTTTGCAAAAAATGTAGTTCTCTTTTTTCAGTTTACATCTTTGATAAAATATGGAATATTTTTTCTCTTTTGTGTAGGTGTATTGGTGTTTGCACTTCCTTAAGGGATGGTAGGTTTTAAAACCTTTTTTGCATATCTCTTTCTGAATGCAAAATTTTAAGTAAATCAGAGCAAAACTTAAGAAGATACAGCGTTTCCAGCGATCGGCCTCATACGGTATATAGTATATAAATCATGGTATATAAATTCGAAGACCGTCAATATCATAACTCAAAATCTACTTGACCGATTCTTTTGCAATTTTAGACACTATATCTACAAATAAATCATCACGTAACCACGAAGGGTTTTTTTTAATTCCATTTTCTTTCCCATTTTTTAACAACAAATTCCCGAAATTGTATAGCAAAAATCGTTTTTCGCTTCAAAATGCTGCCAAAAAAAAAAAAAAAATAAAAAATTAAACAACTCTTCGTCACTACCACAGGAAACATGTCACCTTTGAAACGCGTTTCCATTTTTTTATTTCACGTGATCCGGTAACGAGTTATGATGTTCACCGCAAAACAACAACGTCTCCGGAGATTCGCTGTCACGGACTTATTTATTAAAATTTTTAATTGAAATTTTTTTCAAAGATTCTTCAAATATTATGCTATAACGTACATATGAAATAAATAACCAACATTATTCATATCTTCAAAAAAGAATTATGAAAATACGACTTTTTTTAACTTTTAAAACCTTACCCCCCTTAAGAAACTTTTAGGAACCTTGCTCTAAAACGTTTTTTTTTTTTCTATGCTATTCTATTTTTCTACAATAAAATGGACTTAGGTTATAACGAACTCGGCGGGACCGGCCAAATTAGTTCCCTATAGACTAAGTTCGACATAACCGTAGTATTTTTTTGTTTTGTCCGAAAGGTTTAAAAAGTTTTTTTAGTTGAATAAGTTTATTAATTTTGGGGTATTTTAAAAAGTTATAAAACATAAATTAAATTACTAAAAAAATACATATTAATTGTTTGTCTTAATAAGACTAAAATTACCGAGTTTCTATCAAAATAAAATATTTTTTTAAAATCATATAATATGAAAAACTCCTTATGTATAGAAGCAGAAAGTACAAAGCAGAGGTTGGCTACTGGCCAACTTTTACGAAAATATACATAAAAGTACCTTTTACAAAACTTCATTTGAAAATCGTAGTTTTTGTTTTGTATTAAAATTAAATGAAAATAAAATTAAATTAAATTGAAATTAAGAAGTTAAAATACCGTCAACGAAACGTCGAATGAAAAGGATGTAATAATTTGAAATTTTTTTTTTATTGTCATCTTCATATTTAATTGACCATAATTAGCCCGAAAAAATAAAAAGAAAAAAAAAATCTCATAAATTGAAATTAATTTTTTTTAAATATATAAAATATAGGAAAATTCTGAAATGGAAAAAAAAATTTGTTTAATTCAAAAGTTTGCTATATCAGCTGTTCGCTATAAGAGAAGCAATTTGTATGAAAAATGTGATTAAAACTCTTGGGACCGAATAAATTCTTCGCTATAAACAAAAATTTATTACAACCAGGGTTCGTTATAAGCGAACTCCATTGTATTAAATTTTTTTTATAATTTTGGGAATCTCCAATCTCCTCACTTTACCCGGCCTTCCCATGTTCAAGTCAAATTGGTCACACTTCCAATAGTCAAAAAATTGTTAAGCAACTGTCCCATTGAAAAATTGAAAGAGAGAATTGAAACGTATGATTGTTTAGTAAAAAAGAGTAAAAAAGTGTGAGTGCATTACAACATGAAAGCCAAAAATATAACGTGTGAAGGCCGGGTAATATCTTAAATATATTTACGCTGATCCCTGACTCACTGACTAACTGACTGAGAGACTGACTGATTCTGTAACGCTGACAAAAATGATACGGTTCTAATTCCTAGGATTGATCTCGCCCCAACCGACACCACATTACCTTTCATATTAAAACGCCGCCAGTTTCCAGTAATTCCTGCATACGCAATTACCATAAACAAGGCTCAAGGCCAGTCATTTGATTACGTTGATATTAATTTGGAGACCGCGGTATTTTCACACGGCCAACTGTATGTGGTTTTGTCACGATCAAAAGGTGCAAGCCAAGTTAAGATACGTATTCAATCGAATCCACAGCAAGGAAAACTATTAAATGACCAACGATATTTCACACGAAATATAGTTTTTCAAGAGATTCTAAATTGAAAAACTTTTTTGCCAAATATTTCTTATCTGTTTTGATACTTATGTATGTATATAATTTCCACAGACACAATCTTTTTTCACATGTACCTGCATATGTGACAATATAATTTTCAATTTACTACTATATTAAAAGAAATATAATTTATTACAAATTTTTCGTGTATATAAATTTAAACTGTTCTATTCATAATTTTTAAACGGGCGCTTAGGCGCCACACAATCATCCAGTATCAATACATTAATGATATAGATATTAAGTTATTTAGTATATTTTTTTTTAACTAATATAACTTTTTTTTATTACTTAGTTCTCTTAGTTCATTGGGAGAGATATCTAATAGACTTAACGTATCGGAGCTATAATTATGTTTTTCCAAATCCTTTCGAGATCTTACATGTCATCGTGATGAAATTAGTGGGTCAGAAAAGGCCGCCAACATATTGAAAAGGTCCTCAATATTCGTTGTTTTAAATTTCGTTGCTTTAAATTTTTAAGTGCAAATTTTTTATTATATTAAATTAATTTTTTGAGCTGGCATCAGGTCAAAAGTTTCTAATTGTTGCAAAATACATAAATTGTAAATTTTTGAGTGTAAATTCATTAACAAAATTTGAACACTGAAATTTTTGGGCCGCTTAAAAATAATTCAGGTAGCGCCAGCGAACTTTTTATTGCGCTGAATTCATTAACAAATTTGCAGTTTTTATTATTGCCAATACATAAAAATTACAAACCATTAACAATCTCCTAAAAACACTTCGCCATCCAATCAAAATCAAAATAAAATATGAAAAAAATTAAAATTTCTGTTTTCAAGCACAAAAAAAAAACGTGAAAAATAAGATAAAAATCTGCCAAAATTTCGTAATATTTGGTATTTTATAGCCTTTAAAATATGCCATATAACTTTAAAATCGATTAATTTTTTACTGAGTTATGGCAAAACACGTCTATCAATCTATCCAGTGTATGTTTTTGCAACTTTATGGTTGTTGCGTGCAGATAGGCAAGTATATGCAGCCAAGTTCACTTTAACTAGTTAGAGTATTGTATAAGTAAACCATTTTCGGTAATATCTAAGTAGATATATTTAAACGTTTTTAATTCTATTCTATCAAAATAGAAAAAACTACCAAAATATAGTAACATTGATTTTACCGAATGATTCTCTAAAATTTTGGGACCATTTGACGAGAAGGCGGTCAAAAATCTATAACTTTTGATTGGATTGGAATTTTGATATGCGGTTTCTTTTGTTTGGTAGGTGAGACTTTAGCCTTTAAGTTTTGCTATAAAACGTAATTCTCGACCGAAAATAAAAAAAGTTACGGAGGGTTTAAAATACATTTTCATTTGTAGTTGAATTTTAGTACAAAAGTGAAGTGTTAAAAGGTAAAAAAAGTTTTTTTTTAAATATAATGTCTTATTTTTCCAGTTAATTTTGCAACTAATACTTTTTAACAATTTTTTAAGTTAATTTTTTCAGAAAATGCCAAACTCTGGCCCCCGTAAACTTTTTAGTCCTAATGTGCACAAGGGCCAAAGGTTGTTTTTTTTTTTTTTGAAAGATCCCGAGTTAAAATATAACTTATTAAGCAGCGAACGTAAAAGCTACCTTATATTGGTTCAAGATAGAGAAGTTTCAATGAAAAACTCGTATGTTTTTGCTTTAGTTAAATTTTTTTTATTGTCTTTTTAAATATTTCTATATCAATTTTTATGGTAAATTTATGAAATATAACAATTTTTATTGTAAATTTACAAAATATATAAATTTTTAAATCAAGAAAATTTTTTAACTATATAAAAAAAAGTGTAACTTATTGTTAGTGTAATGAAAAAGTACTTTAAATCAACCAATTTTAGTAAAAATTTCTTCTAAATAGCCTTGATTTTCATCTTCTAGAAGTTGTTTAGCTTCTCCGTCTAATTCAATAGAGGTAGTTTTCCATTTCTGACGAATGTTGGACATATATGGATCTGAAGTGCACAACAAAATAGTACAACATCTGGACATTTTCCTTGTGTTGTGCTCGCGAAAGAATCTGTAGTCTTTGTTCCTTTTTTCTTGCGTTCTTCAGAAAGATCTCCTATTGGTAGCATATTGTTTTGAATTATTTGTTCCCCATGGTAAAAAATTTTACGAACTGTGGATTAGGTACATCCAAAAGTATTTTTTTTCTGATCCGTGCACGACGTAGTAAATATGAAAGAAGATGTAAAAAAAACCATAAAAACGAAATCAGTCGCCCGATATCGTCAAAACTGGCTTGTCCCTAGGCGAAACTCCATATTTTGATCAAGTTCCATTCATACATTTAAATAAAATTTTTAAAAGGTATTTCAATCGGCCGGAAATTTATTTATATGGCCAATTCCCATGTAAAATTTACCGCTGAATCGAATGCAGCTGATAGAATATCAAAAAAAATTATGCCTGACCCTACAGCGGCGATTAAAGTGACATTTTTTTTTTTTGTTATTTAATTTTTTATATTTATCATGTCAGGTGACTGATACGAAAGAGACTTATGTAAAAATGAACACAACAGGGTTGTAGCGCATTTTATGTAGATGAATTTAATTTAAAAAAAAATAAAATCGCACATTATTTGGATGAGTTATGGCCAATTTCGTTAAAATTGCCATATACATTTTTAAGCGAAAACGTGTATTTTCGTCATATCTTGAGAAAAAGTCATCTGATATTGGTGGTATCATACCAATTTTTATTAGTTTCGTCAAGCCCGATTAGCTGAGACCAGTGGCGGATCCAATGAGGGGGATTTTGGGATTAATCCCCCCAACAGTAAAATTTTTGTATATATATGGATACGCCCCTGGCTGAGACCAATATTGGAAAGACCGAATAAAAACAGTATTTGAATGGGAATATTTTTATTTCAATGTACATATGTTGCATTTTAAATGGTACTTAAAAATTATTATTCAAAAGCATTTCCTTTGTTGTTGTTCTGTAGCCAAACATTTTTTGGTGTTTTTCAACTAGCTGCAAAACCATTTGCTTTTCGGTCTCAACGTTAGTGACTTTTTCATTGAATCTAGTCATAAGGCCTACTGCTCTTTCGGCGGCGTCATTTACAACCAACATTCCCTTGGCGACTTTTTCTGCACGCAAGTAGTTTTCATTGTTCTCCCAACGTTGGCGTTGGCTGTACCTTCTCTAAATCTACCTTGTTTCGGAATCTTAACGCGCGCACCGAACCAACTTTTCGAAATTTGCACATATGTAGGTATGATAAACGGGATTAAATTGGGGATTATGTAAAAATAGCACCAGGAACAGGGTTAATTTTCGTTTAAGGGTTAACTTCTGGTACAAAAGTTTTACTGTTGGGGGGATTAATCCCAAAACCCCCACATTGGATCCGCCACTGGTCTCAGCTAATCGGGATTGACGAAACTAATAAAAATTGGTATGATACCACCAATATCAGGTGGCTTTTTCTCAAGATATGACGAAAATACACGTTTTTGCTTAAAAATGTATATGGCAATTTTAACGAAATTGGCCATAACTCATCCAAATAATGTGCGATTTTAATTTTTTTTTAAATTAAATTCATCTACATAAAATGCGCTACAACCCTGTTGTGTTCATTTTTACATAAGTCTCTTTCGTATCAGTCACCTGACATGATAAATATAAAAAATTAAATAACAAAAAAAAAAAAAATGGGATTTTAATCGCCGCTGTAGGGTCAAGCATAATTTTTTTGATATTCTACCAGCTGTATCCGATTCAGCGGTCAATTTTACATGGGAATTGGCCATATAAATAAATTTCCGCCCGATTGAAATACCTTTTAAAAATTTTATTTAAATATATGAATGGAACTTGATCAAAATATGGAGTTTCGCCTAGGGTTTTTTGACATCTTCTTTCATATTTACTACGTCGTGCACGGATCGGAAAACATGATCCATTTTCATACAAATTTGGATGTATCTACTGTGGATGGCATATATCTCCAAGAGTATTTTTCATTATAAAGTATAGCTGTTTTATTGGCGTACTCTCCAAATTTTTTTGCATTTATCTTTCTGCTGCATGCTAGAACTTGGTATATGATTTTGAATCGTCTTATTAATTCATGATCTACACCTGTGATAGATGCTGCAGTTTCCGGATCGGAAAGAAATCTCCTTGCAGTATTTCCATCATTTGTGTTTCCTTCCCCTTGTTTTGGTTGGTCGATTACGAGGCCTAGCTGTCGATATTTTTGTTGAATTTGTTTTTTTTTTTTGCTTTCTTTTTTCTTCATTTTCTTTGTTTTTCTCACTGTTTCGCCTAACGGAGCAAATTCCAAATCATAACCCAATTTAAGAATATGCTCCATGAAACGTATTCTAGCATGAAGAGGGGATATTCCAAATTCGTAGGCTTCCTTAAAACTATCGTCTTCTGGTGGGGGTTGGCTTAATTGACTTGATGTCTTTTGGCATATAATGCAGCTTGACGTTGACTGTGATCCAGTTAAAGCTTGTGCAACTTTTCCATCAATCATTGTGAGACACATTTTAAAATGTACTTCAATGTCTTGGTCATCAAATTTAAATATTACTGGTTGAAGTACCTTAATTTGATTTTTTATTTTTTGAACTTCTTCAGTTATTACATCTTTGGTTTCCTTTTTGAATGCAAATTTTATTGGTCTGCAATACTTTGTTGAAGAAGGAATTTCATTTTTCCATATATCAATTTCTGTTGCTCTACTAGTTGACGGCTCTAAGACGCTATACCTTTTTGTTAAGCGCAATGGAACGAAAGATACCATAAATAAATTAGGATCTGATGAATTTTCGGCATTAAATTGCTTGTATTGTTTCTGACCAGAGGATCCATCACATCCCCATTTAGAAATTAAAGTAACGCTGCCATTACCAATTTTTTTTTAATGATCAGTATCAAGCGTATTTAGCAATCGTTCTGCAGTATGTTCAAGGAGATCTTTCAATTTTATTTCTGCTGATGTTGAAGTGACACTAATAGCAGATTGTGAAGGTAAGCATTCTTTTTTGGCAGAAACTAAATCTCGATACTCTGGAAAAATCCCACAATTCTTTTCATTGGTTCGATTCCTCAATTCCTTATATTGATTTTTGCTCCATTTCAAATCCAAAAATAGGGCGAACGCTTCTTCCGGCGTAAATTTCTTATCTTCAATTAGTGTAGGAATGCTTTTCACAATCCTCTTTGTGCGCCTTGGGCTCGCTTCTACTATTTTTTCATTTATTTCAATTTTATTTTTTTTATTTTGGGTTGGTTGAATTTGGTGCAAAAATGAATCCTTAATAATTCTTTGAGAAATTTCTTCATTGATATTCTCCAGTTTACGCCTTCGAAATCTTTCACTACATCCGTCAATTGGTTTTGCTGGTCGACCCTTTTTCCACTTTCGTTGGCAGTTGTAGATGCACTCTCAAAAATAAGTTCCTTTATTAACCAGTCTTGGTAACGTTTGTACATCTTTGCCCTGCTGTGAGAGCATTCACAGCAGGGCAAAATTAGTAATTTTTCCTTTGTGCATTTCAATGTCTTCTAGGTTACAATTCTTAAAGAAGTCGTTGCTCACTATGTGCAAAATTGAAAATAAAGATCTGCCAGATCTTTGTAACAGTACTTAGCCATTGCACAAATTGTAATGAATAATAATTGTGGAAACATTATTATAAATACTCTTTCTTGCAATTATGTAAAATAAAAATTTTTATCTTTTATTACCACTTTTAGAAGCATTAAAACCCACACCCTAACCCTTTTTAAAAGGTGAAGCATACCTGCTCATATCATAAAGGGCTATGTCGCAATAGTTTTTTTTACCATTTACCTGTTACTTAAATTGTTTCCCATTTTGTCAGGTATTTAAACTATATAACTCTAATTTAGACTATTAATGTTTTTGAAAGATACCTATGTAAATGTACCTGTAACAATTAAGCGCATTATATCTCAACCCTTTTTTATAAGTATATAACAACTCCTGACAACTCTACCGACACGCAAAAAATACACCGCGGTGCACTCAGACAGACGGACGGACATCGTTTAATCGACTCAAAAACACTTTTTGAGTCGATCCGTATAATAAAAGATGGATAAAGGTCCAATATTTTTGGCAGTTACAAACATCACCTCAAACTTAATATATCCTAACCACATAGTGGACAACTTTTGTATTCATAAATTTTGCAATAAATATCTAACCTTGGGTCAAAAAAATTGTTCTGGTGCACACGGGCGGAAACTGGCGGGTGATTAAGGGGTATAACAGCTTAGGGGAGGGTTGGGACTATAGAGGAGTGCAAGATATTTTCTGACTGCTTTTGACTGGCAGGAGTTATGCTCTATTAAATTTGGAAAATTTTGACCTTTTTTAAATTTTTTTTTTTTTTTTTTAATTTCGGAATGACTCAGTGATTTTACATTTTTAACATTGATAGTATGGAAGCCACAAAATTATACAAAATTTAATTCACTTCAAAATCTTTTAAATCAAAAAAGTTACAGTCATTCAAAAATAAGAATTTACAAAGAAATTTTTAATTTTAGCAAAATACTGAGAAAGCCCATTTTCGAAGACCCTGTTCGCTGTGATATAGTTGAGATAGAGTCGCAATTTTTTGGCTCCCGAGGTTTACTAGTATTTACTTTCAAATGAATAACATAACTTTAAAATCGGTAACAAAAAAAAAATGATTTTTGGCCGCCTTCTCAAAATATAGTCCACTGTGCGGCGAACAGTTGGTTGAATGATAGTCAAAATGAGGATTAATTAAGGGAAGCCGTATTTAAAAATTAATTTTTTTAAACCTGTCAAGCGCTTTTTTGTTTTTCGGAAAAAATTACCTTGGTTTTTTTTTTTGAGGTGGCATTTGTGGTATATGATGAATTTTTTTCTTATAACTTTTATTTTTGGCGGTAAGTAATGGATCTGAACTAAGTAGAATCCTATTAAATATGTCTTCATTTGACTACTCCCAACTGCATTTACGCGTATAGTTTTCTTTATAATTTTTAAAATCTTTGTTTCGAGCTTTTTGAGCTTTCTCAGATAGTTGGCCAATTGATAATAATGCATGTGATATTATATCTGACCCGTCAATAAAGAATTTATGTAATGTGGGAGGCATACAAAACCACGGGTAGGGCTTAACGAAATGTCTGGCCATGTTGTGAGTATACCTTCTAAACTTTTCAACTTGAATCACATGTCCACAGGATACAACAATAAGTATCGCATGCATTCGTTCTATCATTGTAAGTATGTTGAAGTAAAAAAATGTTATTCCACAATTTTTAATATTGAGACTTACTATTTTCTTCAATTTGTAGAATAAAGTAAGTGTAGTGATTTTTTTAAATATAATGCATTTGTTCTATATGATTTTGGTTAAGCTAATTGGGCCTATTATATTAATGTAAATAAAAAACCTTTTATTACATATTTCTCCCAACGTTTCGTCAATTTCTTGTTGACTCTTCAGGGGTTTGTAATTTCCAATTAATTTTTCACATTAAATTATAAATTGCTTACATAAAACAAAAACCATAAAACATAAAACATAAAACATTTAACATATACTAAAATTAAATTAAACACACAACTTGAAATAATATCACAGTTTTTCCTTCTATTTTATTACAACTCTGTAACTTGTACAGAATAACTTGTACAGAGTTGTAACAAGTGTTAGATATTGTGTTTGCAGCATATTTTGATTTGCAACTGGGGATTTTTAAAAGAAAGTTAAATATTTTGCGTAATTGCAAGTATACGCAAAATGTTTTTTCGGTATACACAAGCTGAAAGCCCGTAGTAATTTAATGTAGAAACTGTTTTACCCAATCTCACCCAATAACACTTTGAAATTCTATATTTATTTAAAAACCCCCATTTTTTGGGATAATATTCAAAAAAATTTTAAAAATATTTCTAAAACCTTTTTCTAAAAACATTTAGCAAGAAGATAGTCCAATAGTTGAAGTTGAAGCTTCCCTGTAAAAAAAGTTTTGATTTTAGAACAAACAAAAAAAAAATATACTTGAAATTCGTAGTTTTTACTTTTTACCACTTTGCACTTAATTAGCGATAATTATAGAAATTTGAGAGAGTATAACAAAAAAAGTAAGCAACGCGGAAAAATTTGTTTGCAGCAATTTTATCTGCTTTAACCCGGTACTAAAACTTATTAAAATATATTAATTTCAACTTTTAAATTAGGGTTCACTTTTGACACATTTCAACCCAATGTGCGCTGGCGAGAATATGCGATAATGTTTAAAGGCGTATCCATGGACAAAGAGTACGTACAATGTTTTAAAAAGCCATTGTGGCGAAGAAGAAGTCTTCAACTGTATTCGAATTGCAGTAAACTTCGAGTCTATAACGGTTTGATACCAGAAATATCGGCATTGAATACTCCGCTTCAGTTTTTCCTAACAAATTTTGGAACGTTGCATGGGTTATAGATTATAAGGTTATGGATATGACATCAACAATGGTCAGAATGAAACTATTTATTTCGGACGTTGGTCAAACGCCCGTGAGCGATATAACAAAAAGGAAAAAGGTAAGCATTCCATGACCCAGTGTAGTTCATGAATGCAACATATACATGGGTGGTATTGAACTTTTAGATTCGTCACTCCAACCTAATCATATCTCCATTTCTCTATTTGCTTTTTGTGACCGAAGTTAGTGCCTGAACTTTATATAAGCGATATCATGCAGTGACTAAGCCTAACGGAGCCGTAGATATTTTTGCATGCATTTTTGTCTTAAATAGCCCATTGTTTAACAAAAGCGAGTGCTGAAATACGAGTAGAAAAGTTGAACCAAATAGTCTTGAAGTTGAAGCCGTGATGCAAAATCCAAATGTGCGCCCCGTGTAAAGGTTCGATACCAAACATGGGGATACATCCGATTTTTCACCTGAAAAAAACGCGGAAATGCTATTGCTGAAGCTCTTATGCTAATATTTCGTCACTTTCCTTTACCTTTTTCATTTTTTAAATAAAAATCTTTGATGTTTGAAAAAAAAACAGGTAAGAAAATTATAGTAGGTCTAGACAGACTATACAATACTCTATAAATGAGTTTAGTGACAGTGTCTAAGGTCCAACTAAAGTGATCGTGAACCAAATTTGAGTTGCATTGTTAAAAATCTTTGTACCTGAAGATATGAAAAAGTTCATAACGAATGCAGTGTTGCCATAATTTAAAATTGTAAAGATGCTAAATTGCAAAAAAAAAAAAGATGCTAGAACGTACTGGAGTCAAAAAAATGACACAAAATTCTTTTTTTCAAATTTCATTACTTTTATATTGAAAAACAAGTAAGAATGTTAAATTCGGCTGTACCGAATCTTTGATACCCTCCAGCTCGGTTTGAATATTGATATGCATGCGTTTCCGGTTATATGACATAACTTCTCGTTTAATTTAGTTTTTGCTAATTAAATAGCTCGCCATAACCTCCATTGCAAAGGTAATGGTTGTGTAGGGTGGCTATATGCATTAACTCGTGCTAATTGGAGATGGCTGTATAGTTTCTTTTAATTGGCCAAATGTTTCTTCATTGTGGCCATATAGGTCGGATGGAGTAACAAAATAATAACCAAAAAAAAAACTATCTCAACTTTTTTATTAAAATATTGCCATATTTTGAAAACATAGAGAATAAATTTATAATAATAAATAATCAAATTAGGGATGCCAAACGCAAAAAACCAAAAGTCCCAAATATTTTAAATAAAATAATTTGTTCTCTTTATTTTCTGAAAAACTTAAAATTTTCATCCACAAAAAATTGTGAAAATTTATATATAAATAACATTCTCATCAAATTGCGTTTATTTATATAACAATTTTTATGTTCGCAATTCTTAAATATCATTTGAGGTTTTCTAAAATTCATTGAATTTAAATTAATGTTTTCTGTAGTCCGATTCTGTAAATTTCAACGATCCGACAATCGCAAAATATATCGACAGTTATTGTTGTTTGCACTAAGTATTAAGTGATTCACTAAGTACACACATCTTAACGACAGTCGACAAATCTATTTTTCTATTTATTTAAATTGTAAACGAGTGGCAGCTCTGTCAAAATAAGCGAAAAACACAAAGAATAGAAAAAAAAATTACTTCGTGTTTGACCGGATGATTTTATGTTTATGTTTAATATCTTTATTTTTTACTAATATTTCTGTTTATTTATTTGAAAATGAAATAATGAATTGAATATGCTATTTATTTTTTTTTATTTATATAAAAAAGTTTTTTAATAAAAGCAAAATATTTTCATTATTTTATGATTTTTATTTATGTGTGACGACATTTCAACCTAAAAATTTAAGTTTTTATCGATTGAATAAACAACACAAAAATGGTTGTCGTTTAGATAACAACAACAGCTGAGTTTAACAATAGCGAATATCGTTTAAAAATTTTACTGATAATTTTGCTATTTTCTTTTTTTTAACGATTAGACTATCGTTAAAAGAAGTTACTGAATCGCGGTACTGAAAAGCTATTAATTTCTCCTGAATGTCAAGATTTTGTTTAAATGTAAAAATTATTTAAATGTAAACATAGGTATTTGGTGTTTTTTTTTTTTTTGGAATTTCAATTTATGTTTAACGAATAAAATTTATATATTAAAGATGCAATTGATGTCTTCTAAATTTAAAATTATTATTTCCGACGTTTTGATATGATTTTCTGAAATTCAATTAATTGTAATTTATACTTGGAAATTTTTAATTCCAGTTTTTAGAATTGATATTTTCTTAAATTTGAATAGAAAATTTAAAAAGTGCAATTTTGTACTTATGTGAATAATAATGCTTTAGTAATTATAAATAATTTTTAAAAATTAGATGTAATCGCAATCAGATATTTTGTAGGTAAAGCAGTATAATAATTCTATATAACTATGTAGAACTGTTTTGAAAGCAAAAAACTCATTGATGAACTCGGTAACTCAATTTTGTAAAATCAACAAAAAGTTAACATGCCAAACTTATGTTCATATTTGTAAAAGAATAATGAAAAACGTATGAAATAAGAAAAGACCAGCCGGTGTATACTCTTAACATTGTTCTGTATGATATCTATTTGAAAATGTTGACATTCATGTTAAAATAGAAATAACTATTGCAAAGCTAATTAGAACAAAAATTGTGGCGCCATCTATTGTGGCATAGTCACGCTGAGCAAAATGAAGTGACACTCTGTTAATGCACAAGAAATGTATTTTCCCCAATTTTATGTTAATAAAATAATATACCGACTTATTTCTAACATGCAGTTGTTATGGATATACATATATAATATATGTATATTATTTGTATTATTTAATATGTTTATATAAATTTATAAATAACTTTATACATAAAATTTTTTTTTGCTATATTTACATTGTTTTTTTTTTATTAACAACTAGGTATTTTCGCATTATTTGCTTTAAATGTTGGTGAATTTTTACTCCCTTTATATTAACTCGTAGTGTCTGCTTGTCCAAAAAATTTTGGATCGATTTTAACCAATTTCCCGTGAGCCATTCGATCTGAAATTTTGCAGGCAGGCTCGTGGTAATAACAGAAATGATCTAACAAATTTTTTTAGTGATGCCAAAACAATGGAAACTTTTAAATTTTTCTAACAGAGTTAATAATTTGTACATTACAAAGGGTTAGTTTTTATTATATAATTACCACAACGACCACAAAAACAACAAGTCCAGCTATGACAACAACACAACATTTAGAATAACAACAAGAACAATATAGAAACATCATATTTTTCATTTTTTTTTACTTTTTCAGAGATTTCCCTAGACCTGTTCCACCCATTTTAATGATTTTTGAAATATAAATATTCCCATGAGTTTGGTGAATCATTCTCACTAAAAATGATCACTGTGGCTGCACTATTAAGGCCGTGATCGTGACAAGAAAAACATAGAAAATTATATTTTTTCAAGACTTTTTTTAGTTCTTCATTCTTCAGATTCCAAATTATAAATTATCGAAAGTTTTTCCGGTTAAATTGTTATTTTGATTTTCCTCAATTTTATTAAATTTTCAATTATATATAGACATTTTTTTAAAGATTTTATAGCAAGGTTTAAACAACCAATAATATTCAATTTTTTTTTTTACATTTGTCAGTTACAACCAAAAGCATCGGCAACATTTTGAGAGTTATATAGAAACAAATGTTTTTTTTTTGTGCTTTTTATTAAATTGACAACTTTTGAATCAATTGACATATTCAATAATGGTAAAGTAACTTCAATCTGTAATCAAAAATTGGTAACATATCCAGAATGTTTCTATATGAAATTTAAAATCGAAAAAAACACTTTTTATATATTATTTCTATATTTCTCAAATCACACTTTAAACTTATAAAAAAAAAAAAAAAAATTATCGTTTTAATAAGCGAGCACCCTACCTTGACATTCTAAATTTTTATCAGTGTTAATCGCGAACATGTGCAATTCCATCCAAATAAAGTTGTATGAATTATATCCTTCTACTGAAGGCGTTTGATAAGTTTGATAAGTATTGAAATAAAAAGAAAATAAAATAAACAAATATTGTTATAATGGATTGCGAATAAACTAGTGATTTTTGGGTTAAGGATAGGATAACCGCCTCTTTGGGTTCCTAACGAATCAATGCCATTAGGAACATGGTTGGGAGGGTCATGAAGCTAGGGATATTCCATCAGTTCCCCAGTAAAACTCCATAACATGCTTCTTTAAAAATTTCATATTTTTCCAAATTCTTCTCCACAGGAATGGGTTTTTTTTTTAGATTCAATAGAGTAATTAACGGTCCATTTAATTTTGAAAGCCAATATTTTTTCAGGGACTCTGATAATAAATTTTTTTGTGATGTGGTTTGTAATGGAAAGGGTCAAAAACCTACCCCCGCCACTGTCGCTAGCTCAACAGATGGGTCCCACCGACCTGAACCAATGCAAACACGATTGTTAAAAAGAACAATTTTTATAATACCCGGTTGATAAATGTAGTGATTAGGATTCATTGTGCGATGCTGGTAGTTTGGGTTTCACTGCACGAATTTTTTTCGGTAGTGACTCAAATTTTTCACTTTTGTTAAATTCTTTTGTTTTTTTTATCTAGTCACCCTCACTCACTCAAATAGTCACTCATTACATAATATTTTTTGGCAATCGACTTTTTAATTTATTAAAAACTGTTCTTGGTGTTTGTATTCTTCTACAAGGTTCAGAAAATACACACATGAAACATACAATGTTCTGCTCAAAAGCAGCCAACACATATCTTTATTATCATATCAATTATGTGCGTTTCTAAATTTTCTACGGTGCCCAACACAATCATGACTGTGTTCGTTCTAATATTTCGTTATCTACACGAACATTTTTCTATCACGTATTTTTTTTTCGATCACACATAAACCACACAGATTCGAGTGCTGCTTTATTTGAAGTTCGTGTTCTGGTACGTGTACTGAGAAATAACAGAACATGTATAATAAACAGGTTCGAGTTCAGTTATATTTTAAGTCGTGTTCTGGCTCGTGTACTGCGAAAAATTGAAACATCAATTCGCGATCTGATACAGCCAGATAAAAACGACGACAATTGTTTCAACCAAATTTATTAAAATTTTATTGACCCTTTTTTATGACTTACGTTGCAAATTGTTTACAATTGTCAAATATTTTAAAATTTTATAGGCCATTTTTTTGTGATTTACGTTGAAATTATTTACAATTGTTTTTATTGACTGGTTTTTATTTTAATAAAAGATGGTAATAAAATATTTAAGACACAAAAACTATTTAGCATCATAAAAGTTACACTTGTTGGTTGTTAGGTTTTTTTGAATTACCCAACCCTATTTTCGCAACCAATTAGTGTCATAGACGAAAAACCCAATTTTGCGGCATAAAAGACACACTTGTTGGTTGTTAGGATCTTTTGCAAACAATTTTTTTTTTTTTTTTTGGTAACAAATAACTTTAGACACAAACAAATTTTGTATCATAAATATATATAACTGAACTCGAACCTGTTTATTGTACATGTTCTATTTTTTCTTAGTACACGAGCCAGAACACGACTTAAAATATAACTGAACTCGAACCTATTTATTGGACATGTTCTGTTTTTTTCAGTACACGTACCAGAACACGAACTTCAATTAAAGCAACACTCGAATCAGTGTGGTTTATGTGTAATCGAAAAAAAATACGTGATAGAAAAATGTTCGTGTAGATAACGAAATATTAAAACGAAACACAGTCATGATGTGTTCGGCACCGTACAAAATTTAGAAACACACATAATTGATATGAAAATATGTGTGTGTTGGTCTAAGTTATGTTTACATATAAGTACGAGTTTTTTATTCAGTGTGTGTTTTTTTCTGAACTCTGTTCTTCTATTTTAAAATGTTTTGTTATATTTGTTGAAAGAAACGAGCAGAGTGGTAAAAAGAGTAGTACACAAAATTCTCGTATTACACTTTGAGAAATTAAAATATATCAATACCATTAAAATTAAAATTGTATATTCAAAAAATCAAAAAGAAGATGCTAAGTTAGCATCTAGCATCTTTTCATAAATTTGGATGCTAAACACCAAAAAAAAGTTTCTAAATCTAGCAATTAATATACTAAAATGGCAACACTGATCGGATGTTATATGCGCACTTGGTCGAAAAATAGACCGATCCTGAACATATTTTTTGCAAAAACTTGTTCAATCCAAATTTGAAAAAAAAAACTGTACATTTTTGGTTTTTGATAGATTTAAGTGAAGATAGGGAAGGTCAAATGACCGAAATGTTTATGACAATTGGATCTTGTGGCAATATAAGTCACTCTCATACGGGTCATTTTTATGGGTCTGAACATGCATCGATTTTCAACCATTTCAATAGCGTTCGTCCTATGGCCAATAAAAAACTTATATACCAAATTTCAAAAAAATGTATTCATATTTGCGACTTGTACTTTGCTTACAAGTTTACATGGACACACATACGGACAGAAAGGAAATCTGAGTCGCTCGGTATAATATAAGGTTGGCCTAGGTCAAAACATAAACTCATTATATCCTGACCCAAGAATGGTTTAGGGTATTAAAAAAATCATGTGAGTCCGATCACAAGGGAGATGTGTAAACATATAGTAATTAAAGAAAACATCAACATCATATTTTCCAGTGCATAAAAAATAAGTCGATTATGCTGTTTTCTGAAATTCAATTGATGTTTTCTGAAACGCAATTGATGTTTTCTGAAATTCAATTGATGTTTTCTGAAATGCAATTAATGTTTTCAGCAATTCAAATGATGCTTTTGGAAATTCTATTGATGTTTTCTGAAATACAATTAATGTTCACAGCAATTCAAATAATGCTTTTTGAAATTCAATTGATATTTTCTGAAATTCTAATTATGTTTTCTGAAATTCAAATGATGTTTTCTGAAATACAATTGATGTTTTCTGAAATACAATTGATGTTTTCTGAAAATCTATTGATGTTTTCTGAAATTCAATTGATGTTTTCTGAAACTCGAATGATGTTTTCTGAAATTATATTGATGTTTTCTGAAATTCTATTTATGTTTTCTGAAATTCAAATGATGTTTTCTAAAACTCGAATGATGTTTTCTGAAATTCTATTTATGTTTTCTTAAATTCAAATGATGTTTTCTGAAATTATACTGATATTTTCTGAAATTCTAATTATGTTTTCTGAAATTCAAATGATGTTTTCTGAAATACAATTGATGTTTTCTGAAATACAATTGATGTTTTCTGAAAATCTATTGATGTTTTCTGAAATTCAATTGATGTTTTCTGAAACTCGAATGATGTTTTCTGAAATTATATTGATGTTTTCTGAAATTCTATTTATGTTTTCTGAAATTCAAATGATGTTTTCTAAAACTCGAATGATGTTTTCTGAAATTATATTGATGTTTTCTGAAATTCTATTTATGTTTTCTTAAATTCAAATGATGTTTTCTGAAATTATACTGATGTTTTCTGAAATTCTATTTATGTTTTCTGAAATTCAAATGATGTTTTCCGAAATTATATTGATTGTTTCTGAAATACAATTGATGTTTTCTGAAATTCTATTGAAGTTTTCTGAAATTCAATTGATGTTTTCTGAAACTCGAATGATGTTTTCTGAAATTATATTGATGTTTTCTGGAATTCTATTTATGTTTTATGAAATTCAAATGATGTTTTCTGAAATTATATTGATGGTTTCTGAAATACAATTGATGTTTTTTGAAAGACAGTTGGAAAATGTTTAGAAAAGAACATATCATAATTTTTTCACCAATACAATCATAAGTCACATAGCGTTATCTGCTTCAGCTCACACCGATATGAGTTACGCTGTTTTTGTGAGTGTATTGTGAAATAGAAATTTACCCCCCTGCGCGTATAGATGTTTACACATCAAAAAAAATCTGAGGTACAAAATGCACGGTACTCCAAATTCATTATCTATTTTATTGGATTTGATATTATTTACTTTTGTAATTTGTTTTCTGTTTGTTAAATATGATTTAAACCATTTTCATTTGATAACTTGGTGCCGTAGTTATGTAGTTTTTGCAGAAATATAGTTCTGTCTATAGTTTCAAATGCTCGTTTGAAGGCTAAGAGTATTGCAACAATTTTTCTATTATTTTCTATTTTCCATCTATTGCTATGTAATTTACTGATGTTTCATATAAAAATCCCGACTATGTATTAAGGGGTAGCAAATATCTCCTATGTTACCCATTCAAAATTACTTTGGAATTAAGCATTGAATTTTTCTCATTGACAAGCGCAACCTATTCCAAGAGCGTTTGGTTTTTGTAATCTACCGCAATCATGTTTTAATGAGTTTACACTGATTTTCCACACCTAATAATGGTGTGTGTGTGTATAAACATTGTGAACCTCATTATCATTGTTAGAACGTGTTCAACTTCATCATCTAAGGCTCATTTAAGTAATATGTATTCATGAACTAAAGAAATTATTGTAAACATCAGATTCGTTTATTTTGTAATATTTTGTAATCCATCCACATCACAATTCTTCACACAGTAGCACAAATATTGCTTTTAGAATTCTTTCACACCCACTAACGATATTGTACTTGTCTAATTGTTTTGAGGTTAGTTGTAAATAAATTCTATTGGTCTTTTTATATTGTAAATACTGTACATTTTTTTGTTGCTTTATTACCTTTATCGATGAAATATTACGTACTTTTTTATTGATGTTCAAACACATTAAGACTTTTTTGGGGGTAATTATTCAATGATTGCTTTTGTTCGTTTCTGTATGGTGTTACACGAAGTGTTATGCTTCACGTGTTGATCATGTGAAAGTTTTTGGAGGTTCTCTAATTTTTTCTAAACTAGCACAGTCGATTTTTGGAAATTGAAATGTCAAAGGGGTTGGAGTAGGGATTTTTGTATGTAAGTGAAAGAAGATTATTCCACATATGGCTAGGTCGACTAATAAACTACAGATATAAATGGATGTGATATCTATAGAAGTGAGTGTATCGAACTTAAACTCAGGTACTTTGAATCAGCTCGCTATTCTCAGAAGAACACTCAAGTGTCTATATAAGAGAGTTACACAACCCACATTTCGAGTTGGAGTTGGGAGTTGCCCACTTATGGGAGTTGCATTCCATTTTCGGACGGATCTAAATAGTATATATTTTATGGAGATCAGAAAGAGGAAAGTAAACGGTGCACCGTTTCACAGTGGCGCCATTTGAGTTTTTTCGTTGCAAAAATCATATCCTTTGAACCGAATAACACAATTGAACAGTTTAAACAGCATGTGATAGATAACTGTTCAGCCTATGAAATGAACGTTTGTAGGGGCCTACTTATGGGTTATCAAAGTTAAAATTTGTA
Source organism: Cordilura impudica (assembly GCA_963682025.1). Lineage (NCBI taxonomy): Eukaryota > Metazoa > Arthropoda > Insecta > Diptera > Scathophagidae > Cordilura > Cordilura impudica. Next base: position 239,803,416 of record OY821518.1, read on the forward strand.
GAAAAATAAATTTTATGGTAACTAAAAAAATTATTTTTACATTTTTAGATTGTTTTTATTTTTTTTTTCTTTAGGGTTTTATGTTTTAAATTATTAACCAACAAATTAAAAAAAAATTACTCCTTTTTTAAATTTATTTTTTCATTTTTCTGTAAAATATTCATCACAATTCGTAAGAGAAGGTATATCTAAAAGATTTCTAAACTATAATTATTTTCTAACTCTATTCGTGACTTCACATGCCGCAGGGAAGAAATGAGTGGATCGGAAGATGCTGCCAACGTGTTAAAGAGGTCCTCATTTTGCCTTACCCTCGTTTGTAGAATCGTTTAAATTACCAAAGTTCTTCTGACTCTTTTTGCAAATCGGGCACGACAATGTTGAGGTTGTTCCTGTCAGTTCGTTTGCGACTTTTCCGTCAACCATGGTCAGGTGGAACTCGTAATTGCATTCAATATATTTTCCTTCTCCAACTTGCAGTTTTGTAGGCTTAATCTTGCTTATTTGTTCTTCAATGTCCTTCACCGTGGTCCTTATGAGTTCTGCAGATTCCCTTGCAAACTGAAACATTATTGGTCGGCAATAATGCAATGATGACGGACGTGGATTTTTCCAGTGTAAGGAAACATCAGATTTTAGCCGCAAAGGAACAACAGATGCCATAAACATATTTCCGTCCGATATTGTAGCGTCATCGGAAGATATCCTTTGCTTATAAACGCTTTGTCCGGATGATCCATCGCAGCCCCATTTGCTGATCAATGTCAGTTTCTCAGGAAGAATTTTCACCTCATTTTCAGGAAGACTCTCCAACAACCGTTTTTCTGTATGGCCCATGAGATCCTGCAGATTGGCTTTCACAGAGACTTCCGTAAACTCCGTATGCAGTGGTCGTGAATTTATTTTGGCTTGCGTAATATGCTTGTATCCTGGTAAAACGTCAGTCCTGTGTCACATCAACGATGCCCGTAGTATCTCACATTTTTCTTTGGAAAGTTGTAAGTCCATAAACAAGGCCAAGGCTTCTTCGGAACCATGCTTTTTAATGTGTGCGTTTGTGGGCGTGGGAATGCTTTCCTTAATCCTTTTTAGTCGCAGTGGGCTTGCATCAGCAACAGATTTTGTAATCTGCGACCTAACTTTTTCACTATCCTTTGTATATTTAATAGACAGCGCGTCCGATAAATGCTTCGTGGTCAAGTCATTGGTGGCATCGGCAAGTTTCCTCTTTCTTGTGAAAATTGAACACTCCTCAATACTTTTTTTTGGCCTTCCTTTTGCTCCTCTGTTTGATGTGGTGGGTTTATCTACTGCCAATATATCCAGGATGGTGTCTTCATTAAGCCAGTCCTCGTATTTGGAGTTGAAGTTCTGAATGGTTCGATTAGATTTCACCCATTTTGCCTTAATATTTGCATATATCAGATAAAAATTATTTTTTATAATTTCGCTTCTCTCAATATTTCCGCATAGCTATCAAGTTCTTCTAAAGCAGCTTCCGTGAAAAACTTTGGTATGGTTGACCTTCTAAACAGTTCAAATAATTTTAAATTGTTTAACGCCATGGTTTCAGTACCTGTTGCGCCAACTTTCAGTCGTAGACTAATCCAGGCATTATGCTTATTTTGCAATATATAGGCTTATGCTACCATGCCTAAAAATTTACCTGTTCCCTGCATACATATGGATTTAGGCTGAATTATGCAATTTTGATATTATGCTCGCGTCTAAATAAGATTTGTGCCTACCTGGAGGGACCATAAGTCAATATTGTTCTTGACCATTTGTACTCCAAAGTAATTTTCAAGTGAGGTGCGTACCTGCGAATTTCAATGAGTAGTTCTTTGTGCATCCTGTGTCTGTAACAGAATATTGGGAGTAGACTTCGGCAGAGGCTCACAGGTAGACAACCGACTTAAAATGCAATTTTCAAACTATTAGATCAAACTACTGTCAGTCAAAACATGTAAGGGATGCACGCCATTCAATTTCTGCAACCATGTCTTTTTAACCTTTTTTACGTCTAGAAGCCAAACGGGCATGTACGGGCAGATAAAACCTTTTGAATTATATAAAGAAATAATCAAAGAATATGTTTTGCAAATATGGCAAATATAGAAATATATAGATTTTTTTTATTTTCCGTCAAAGTTGAAAAATAGTGAAAAAACGGATAGTTTTTAAATAGTGATTTACCAGGAGAAAGACAAAGCAAACAGTTAATTTTTTTTTTTATCATTATACATTTAATAAATACATCAATCAATACAAACAAAAAATAATGCGATTCGTTACCTATTTTTCGTGATATTACACCTGAAATCGCAACAAATTGACTAAAAATTGTGTGTTTTTTTGAAAACCGAAAGTCGGTCAACTTTGAACGTTTATATCTTCTAAACTAAAAGTGTGATATTATTAAGAGTAGCATATTTGAAATCGTTGAAAAGTTTCCTATAACATGGGTTTGTTCAAAACTTCGTCGGACATGAAAATTTTTTATTTTTGCAACCTCGTTTGCTCTACGGGCGCCACTGTGCGTTTTGGAAAACAAAAACACTTGAATGCAGCTTTCTACACTTGAAAAACGTTATCATTTCAACGGATATCGTATTGAATTATCATACCCAGAACATCAAGAGTATCCCTCAATATCTATGACGGCCATGCATTAAAATCAGAGATTGCTAACAGTTCTTGATTGAGTGTGTCATTCATTGCCCCAAACCTCAAAAAGGTTTAACCAACAATTGGAAGAAAATTAATGAAAAAGATTGAAGGTTTGACTAATAATGTTATACCGAAAGATACGGAAGGGAAAGAGAAAAAGAAGACAAGCTTGGAGTATCTCTGAATTAAGCTGAAACTCATTGGATAAGATCCCATCAATAACAAGAAATCAATAACTAGAAATCTTGTGCGGTCTCTGAGAAAACTGGACATAAATCGAGTCAATTCATTAATGTACAAAACGTAATCGAACGCCTTGGAAATATCTAGAGCAATCACTTTACTATCACCAAAATTGTGAATGGATTGACTACAAGGTTCAGAAAGCTAACGACTTCTATGGAAGCCATATTGCCGATCACTAACAAGTGAGTTGACAGGATGATAATTAATCATGTTCATTATCACCTTTAAAAGCGAAGAGCAAATGGCAACTGGATGATAGTTTTCAGGGTTATTAGCCTCAACCTTTTTAAAGAATTGGTAGGCCAATGGTCTACTAGCGTCGAAGAGCACCATTTAAATACCAGTGCTGGTATACCATCCCAAATTTGTTTTGTATGTGTTTACTACACCCATTGAATAGTGCTCGATAGTTTCATGACCAAAATTTGATGTTGAAGCGAAATTGAAAATCTCGGTCTCAGATTATGAATGATTTTAAGGTTCTTATTTTGAATAATTTGCAGCTTTTTCATATGGAATTTTGAACTTCTGCAGTACCATAGTTGACAAGCGTAGGTAGGATACACATTATTGTGAAAACTATTAATTTTGAAAAATAAATAAAAAATTCTTTCAGAAAATAGTTTATTTTCCAACAAAGAACATATTTTCATATATTTGAGTGGAAAGTGACTGATCGTTTAGGAGTAATAGTTAGCCCACTACACAGTTTTTACCATAATGCTTCAATATTTCATGAAAATAATCTATCTATCTAATCTATCTAGCTTTTTCCAATAGTAATTTGCCCACGTTAGTACGAATGTCCGCTACGAGTTATGGTTATGGTGGAACGTCAATTTTTATTAGAGATAATTTGGAATATTCTGTGGAAAGTTATAAAAGTGAAGGCTGTTTTAAATTCAATAACGATTTGTTTGCAAGACCAGAAAATATCTGGTAAACCTGCTATATTGTCATCGTTTTATAGGTCGCAGAAATGTGATTTTAACCAATTTTCAACGTTTTTGGAAGATTTTCTCAACTCTTATGCGCAAAATCCAGGTGCAATTGTCGGGGACAGTAATATTGAGTTTTTGCTAAACCATTTAGCATAAGATTTATCACATCTTCTTCAATGTTATGACTGTAAAAATTACTATACTCTTGTCACTCGTCCTTTAAGTGTGTTTAGTAATAGAGAACAGATTATGGAAATTAATTCTGTTGAATGTAATCTTACGCACCACAATCTGATATATTGCAGACTAATTTTACGGACAAGAGCCAAAGATTATACAGAAATTGTACGATATAATTGTAATTACAATCTTATCAAAGAAAATCTTGATCGGAACATGAATATATAAATTTTAGCTGGAAATCCTAATGATGACACAGAAAATCTTATACAATGTATTTCGAATGCAGTTATTACTTCATCAGCAGAAATCGAAAGGCAAACATACCCAAAATATCAAATAATCCCTTGGATCAACAGAAATTTGCAGGCTCTAATAGAATATAAATAGAAGCTCCTTAAACTATGAAAAAGAAAATGTTATAAAGCTGATATTGAAATGATTTTAAAGAGAATTAGTAAAATTATTAAAATTGCTAGTAGGGATGCTATGATAAACTGGTATCATGAAAATTTAAGTAAAATGCAACAGGAACCAAGAAAATTTTGGAAATTTTTAAATCAAACTCTTGGCAGGGGTTCTAAATCTGTAACGAATCTAAAAAATGAAGATGGTGTATAATTGATGATGACACTATTAAAGCTGAAGATTTTAATCAGTATTTTCTAAATTCTGTTAGAAGTTTCAAAAGCCAATTTAAATCAAACCCTGTAGACAGTTGTAAACCTTTAAGAACTCTGCGAAGTCACCACAACCGATTTAGAGGTTTTTTTCACCAGCACAGATGAAATTTATCATTTACTATCTCATTTGGAAATTAATAAGAGTCCAGGAAGTTACAACGTAACATCGAAATGTTTATATGAGTGTAAAGATATAGTGGCTCCTGTTCTTGCGAATATTTTAAACTCTTCAATTACCACCTCAGTTTTTCCAGATATACTTAAAGTTCGTTAAACCATTCCGATACCAAAGGAAATAATGCCAGTTCTGTGGAAAAGTTTAGATCGGTTGCTGTTTTGTCGGTAATTAAAAAAGTTTTTGAAAAAATTTTGCATTCACAGCTTTCAGCATTTTTTGAAAGAGAATCTCTTATATTCCTTAATCAATATGGTTTTACGAAGGGTTATGGTACTGACGAAGCTGTGATTAACGCAGTTAATTACATGTGTGACTGTTTGGATAGAGGTTTTACTGGTGTTGTGGTCCTTTTCTACGATTTTTCTAGGGCTTTTGATCTTGTCGATCACAAGATTTTAGTAGAAAAGTTAATATTTTGTGGCATAAGAGGTACAGAATTGGCTCTAGTTAATAGAAAACTATTTAGAAGGAAGGAAGCAATATGTTCAAATTAATACGTATAAGAGCTCAATGAATGTTGTCGAACACAATGTTCCGCACACGATGTTTTGGGTACTTTATTGTTAACTATATATTTAAACGATATTAACAATCTAGGTCTTGATGGGAGATGTTTATGTACGCTGATGATTTGTGTTTTTTACCCGAATAAAGAGGTAGAGGAAGTACAAGCCGTAAAATATCTCGGAGTATTTATACAAAACAATTTGTCGTGGCATTGCCATATCACCGGCTCTAAATACATTATTTTTCAATCACTGATTCAGAGCCGTTTGAATTATTTGACTATATTTGAATATAATAAAAATTATGATTTAAAATCTCTACATATATTGCAGAATAAATCATTAAAAATCGTATTTAAAATTCCCCGACTGTATCCAACTATATCTCTATAGAAGGATGTCGCCCTATAATACATGTTTTTAAAGTGCTACATAATATCGGTCACCATACTATTTGTTTTCCAGTTAATCAACAAGCTTTCGATACAAGAAATAATTCTAACGTTAGAGTTTCAAGAAGTCGTTTAGAAACTACGAAACAGCGAGTAGAATATATCGGTAGTCTGGAAATAGTTTACCGCAAAAAATAAAAATAAATTAAAAGAATATCTTTGGATAATATTGTAATGTTTGTGATATAATTTTAAATTTTTTCATTAGCAAAAATTAAATTTTTCCTATTTTGTATAACAAATAATTTTCATTTAAATATTCTAAATTTCTATTTCACAATACAGTCACAAGAACAGCGTAACATGTGAGCATAAGAAAAAATCAGCGTAACATGTGAGCGTAAGAAAAAATCAGGTGTGACTGTATTGGTGATTGTATTGGTGAAGAAATTATGATATGTAATAACCTGTTTGAAAATGCAAAATGAAAAATAAATAATGAAAAATAATAAGTTAAAAATTAAAAATAAAAAACGAGATATGAAAAATAAAAAATGAAAAAGGAAAAATAAGAAATGAAAAATTAAAAATGAAAAATAAGAAATGAAAAATGAAAAATAAAAAATGAAAAGGAAAAATAAGAAATTAAAAATGAAAAATAAAAATGAGAAATAAAAATTAAAAATAAAAAAAAAAAACATAAAAAATGAAAAATAAAAAATGAAAAATAAAAAATGAAATCGCAAAATGAAAAATAAGAAATGAAAAATGAAAAATAAAAAATGAAAAATAAAAAATGAAAAGAAAAAATAAGAATTTAAAAATGAAAAATAAAAATGAGAAATAAAAATTAAAAATAAAAAAAAAAATAAAAAATGAAAAATAAAAAAAATAAAAAACGAGAAATGAAAAATAAAAAATTAAAAAGGAAAAATAAGAAATGAAAAATTAAAAATTAAAAATGAAAAATAAGAAATGAAAAATGAAAAATAAAAAATGAAAAATAAAAAATGAAAAGGAAAAATTAGAAATTAAAAATGAAAAATAAAAATGAGAAATAAAAATGAAATATAAAAAAAAACATAAAAAATGAAAAATAAAAAATGTAAAATAAAAAATGAAAACGCAAAATGAAAAATAAGAAATGAAAAATGAAAAATAAAAAATGAAAGGAAAAATAAGAAATTAAAAATGAAAAATAAAAATGAAAAATAAAAATGAAAAACGCAAAATGAAAAGTGAAAAGTGAAAAACACCAAATTAAAAATAAAAAATTAAAAATAAAAAATTAAAAATAAATTAAAAATAAAAAATTAAAAATAAAAAGTGAGAAATGAAAAATTAAAAATAAAATCTGAAAAATAAAATATGAAAAATGAAAAATAAAAATAAAAAATATAAAATAAAATATAACAAATGAAAAATACAAAATGGAAAATGAAAAATGAAAGACGAAAAATTAAAAATTAAAAATATAAAATAAAAAATTAACCAGGTGAAATAATAAATAATAAAAATTATTTTTATATTAGCAGTGCTTCTGCAGTTGATTGCCATAATTGCTACATACATAGATAACGCTTTCTGTTTAATTTTAAAAAATGCCATAAAAAAACTTTAATTACAAGATGTTTACACATCTCCCTTGTGATCGGACTCACATGATTGTTTTTTATTAAAATAAGTTTATTTACCAACTTGCCTCAACAAAGTCTTAATGGCGCTGAGGCTCAATTATGTATGAATTGATTTGATGAAATAAAGTTCATATAATAAAAATAAAATTTTTTGAGGATGATATTCCTGGTACTTGAACGATTTCAAAAAGTATACATTTGTTACCCTACATTCCTTTATGCATATATTTATCTATTTACATGTTTCCAATCATGACAAATGTTAGTTTTTACTATTCGAGCTATACGCGTTCGGCTCGATTAGCTCATATTAAGTTCTTCATATCGAGGGTTTATATTCACAAATTTAATTTTAGAAAATAATTTATATTTGGTTTTAAACTATTTTCTAAGATAATTGTCTATATATATAAAATTCATTTTCTGTTTGTTTGTTTGTTTGTTTGACCGCTATACAAATTTTTTTTTTGTCAACGGATTTCTCTGAAATTTGGTAAACACAATCTCTGTACTCCAAGCAAGGTCACCATGTCATTCTTGCGGCCACGCCTACTTTTACGCCCACTTTTTATACAAAATTCATTTTCTGTTTTTTGGTTTATTTGTTTACTATAAAAAATTTTATATTTCAACAGATTTCTCCAAAAATTGGTACACACGATCTCTGTACCCCAGGAAAGGTCGCCATATGATTCTAATCGGCCACGCCTACTTTTACGCCCACTTTTTGTGTACAATTCATTTTCTGTGTTTTGGTATATTTGTTCGCTATAAAAATTTTTATTTTTCAACGGATTTCTCTGAAAATTGGTACGCACAATTTCTGTACTCCAGGCAACGTCACCATGTGAACCTTGCGGCTACACCTACTTTTACGCCCACTCTTTGTGTACAATTCATACCCTGTTTTTCGGTATAATTGCTCGCTATACAAATTTTTATTTTTCAACGGATTTCTCTGAAATTTGGTAAACACAATCTCTGTACTCCAGGCAAGGTCACCAAGTCATTCTTGCGGCCACGCCTACTTTTACGACCACCTCTCATACAAAATTCATTTTCTGTTTTTTGGTATATTTGTTTGCTATAAAAAATTTTATATTTCAACAGATTTCTCCAAAAATTGGTACACACGATCTCTGTACCCCAGAAAAGGTCGCCATATGTACAATTCATTTTCTGTGTTTTGGTATATTTGTTCGCTAAAAAATTTTTATTTTTCAACGGATTTCTCTGAAAATTGGTACGCACAATTTCTTTACTCCAGGCAAGGTCACCATATGATTCTTACGGCCACACCTACTTTTACGACCACTTCTTATACAAAATTCATTTTCTGTTTTTTGGTATATTTGTTTGCTATAAAAAATTTTTTTGCTATAAAAATTTCTCTAAAATTTGGTACGCACAATTTCTGTACTCCATGCAATGTCGCCATATGCTTCTTACCGGCCACGCCTAATTTTGCGCCTGCTTCTATGTATATAAAATTTATTTTTTTTTCCTTTAATTTGTGTCTTTGTTTGACTGCTATACAAACTTTTATTTTTCAACGGCTTTCTTTGAAATTTATTAAACGTGATCTCTGTACGCCAGCGAAAGTTGGATTATATATCTTTCTGGCCACGCCTACCTTTACGCCCACTTTTTTATAAAACTCATTTTATGTTTTTTGGTACATTTGTTCGCTATACAAATTTGTATTTTTCAACGGATTTCTCTGAAATTTGGTACACACGGGAATAACGTAGCGATGAAGAAATTCCCAAATTTAAAAAAAGGTCCCCAAAAGAAATGAACAAATTCCCCATTTTTTTTTAAACGAAATAATAAATGAACTTATTCCCCAAATTCGTTCTAAGATTTTAACATATTTTTATTTAGTGAATTTTGTTAAATATTTATTTAAGTGAAAATTTGCATACTGATCTCAATATCTGTCCTGCAATATACGAATTTAAAATCTGTATTCTTTTCAATAGCATCATTTCGACGCACTCGCGGAACGCAGCTCAGCAAGCTTTGTTAAGAGAAGCGGAAATGCCTGAATCTACTCAACTGCGTCTAGAAATCCAGCGGCTAAGACAAGCTGAATCCAGGGAATCTGAAACTCCTTAAACGACTGTATTTCTCATAGACAATTTTATGTCGCCAGAAGGAAAAACCAGAAATATTGTACATCACAAAGCTCTAGAATAATTAAAATTCGTAACTGTTAGACATCATACATTCAAAATACTCCATGCATAAACATAGTTAGTTGTAATGGTAAGCAGGCGCCGAGTATTTAGTCCGCAAAGAATAAATTCCCAAAAAAAATAACTTATTCCCCAGAAAATTGGGGAATAACTTCACGATGAACAAATTCCACAAATTTAAAAAATGTCCCTGAAAGAAATGAACTAATTCTCCAAGCTGCTCTCAATATCTGTCCTACAACAAATTTATTTAATATCTGTATTCTTTTCAATAGCACCATTTCGGTGCGCGTGTAATAATTACCTACGTATGTGTAATAATTACCTGTTGATCAAAATAGGCCAAACATGTACTATAAGCAGTTGCTTAAAGCAACCTTGCGGCACAATTCTAAACGTCGCATTCATTTTCCATTTTTGAAACTTCTATAAATTTTACATCTCTGCTCAATGGTGATCTTTTGTTGAATGAATTAATTCAATTTTTAAAACTTCTGATTCCTTTAATTTGGAAACGATTCCGTTATATTTGATGTTTACAAAATAAATAAACTTAAAAAAAAAACGTCAAGCGGTTTCGCAGCTTATTTTTGATATATTTTTGCAGTAGCGTCTTAAAAAAAACTTCTAAAATAAAAAATCAAAAAATTTTAAATTGAAATAAAAGAAGTACGAGTGTTAAATTCGACTGTGCCGAATCTTTGATACCCTCCCACTTCGGTTTGAGTATTGATAATAAATGTAAACAAAATATTGGAAAAATATGCATGCGTTTCCGGTTATATGACATAACTTCTCGTTTAATTTAGTTTTTGCTAATTAAATAGCTCGCCCTAACCTCCATTGGGTAGGGTGGCTATATGCATTAAATCGTGCTTATTGGAGATGGCTGTATAACTAGTTTCTTTTAATTGGCCAAATATTTCTTCATTGTGGCCATATTGGTCGGATGGATAACCAAAAAAAAAGCTCTCTCAACTTTTTTATTAAAATATTGCCATATTTTGAAAACATAGAGAATAAATTTATAATAATAAATAATCAAATTAGGGATGCCAAACGCAAAAAACCAAATGTCCCAAACATTTTAAATAAAATAATCTTTATTTTCTGAAAAACTTCAAATTTTAATTAAAAAAAAATTGTGAAAATTTCTATATAAATAACATTCTCATTAAATTGCGTTTATTTATGTAACAATTTTTATGTTAGCAATTCTTAAATATCATTTGAGGTTTTCTAAAATTCATTGAATTTAAATTAATGTTTTCTGTAGTCCGATTCTGTAAATTTCAACGATCCGACAATCGCAAAATATATCGACGGCTATTGTTGTTTGCACTAAGGATTAAGTGATTCACTAAGTACATACATCTTAACGACAGTCGACATCTCTATTTTTCTATTTATTTAAATTGTAAACGAGTGGCATTTCTGTCAAAATAAGCGAAAAACACAAAGAATAGAAAAAAAAAATTACTTCGTGTTTGACCGGATGATTTTATGTTTATGTTTAATATCTTTATTTTTTTTTACTAATATCTCTGTTTATTTATTTGAAAATGAAATAATGAATTGAATATGCTATTTCATTTTTTTATTTATATAAAAAAAAATTTTAATAAAAGCAAAATATTTTCACTATTTTATGATTTTTATTTATGCATGACGACATTTCAACCTAAAAATTTAAGTTTTTATCGATTGAATAAACAACACAAAAATGGTTGTCGTTTAAATAACAACAACAGCTGAGTTTAACAATAGCGAATATCATTTAAAAATTTTACTGATAATTTTGCTATTTTCTTTTTTTAACGATTCGACTTTCGTTAATAGAAGTTACTGAATCGCGGTATTGAAAAGCTATTAATTTCTCTTGAATGTCAATATTTTTTTTAAATGTAAAAATTTTTTAAATGTAAACATATTTGGTGTTTTTTTTTAATTTCAATTTGTGTTTAACGAATAAAATTTATATATTAAAGATGCAATTGAATTCTTCTAAATTTAAAATTATAATTTCCGACATTTTGATATGATTTTCTGAAATTCAATTAATTGTAATTTATAATTGGAAATTTTTAATTCCAGTTTTTAGAATTGTTATTTTCTAAAACTTGAATGGCAAATTTAAAAAGTGAAATTTTGTATTTATGTAAATAGTAATGATTTAGCAATTATAAACAATTTTAAAAATTAGATGTAATCGCAATCAGATATTTTGTAGGTAAAGCAGAATAATAATTCTATATAACTATGTAGAACTGTATTGAAAGCAAAAAACTCATTGATGAACTCGGTATTTTGTAAAGACAACAAAAAGTTAATATGCCAAACTTATGTTCATATTTGTAAAAGAAGAATGGAAAAACGTATGAAATAAAAGACCAGCCCGTGTATACTCTTAACATTGTTCTGTATGATATCTAGTTTAAAATATTAACATTCATGTTAAAATAGAAATAACTATTGCAAAGCTAATTAGAACAAACAGAAATTGTGGCACCATCTACTGTGGCATAGCAACACTGTGCGAAATGAATTTTGATATCTAATTGCAAATGTTGACATTCATGTTAAAATAGAAATAATTATTGCAAAGCTAATTAGAACAAAAATTGAGGCGCCATCTACTGCGGCATAGTCACGCTGAGCAAAATGAAGTGACACTCTGTTAATGCAAAAGAAATGTATTTTCCCCATAACAAAATATTGCAGAAATTTATGTATATAAAATAATATACCGATTTATTTCTAACATGCAGTTATTATGGATATACATACATATATAGAATATATGTATTTTATTTGTATTATTTAATATGTGTATGTATGTATGTATATGTAAATATTACACACAAAAAATACAACATCAAACATTATTTTTGTGTTTTTCTCTTTAACTAATATATAAATTTTTTTTTTTTTGCTAAATTTACATTGTTTTTTTTTTATTAACAACTAGGTATTTTAGCATTATTTGCTTTAGATGTTGATGAATTTTTACTCCCTTTATATTAACTCGTAGTGTCTGCTTGTCGAAAAAATTTTGGATCGCTTTTAACCACTTTCCCGTGACCCAATCGATCTGAAATTTTGCAGGCAATGACAGAAATGATCTAACAAATTTTTTTAGTGATGGCAAAATAATGGAAACTTTTAAATTTTTCTACCAGAGTTGATAAAAAAATGTACAAAGGGTTTGTTTTTATTATATTATTACCACAACGACCACAAAAACAACAAGTCCAGCTATGACAACAATGCAACATTTAGAATAACAACAAGAACAATATAGAAATATCATATTTTTCATTTTTTTTTTAATTTTTCAGAGATTTCCTTGGTTCTTTTCCAACGATTTTAATAATTTTTGAAATAGAAATCTTTCCATGAATTTGATGAATCCTTCTCACTAAAAACGGTCACTGTAGCTGCACTATTGAGGGCGTGATCGTGACAAGAACAACATAGAAAATTATATTTTTTCAAGACTTTTTTTAGTTCTTCATTCAAATCTCGGGCCCTAATCAACAAATTTGGACGATTTTAAATAGCAAACTTTTCAGGATGTTAATCAATCATTTTTTATATCAACGAGCACCCTATCTGCCCGATTGATGCCGTCATCGTGATTTCCACAGACGGACAGACGGACAGACGGGCATCGCTATATCAACGCCGGTTGTTATAAGGATCACAAATATATATATTTTATGGGGTCCAAAATTTTTTTTTCTAATTACTACAAACGGAATGACAAACTTATATATACCCTCTGCACACTGGAGTGGAGGGTATAAAAATCGAAATACGTTTAAAAGGTGAAATGTTTCCCGAGGTAATCACGAATTTTTTTTTAAATATTTTTTTTATTTTTGGCAGCATTTTGATGCGAAAAACACCATTTTTGCTATAAAATTTTGGTGTTTTTTTTGTTAAAAAAAAATGGGAAAAAATGGTAAAAAGAAAAAAACCTTTTCACAGTTGCCTGGAGATTTTTTGTGTAGAAATAGTGTATAAAATTTCAAAAGAATCGGTCAAGTATAGAAAATCGAGAAAATCGATTTAAAGTTTTTTAAAAACTGATTTATATACGATATACCCTATGAGGCCGGTCGTTTGAAACGCTGTGTCTTCGGTAGTTTTGCTTCAATTTAATAGAAATTTTGAGGTAACACTCTCGATATGTTGTACATTCAGCGGAAGAAAATTAAAAAAGGTTTTGAAACCTTACACCCGCTAATTACGTGCCTTCAGTAGATATTTAGCTGAATTTCTTAGAAAATGACTCGTTGAACGTTTTTATGAAATCTGTTCCAGTCAAAATTTGTTAAACGAAAAGCAAAGTAGCAATTAAAGTACTGTAGCAATTAAATCAGTAATTGATCGAGATTTTGGTTATAAGCATTGGAAGGGTTTAAAAATTGCCAATTATCTATATTGATAAAAATTGCGAAATCAGAATATTATTCTAGTCATTTCTTATCAGCTGTATTTGTCAAAAGTTTTTGAACATTTACTCCATGTTCAAATAAGTAATTACTTCAATAATTATTTATTAACAAATAGGCAAACAGGATTTTGACCCCAACACAGCTGCATAACAGCCCTTATTGATGAATCTGCAGATATACGTATAAGAACTGATGATGGAACTCTATATTTCCTTGTTCTACCTTGTTCTATAGACTAAAGCATTTGCCACTGTTCCACCTTCACGTTTACTGTAATCATTTATATCATCTCGTCGCTAATCTGTCCTGAAAGGAATTATACGAGGATCGATACTGAGATCGATCAAAATAAGAAACTTTGCCAGAGGAACCATAGCTCTGAAACAAATTCTGATGTCCCGACTTTTGACCTGTCTGTCTGTCTGTCTCACTTTGACCCATTTAGAGTGCCCCAATCGAGTCCAAATGTATGATCGAGCCCCACTACCTTTGGAGGGCCGACCCACCCATGTCAGTGGGTGGACTGACAGGATGTTAATCAATCATTTTTTATATCAACGAGCACCATAGCTGCCCGATTGATGCCGTCATCGTGATTTCCACAGACGGACAGACGGACATCGCTATATCAACTCCGGTTGTTATAAGGATTACAAATATATATATTTTATGGGGTCCAAAATTTTTTTCTAATTATTACAATCGGAATGACAAACTTATAGATACCCTCTGCACACTGGAGTGGAGGGTATAAAAAGAATTTACTCCCCAAAAAACACATCGTGTGACACATATGAAACATTGTTTATGTACAATACATTGGGCAATGATAGAATGCTGGATCTCGTGTTCGTAACCCTACACTATTCAGTGTAATTAGAACAAGTCCGTTAAGTTTTCCTGAAGATTGTCATCAAACAACACTTCTAATATCCACACCACTTCCACAGAGACCTAATATTTCTAGTGTTTCTGAATCATTGTGCTTTAAACGAATTAAATACCAAATGTTAAATCAATTACTATCTGACTATAACTGGCTTGAAATCATTTCATTTTCAAACGATGGAAGTAATTTTGATCAGGTAATCGAAACATTTTATAAGATAATTTCAACAAATATAACGAAAACTGTTCCTTTAATAAAAATAGCTAAGGCAAATGCTCCTCCATGGAATACAATCACACTAGCATGGTTGAAAAAGCGGGCTCTATAAAAAATTTAAGAAAAGTAATAACCAAATTGATCAAAGTCTATATATTATAGCCAGAAGTCATTAGAACCTAGAAAATAAAAAATATTACTATAGTTATCTTTGTAAAATAAATTCAAATATAAAAAAAATCCAAATTTGTTTTACAACTTTGTAAATTCTAAATGCAAAATTTCATCATACCCATCCACTATGAAAATGAATGGTACTGTCCTTTCAAACGATGCTGATATTGCAAATGTTTTTTGCTGAATTCTTTGCGTCCACATTTTCCACAATGACGTTAAACAACACACGATATCCCTATGATATTCCAAGGCTGACATCAATTAATATTTCATCCTTGGACGTGTTGACTGTTCTTAAGAGTCTAAGAAGTATAAAAAGTTCATTTATTCCGGGTCCAGATGGTATTCCCAGCTGTATCTTAAAAAATTGTGCTGAAATATTGGCTACCCCGTTAACTCTTTTATATAATAACTCTCTTAAATTCGGTTTCTTTGCAAAGTGTTGGAAAAATTCTTTTATTATTCCGCACTATAAATCTGGTAGCCGTAGTGATGCTACTAATTATAGAGCAATTGCAAAGCTTAATGCTATACCTAAGCTTTTTGAGAAAATTATAACTGATATATTATCACACGAAATGTCATCAATTCTATCACCAGCTCAACATGGCTTTTGCAAAGGACGGTCTACGACTACTAATCTAATGGAATTTACTTCCTATGTAAACTCTGGATTCTGCAAAAATAAACAAACTGATGTTATATACACGGACTTTAGCAAAGCTTTTGATAAGGTTAGCCATGATCTACTGCTAGCGAAACTTGATGTTATTGGATTCTCCGGGAACTTCTTAAAATGGATTCGGTCGTACTTAAAACATCATAAGCAATGTGTAATTTTCAATAACTCTAAATCGAAATATATGGATGTTACTTCCGGTGTCCCTCAGGGGAGTCACCTTGGACCTCTCCTATTTTTACTGTTTATTAATGATCTACCAAAGTCTATTCAATATAGCAATATTCTTATGTATGCCGACGATATAAAAATCTACTCCACCATCATAAACAATGAAGACAGTATACGTCTCCAGTCTAACTTAAATAGCTTCTACAAACTTAATGGAATTAAATCTAAAAAAATGTCAGTCTATGACCTTCTCTAGATATTCACCATCTTCGAACGACTATGTCATCCATGACACAAAACTAAACTCAATTGACTCGTTCATAGATTTGGGAGTTCATTTTGATAAAAGACTAAGTTTTAATTCTCACGTAACAATGACTGTTAATAAGGCAAATGGGGTTTTATCTTTTATAAAGCGTTTAATGATCCTTATATAACAAAAAATCTATTCACGTCTTTGTATAGGCCGATACTTGAATACGCATCAGTAATCTGGGATTAACAGTACAAAGTTTTCATCAAAAAACTTGAATCAGTTCAGAAACAATTCTTACTATTTTGTCTTCGATATCTAGAGTGGAATGCGGAATTAAGTCTTCCACCGTATCGCAGCCGTTTGGCTCTAATAAAGCTTCCAACTTTGAAAAGTTGAAGGATCATTTCTTATATAACATTCTTCCTCAACCTGGTTCATGGTAAAATTGATTCTGAATGCCTTCTTGGAAAAATTTGTATAAATGTCCCTAACAGACAACTTCGATCGTATGAGCCGGTTTACCTGAATTTCCACAGATCAAATTTCATTAATTTCGATCCATTCCGAGGAATTTGCACCGAAGTGGACAGACACTATGCTTTAATTGATTTATCCGATGATGTTGATGTGTTATTAAAAGAAGATTAACGACATATTTGAACTCTAATGATTATGTTTATAACTGTATTTAAAGTCTGTGTTATTTTTGTAAAACATTTTTGTAAATATTGCTCAGCTGTTGCTTTATTGTAGCTGAATTAAAGAAGTAAATAAATAAATAAATAAGTAAAAAAGTCACATGTACATTTTTCAATTATAACAGGTTCTATTTTAGCATGACAAACATATGAAAATACAACACTGCTTGTGGCGAAAGAAAAACAGAGTAAATTAATATTGAAAGAAAAATAAATTGTTTAATATAAATTAAAAATTAAAAAATATATAAAATATATAACTTTATTTTTAACAATAAATTTTTGTAAATTCACAAATTAAATCAGCTTTTGTTTACATTTAGAGGTTATGTCATGTGTTATGCACGTGTGATAGCAAAAATTATGAGACGTATGTAAAATTATTATTTTGACAGACATACGGAATTACATATGGATAAAAAAAAGTGACAGTACATATGTAAAAAACTCATCGAGTGATATGACCTTAAACCCTCGATATGTTAAATAATCAATTTTCCAAGTAAATGTTATTTCTTTCAAATTGAATATTGACAACTGGTTTCAATAAATTTGTTTATGGTACTGGGGCAAATACATAAATGTATGTATGTATGCACGTCAGAAGAATCGTTAAAAATGTATTTAAAACTATAAATACTTACTCATGATCTTAATTAGATTTTATTTAATTCGAAATAATATTATTTATTTTTCCCATTAAACTTGTTTACAGGAAATCACAAAATTCTAAATACTTACAATCACATTCTTCGAAAGCAATAAAATGATTGTTTATTTTCACAAGTGGTAAAAACCTCGGCACCACCAACACAAATACATACATTTTATTGTCTACCATACACCACCGGCCCAATTAAACTAATATCTTATTTTTTTTGTATTGATTATTTGTGAAAAGAACATTAAAAAAAGAGCACAATGTAAACAAATTATTCCGATGTAATTGAGGAAAGTGTGTAACAAGCTTCGGACGAAGTGCAGCCAAACAAAGTAAACCACCCAGCTACACAAGAAAATTTCATTGTTACAGCAGCAGTCTCACAATTTCAGTTCCCAAATCGAATGAAAAAATATGTGTACTTTGATGTCCGCACAGCAGGAAGACATTTATTTGCGTTTTGTTTTGGTTTGAAATTATTTGAATTGTTGTTATCGTCAAAAAACAATAACCAACTGGTCGATACTTTTCATGTGTATATTTTCATTGTTTATTTTTTCTATCTCAATTTCGATTTTTTTCCGTTTAACAATATGGCCACATATGATCGGTATCAATAATCCTGTGTGATGTTTATTATGGCCTTTGTGGTTTTAATATTATTTGTGGTTCCACATTGTGCAGGTTGTGTGTATTGAATTTACGAGTATTTATTGTGAAGAAGATGAAACAATTTTATATTCTGAAATATTCAAATTAAGTGTTTCGCATTGTTTATCGACTGATGAAGACAATTTGCAAGCATGGCGCATAAAGAAAATATAACATACTTGCCACTAAATTAATGAGTGGCCCCTACTTAATTACTTTGATTTTCCGTAATATTTAAACGAATCTGAAACCATTGTTCTAAAGCAAAAACTTTTCTTAGGTTCCTTACAATTAGTTAAATCCTCAATCTTAGATAACAGAGACCTACAAAATTTAACTCCATGTCTGGGGTTTTCGTGAATTCATGGGAATTTATAATATTAATAGCTACGGCGAATTCTTGTGACCGATGATTTGTTCCTAATTTGCTCCCGATTTTGACCAAACTTATCCTATTTGAAAGGTATTTCATTTTAGCTGCCCACCAGGTTTACACATTTTTATATTTTGTAAATTTTTTTGGAATACTGCTCATTTGAAGTTGCTAATAACAAACACATACACAAAATTATGCAGTGCAAATACATAAAAAAATGAGTTTGTTGTCTTCATTTTCATTAAAAAATGTGTTGAATTGAGAAAATTTTATGGACATAAACCAATATCTAAATTAAAAAAAAATAATGATTGAGTTTGAAATTGTTCAGGTTCAAGATCAAATGTTTTTACTTTAAATAAAGCAGAAGCATTAGCACATTTGTTTCAAAAATTGATCTATATTCTGCATGACAGGTTATACAGCTGTTTCGGGAAGAGTAGATAGTTTGTTTGGTAAAAAGTTAAATTCATATATATTTGCTGAAAACAACCAAATGAGAATTCAAGCAACAGTTATACTATTTAAGCCTCTTCCAATATAACAAACTAAAATATAGAACAACTTTGAAACAAATATGATTGTATACGAGTATACATTGCATACTACAATATACATGTTTGTTTTTGCCTTGAAAAAACAAGAAAAACAATTTGTTTTTGCTAAACTTAATAAAATTAAAAATACGGAGGGCACGCCGTTAACGCTAAATGTAAGTTTAACAAAAACAAATTGTTTTTCTATACCCTATACCATGGTTTACAGACCCTATCTCCTCGGTCCAACTAACTGGATATAGAAAATAAGCATAAACCAAATTTGAGTGCCATAACAATGGCAGATATGAAAAAGTTCATATCGGATGCTATATTTATATGGTGACTAGGTCGAAAAATGGACCGATCCTGACCATATTTGGTAAAGTCACTTATATTTTGAAAAAGTGCAATTTTTTTGTTTTTTGACAGATTTAATTGAAGATCGGGAAGTAGCTCTACATGGGGCCTATGACTAAGAATTGTCCTATATGGATTTTTATACACTGCTGATTAATGGATATAATAAACGCAGAAAGTGATTCTGAGTCGATCGGTATAATAAAAGATTGGTCTATGTTAAATATTTTTGGTAGTTACAAACAGCAGCACAAAGTCATTATACCCAGATTATATAGGGTATAATTGTAGTCTGGCTAGACCGACTATACAATACCCTATACCATGCGTTAGCGACCCTATCTCTGAGGTCCAACTTATTAGATATAGAAAATTGGTATAAACCAAATTTGAGTGGAATTTTTATTAATTATACCCTATATCACTATGTGGTTTGGGTATAATGACTTTGTCCTGCTTTTTGTAACTACCAAAAATATTTGACCTAGACCTAGATCTTTTATTATACCGACCGACTCAGAATCACTTTCTGAGTCGATTTAGCAATGTCCGTCCGTACGTCTGTGTGTCCATGTAAAGTTTGTAATCAAACTACAGGTCGCAAATATAAATATGTTTTAATAAATTTGGTACAAAAGCTTTTATCGGCCATAGGATGAACGCTATTGAAATTGGTGAAAATCGGTTCATGTTCAGACCTAGCCCCCATACAAATGACCCCCATGAAACCGACATGAAGTGCCATAAGATCCAAATTATAATATAGATCTCAGTCAAATTGAGTTTGTATGTGTTTATTATATCCATTAATCGGTAGTCCAAAAATAATTCCTATAGAATAATTCTTAGTCATAGGTCCCATATAAGCTGCTTCCCGATATTCACTTAAATCTATCAAAAAACAAAAATATTTCACAGATTTGTCTCAAATTTGGTCTGTATATATTTTTTTAAAATATAAGTGACTTTACCAAATATGGTCAAGATCGGTCCATTTTTCGACCTAGTCCCCACATTAATATAGCACCCGATATGAACTTTTTCATATTTGCAGCAAAGAAATTAATAACAAAGCCACTCAAATTTGGTTTATGCTTATTTTCTATATCGAATTTGTTGGACCGAAAGATAGGGTCTCTAAACTATGGTATAGGGTATCATATGGTCGGTCTAGACCGACTATAATTTTCTTACTTGTTTTTTTTTTTTGCCTTCGGATATGAAAAAGTTCATAGCGGATGCTATATTTATATGAGGTCCAGGTCGAAAATGGGAGGATCCTACCCATATTTCATATAAGTGAAGATCGAGAATCTGCTTCATATGGGGGTATGACTAATAATTGTCCTATAGGATTCATTATTGTACTACTGATAAATTAATGCAATAAACTTTCACAAACCCAATTTTACCGACCTTTGTATGATAATTTGGATATTGTGGCAATTTAAGTCGATCTCATAGGGGTCTGAATAATCACCGATTTTTACCAATTTCAATAACGCTCATCGTATGGCCGGTAGAAGCTTATATACCAAATTTCATCAAAATATATTCATATGTGCGTCCTGTAGTTTGATTACATGGACACCAGACGGACAGACGGAAAGACGGACGGATATCGCTAAATCGACTCAGAAAGTAATTCTGAGTCGAAAGGTATAAAAAAGGTGGGTCTAAATCAAAGATTTTTGGTAGTTAGCCTGACCGCATAGTGGCATAGGGTATAAAAATCAGATATGTAAATGTGCGTGTATTTTAATACCCTATACCATTATGTGGTTTGGGTATAATGACTTTGTGCTGCTGTTTGTAACTACTAAAAATATTTGACCTAGATCCATCTTTTATTATACCGATCGAATCAGAATCACTGTCCGATTCGATTTAACGATGTTCGTCCGTCTCTGTCGCAAATATGAATATATTTTGATGAAATTTGGTACATAAGCTTTTATTGGCCATAGGATAAACGCTAGTGAAATCGGTGAGAATCGGTCTATGTTCAGACCTAGCCCCCATACAAATGAGCCCTATGAAATCGACATAAATTGCCATAAGATCCAAATTGTCATATAGATCTTACTCAAATTGGGTTTGTATGCGTTTATTACATCCATTAATGAGTAGTCCAAAAATGATCCCTATGGGACAACTCTTAGTCATAGGCCCCATATAGAGCTGCTTCCCGATCTTCACTTAAATCTATCGAAAAACAAAAATATTGCACTGATTTTTCTCAAATTTTGTTTGTATATATTTTTGCAAAATACAAGAGACATTACCAAACATGATCAGAATCGGTCCATTTTTGGACCAAGTCCCCGAATAGATATAGCATCCGATATGAACTTTTTCATATCTGCAGCCAAAAAAATTAATAAAAATCCCACTCAAATTTGGTATATGTTTATTTTCTATATCCAGTTGGTTGGGCCTAAGAGATAGGGTCTCTAAACGCATGGTACAGGGTATCGTATAGTCGGTCTAGACCGAATATAATTTTCTTACTTTTTTTTTGAGGAATTATATTCGAATATATCGCACCTGTACCTCTAAAGTGAGTCAACTCAAAATTTACAAATTTTCTGTAGAAGCAAAAAACGGTTTTTTTAATATTTACTATAAAATTTAAAGACAGTTGTTTCGTTGTAAAGAATTGCGAATAATAATTATACAACAGTAGTTGTTTTTGCGATTTTGTCAGTGATCATCAAAAAAAACAATTTTTTTGGGTGGAACTCAAATATGTATTTTTAGTGGATTATAAAGAAGCTACTCTTATAACACAAAGAGGGTTACAACTGTAAAACTAGAAAAATCGATGTAAGATTTTTTCAGTGGATAGATATGACCACTGCGTATCATTTTCTTGCAAAAAGTGAAAATTGAAAAATTTTGAGTTGACTCACTTTAGAGGTACAGGTGCGACATACAGTAAAATTACCTCTTTTTATCGTGAAAAAAACGCTTCTGTCCTTTAGATTTAGATGTTGTTTAAGTGTCTATTTTTAGCCCCCAGCAGTAAACTGCCAACATATTGACATCCCAGTGTCCTTGATAGCGTTTTTCCATGTACTGTATATATGGTGAAATCTCTCAGCTTGTTCTGAACCCATTTCACTACAATTTTCAGGAAAATATTCAAGATGTGACTGCAGAAAAGGCTCAAGAAACCATTTTTGACTCACTCCTTTCAATATATTCATTAAAGCTGCCACTGCATTGGTTCTAACATCATTAATTCTTTAGGAAAATGTGACAATTTATATAAAATTTTTCAAAAAATATATCCAAATATGAGGGCGTTCTTAGAACAACCCTACCTAACACACACTTTGGTGAAAAGTGGAGCCAATGAATTTGTTAAAATAAAGTGGTCACCGTTATGTAATTCTATACTTTCATTTGAAAGCTCTTAGTTCATAAAATCCACAAAATGGTATTGGATGATCATGGGCTGAAGGGGCGTGAGCTTGCTAAAATGATAGGTATTTTAAAAAGTGCTATAGATCGCACATTGACCGCAAATTTGGATATGAGAAAGCTGACCGCAAGACGGGTGTCGCGTTTGCTTACAATAGAACAAAAACAGCGTCTGAAGAGGTTTCAATAGAGTGTTTGGCGATGTTACATCGCAATAAGGCCGAGTTTTTGCATCGATTCGTATCAATGGTTGAGACACGGGTCCACCACTTCATACCTCAGACAAAGGAACGGTAGGTGAGTAGGTAGCGTGCTCGCCTATCATGCGAGGGGTCGTGGGTTCGATTCCCACCAGAGAGTTTGGTCTGTCGCTGCAAAAAAAAAAATGAACACACTATTCCCTCTTTCCTCCTTAACCTATTTCCTGAGATCAACACAATGCACTGCATCTGTAGGGGGCATCCCCTGAGTGTTGATTAATTTAAAAAAAAAGTTAAAACAGTGGACTGAAATGGGAGAATCGTGTCCAAAAAAGGTGAAGACAGTTTCATCTACAGGCAAGGTTATATCGTCTGCTTTTTGGTACACGGTGGGAAAATTTTTATTGACTATCTTCGAAAAGAAAAAAAAAAATATCAATTAAAACTGATTTTAATACTTTGCAAACGACACCCCAACTGAATTTGCTGATAAAAAAAGGTGTGACTCACAATTATAAGATTACTCAATCTTTTAATTTAACTCCAGAACGATGGACCGCGATGTAAGTATACTTCTACGCAAACTGGGTACAGAAACAAGATATGATTTTTTTATACCCTATACCACTATGTGGTTTGGGTATAATGACTTTGTGCTGCTGTTTGTAACAACCAAAAATATTTGACCTAGACCCATCTTTAATTATACCGATCGAATCAGAATCGCTTTCTGAGTTGATTTAACAATGTCCGTCCGTCCGTCCGTCCGTCCGTCCGTCTGTGTGTCCATGTAAACCTTGTAATCAAACTGCAGGTCGCAAATATGAATGTATTTTGATGAAGTTTGGCATATAAGCTTTTGTCGGCCATGGGATGAACGCTATTGAAATTGGTGAGAATCGGTCCATGTTCAGACCTAGCCCCCATACAAATTACACCTATGAAATCGACATAAATTGCCATAAGATCCAAATTGTCATACAGACCTTACTCAAATTGGGTTTTGTATGCGTTCATTACGTCCATTAATGAGTAGTCCAAAAATGATCCCTTTAGCCCATATAGAGCTGCTTCCCGATCTTCACTTAAATCTATGAAAAAACAAAAATATTGCACTGATTCTTCTCAGATTTTGTTTGTATATATTTTTGCAAAATTCAAGAGACTTTACCAAACATGGTCAGGATCGGTCCATTTTTGGACCTAGTCCCCATATAGATATAGCATCCGATATGAACTTTTTCATATCTGCAGCCAAAAAAATTAATAAAAATGCCACTCAAATTTGGTTTATGCTTATTTTCTATGTCCAGTTAGTTGGGCCTAAGAGATAGGGTCTCTGAACGCATGGTATAGGGTATCGTATAGTCGGTCTAGACCGACTATAATTTTCTCACTTGTTTTTTTTTTTTGACTAATGGTAAACATATAGATCAACAATAATAAAACTGCAAGTACTTCACAATTATTAGGTCCATTACTAATGTCATAGCTAGTAGTCTTTTCGGTATTTGAAGTTAATAAGTATTAAACATTTTTAAAAGGTCCACGAGTAACATAACTTTTTGAATTTGAGCAAGTTCAAATTATTGTTATATACGATCGCGGAATACCAATGAAAAAGCATCTTGGAATCAAACGAAGGCTTGATCTACTTACTGTGACTCGAACTTCACACAAAGTCAGCAATTCGTTCAGGTCATTAATGAGCTTGAGGACGTTGGTGAACGCAAATTTATCAAATGCAACCATCTGAATTTGAGAAGCAGAAGGTTGCTTGGCAACTAAGGGTTGCTTGGCACTTCACATAACATCTTGTCGGCTGAAGCGCACAGACTAAATACAACTCGTCGTGAAAAGTCTGTTGCCATTTCTAGAGAGAAAATGTGACTCACAGTAGTGTTTTAAACAGCATAACTATCGAATCCATGTTAGCCGAAAAATAAAACAGTGGATTTTATCAAATTCCAAAACAGTTTTGTAGTGGCCGACATACTCAAGACACCTCAACCCCATAGAAAATTTGTGGGGCATATTGACACAGCGAGTATAATCAACAGTTTGAGAGAGGGGTTTGAATTTTTTTTCATACATTTTTGTGAAACGCTGGGAATTGTTAAGAGATTTACAGTTAGCCAAAAAATATTTTTTGTAGTTGCTTGCATTCTTCGCTACAGTCCAGTAAGTATTGTCCAGTAAGTATTCATACCATACAGTCCGTCATTCTGGAGACTTCGTTGTGCAACGCGCCTTACTTTTATAGGTAGTCGTATGATTGTTGACCCACATTTGTGAGTTTTCAATGATTTTTTTCACCTTTGACACCGTCATATTTCGGATACTATAGTTGATTAAGGTACCACATTTCTACTAATTTGATTTTTGAATGAATGAATTCTGGCGGTGTGCAGACGAATAGTTCGTTGCTTACAAATAGAAATTACTACATCTTTTTTTATAGATATATTTGTTTGAAATTTACTATTCAATACAACAATAAGCAAATAAGATAATTAATCATTAATTAATAATATTAAGAGGCAACGCGATCTCTTGTGACATCTTCTACACTCTCAGTTATGAACCGAATTTGACAAAAAATATAGCATTTGAAAGGTATTTCTTTGCATATGTGCACCAAGTGGTAAATTTTTTGGAGTAATAACCATTTATAGATGGTACTAGCACATAGATAAAACATATATTTAAGCTTCAAATAAAAAACGTACAATGCTAGAATTGATTAGCATACTTTTAGGCTCTTATAAAACTATTTATTAACAAACCCCTTTATGTAACTTTTGTGTGTTCCACAAATATTTATAATGAAATTTAATGGATTTTATTTAAAAATTCATAATTTAATGAATTTTATTTAAATATCCATAAAATGCATAAATTCGAGAATTTACAACCGAATTTCGAGTCTTGGGCTCTACTAGCATATTTTAATATATAATTGCTCACCAATTTATAGAGTAGCTATTTTTATTCAATTTTTAATTATACCCTATACCATTATGTGGTTTGGGTATAATGACTTTGTGCAGCTGTTTGTAACAACCAAAAATAATCGTCCTAGACCCATCTTTAATTATACCGATCGACTCAGAATCACTTTTTAAGTCGAAATAGCCATGTCCGTCCGTCCGTCCGTCCGTCTGGGTGTCCATGTATGAATATATTTTGATGAAATTTGATATATAAGCTTCCATCGGCCATGGGATGAACGCTATTGAAATTGGTGACAATCGGTACATGTTGAGACCTAGTCCCCATACAAATGACCCCTATGAAATCGACATAAATTGCCATAAGTTCCAAATTATCATATAGATCTCAGTGAAATTGGGTTTGTATGTATTTATTACATCTATTAATCAGTAGTTCTAAATTACTCCCTATAGGAAAATTCTTAGTCATAGGCCCCATATAGACCTGCTTCCCGATCTTCACTTAAATCTATCAAAAAACAAAAGTATTGCACAAATTTTTCTCAAATTTGGTTTGTATATATTTTCTCTAAGTATAAGTGACTATACCAAATATGGTCAGAATCGGTCCATTTTTCGACCTAGTCCCCATATAAATATAGTATCCGATATGAACTTTTTCATATCTGCAGCTAAAAAAATTAATAAAAATGCCACTCAAATTTGGCTTATGCTTATTTGCTACATCCAATTAGTTGGAACGAAGAGATAGGGTCTCTTAAACATGGTATAGGGCATCGTATAGTCGGGCTAGACCGACTTTAATTTTCTTACTTGTTTTAATTATAGTGTTCACAATATAGTAATACAATACAATAATCTACAATCTTATGAACAATGATTTATTGATTTATTCTCTGAATGGTAGATCTAATAGATGTAATATTTTCAACCTTCGTAGTTTCATCTAAAATATTTATAGCATACCAGTATGTGGTCAGGGTACAATGACTTTGTGCTGATGTTTGTAACAACCAAAAATGTTTGACCTTTATCCATCTTTTATTATACCGATCGACTCAGAAGCAATTTCCGAGTCGATTTAGCGATGTCCGTCCCTCCGTCCGTCTGTGTGTCTTTGTAATCAAACTACACTCAAATATATATTTATTTATTTATTTATTAGTTTATTAATCATTAAGAATAAATTCTATGACTAATGGGAAATTCGTGAGCACTAGCTGCCAAGGCTATCGGCTCGACACTCAAATTTGGATTATGCTTAATTTCTGTACCTAAGAGATAGGGTCTCTAAAGGCATGGTATACGATATCGTACAATCGGGATAGACCGACTATAATTTTCTTAATTGTTTTTGTTTAAGGCGATTTGTAATTCTATTAAGTAATTTTTTATCTACTTAATTTCCACATGCGCCTTACTGTTCTCTTGGTACGATTTATGAGTATGAGTTAAAAGAAAGAGTTTTAAAATAAAACAACAAAAATTATTTTACATATATTCAAAACTAAGCAAAGTTTAAACAATATTTAAATGGTATTGAAAAATTGGAAAATTTATTTCCTAAAATGTATGCATTGCCATTCGGAGACCAAACTCTCATGCCTTATTTGAACTATAAAAATTTTTTTTCTCCAATTGGAAAAGAATATCCGATTAAATAGATCGCAAAAATTCACACCTCAAAGTTTTCGTTCATATGGTGTTAAGTCGGATGATCTTTTCAAATTAAAGAGGTATCTTAATACATATAGGATTGAACGCAGTTGTTAATTTCCTAAATCTAATAGAATCACAGCTAGCAAAGAGTTCGCATCGGTACAACAAAATTGGAATTAGATAGGGTTTTGCAGGTAGAACTCGTACATGGACTGAAGTAATGTGTTTAGTTTTCCACAGTGAATATATTTTTCCCGAAGCGACATTTATATCATCAGACTAGATGAGAGTCTTAATGAAAATTATTCCAAGATTTTTGTTTTTTGTGTAGTTTCAATAATTTGGCGGTTAAGAGTAATATCTGATATAACAAGTGGAAGCCCAGATGCATTTAGACGTTGATAAATTGCGACATAGCTCATTTGCCGCAGCCCATAAATGAATTTGTTTAGGATCCGCATTTAGGTTCGCAGCGCAGTTATTAAGTTCATCAAAATGACAACAAACGTAAAGTTCCACATCATCAGCATACATATGAACTCTACAATACGAAAGTTTTCTGGGCAAAACATATATATGGCGGATTTCATGTCAAGTGCACCAACTTTTGAAACCGATGTCTTCGGATGTCTTTGAAATTTGCACCAAGACACAATTTTTCAATAAGATCGGTCCAGATCTCTCTGAGTTAGAGGGGATCAAAATTTGACATTTTGGCCAAACAGGTGTTTTTTCTCATCCATGTAACTTATTACCTATTGTTCTTAGAAAATTTTCTCCCAAAGAGTTTAGATAGCTATTTCTTCAATATTTCGGAAAAAAATACTTAAAAAAAAAAAAAAAATTGTAGACTTTTTTTTTTGCTATATTAAAGCATTTCTTTGCCTTTTTTTCAAAAAGGGCATTTTTTTTTCATAAGAAAGCTTAGGATTTTTCCTTTAAGAGCTTCTTGGTCGCTTAGTGGGATGGGAGTGGGATATCTATCAAAATAAATGTTTTGTAACTCAAGACAACGGTTTTTCAATTTTTTACAAATGCACTATTTTGAATTTTTTCCTATTTTTGTGAAAAACCTTCCAAATAAAACTTATACTGAGAAACCGGACAAATTAACCTTTCCGAAGGTGCGTAACATACCTAACTAAAATTTTATACCCTCGATACTGTAATACCCAGAATATGTTAACCTCAGGAAAAAAATCGCTTTTTTTCTATAGAAATGTTGAAAAATTATTATTTTTATTTATTTTTAATAATAATTATATTAATGTATAATAATAATAATATTAAAAATAAAAAGATAAATAATTTATTAAAATTTAATCTTAATTGCATTAGATCCATTTATATCATAACTATTTTTATACTTAATTTATTGTAGCTGATGAAGTATTTAAGTCTTGTAAATTTTTAAATACCCAGTCTTTCATCCAGCTTTTTTGTCGCCTTTATTTACTGCGTTTTTTTATCAATCCTTTCTTGGCGTTACTAGGTTCAGCTGTTGATTTCGCTGCTGGTTTATTTGTTGTCTTTGGAAAGAAATCGCATTGAATAGAGGCAGAAAACTTTTTCAACTTGAGTCTTCCATTGACAAGCGGTATAAAAGCATGGTATTGAGGGGTGCCATCGATTGTTACCGCAGCATCGAATCTGCTCTTCAGTGTTTTCAATGTTTCCTGATGATCCTCTTTGCTACTAAAAACTATTTTAGTTTCTTTACAATAATTCTTTGCCCAATGGAATAAAGCAGTCGCATCTAAGTTGCGATCTTGATGAGAGCACTGGAGGCTATACTTCGCTGCATTTGTTTTAAGGTTTGCTCCAATAATCACATGCTCCTTTACCATGAGCAGTAGGATGAAAATGCCACTCAGCTGGCATTCCAAAATCTTTTTCATGGGTTTGCCAAGCTACTTTTGTTTTTAAAATGTTGACGAGCTCCGTCCGAAATGTAGTATACCTTCTTTACTGTAAATTTAGATTTTAGAAATTTTAGTATTCTCTTCTTGTACTCATAAACTGCAATGGTATCATGTTTTAAATCGTCGGATATGATTGTCATACTTTTGTGTTCCAGTTTTTCATTTTTCATGTAGTAAATAACTACTGTGAATATAGTTGCTTGGTCGTTATTGAAGTGGAATGCTTGTATGGCATCCTGAAGAACATATTTATAGTTTTCTGCGAAATCATATGAAAGAACGAATTCACCAGACTTCAAATGTATCTTCAAATCCTTGAAGAATGACCATTGCTCTTTGACTAAAAAGTCATGGTTTCTCAAGTTTAGCAATCCTGTACACATTTCTTCCACAAAATCATCCACATTTAAAATGATTGTTTTCAATGTGCATCTGTCAGTCTGAATCCAAGAATCAAATTTGACCACCTCTATATATTCTCGATCTAAAGAGTTGATTAAATTTTCTTTGATGAATGTGGTTTTCGGGCAATTGGTACATTCACCTAAGTGGCAAGAAGTTGTTGCATTAGGACACATAGTCAATTTAAGGCAATCGCGGTAATCGTGTAAATCTTCTGCCGAATCATCTGTTAAATACTTTAAGTTGATTTCCTTCAACATCAGTTTAACATTTTCATGGTAAATGCAAACACATACTGTGTGAGTTCCGCTGCTTTCTGCCAAAACGCAATGTTTTGGCCTCATTTGGGTAAATTTCGTGAAGACAATTCTAACATCCTCGTATTCAGATTGAAATGTTGCAAATAACTCTTTCAGGTTACAGATAACCATTGTCTTCTGTTATGTTATGAAGGTATGTTACATACCTTCGGCAAGGTTAATTTGTCCGGTTTCTCAGTATAAGTTTTACTTGTAAGGTTTTACACACAAATAGGAAAAAATTCAAAATAGTGCATTTGTGAAAAATTGAAAAACCGTTGTCTTGAGTTACAAAACATTTATTTTGATAGATATCCCACTCCCATCCCACTAAGCGATCAAAAAGCTCTTAAAGGAAAAATCCTAAGCTTTCTTATGAAAAAAAAAAAAAATAAAATGCCCTTTTTGAAAAAAAGGCAAAAAATGCTTTAATTTAGCAAAAAAAAAAGTCTAACATTTTTTTTTTTTTTAATTTTTTTTCCCGAAATATTGAAGAAATAGCTATCTAAACTATTTGGGAGAAAATTTTCTAAGAACAATAGGTAATAAGTTGCATGGATGAGAAGAAACACCTGTTTGGCCAAAATGTCAAATTTTGATCCCCTCTAACTCAGAGAGATCTGGACCGATCTTATTGGAAAATTGTGCCTAAACTAATATCCGATAGGACTAACATTGGTGCAAATTTCATCCCGATCGGAAGATATCGGTTTCAAAAGTTGGTGCACTTGACATGAAATCCCCCATATATGTATTAAAAAGAAATGGTCCTAGAATCGAATCTTGCAAGATGTCCTTTTTAGTGGAAATACATTTGAAATTTTTTTGTTGGCATGAACGTATTTATTGTTGTCGATTTGCTGAATAAGGCGATGTAAGACGAGTTGCAGAAGGTGAAAATCAAACAAGTAAGAAAATTATAGTCGGTCTAGCCCGACTATACGAGACCCTATACCATGGTTTAGAGACCCTATCTCTTCGGTCCAACTAATTGGATATAGGAAATAAGCATAAACCAAATTTGAGTGGCATTTTTATTAATTTTTTTCGCTGCAGATATGAAAAAGTTCATATCGGGTGCTATATTTATGTGGGGACTAGGTCGAAAAATGGACCGATCCTGACCATATTTGGTATAGTCACTTATACTTTGAGAAAATATATACAAACCAAATTTGAGAAAAATCTGTGCAATATTTTTGTTTTTTGATAGATTTAAGTGAAGATCGGGAAGCAGCTCTATATGGGGCCTATGACTAAGAATTTTCCTATAGCGATTAGGATTTGACTGAGATCTATATGATAATTTGGAACTTATGGCAATTTATGTCGATTTCATAGGGGTCATTTGTATGGGGACTAGGTCTGAACATGGACCAATTCTCACCAATTTCAATGGCGTTCATCCCATGGCTGATGAAAGCTTATATACCAAATTTCAACAAAATATATTCATATTTGCGACCTGTAGTTTGATTACAAGGTTTACATGGACACACAAGCGGACGGACGGACGGACATTGCTATTTCGACTCAAAAAGTGATTCTGCGTCGATCGGTATAATTAAAGATGGGTCTAGGACGAATATTTTTGGTTGTTACAAACAGCAGCACAAAGTCATTATACCCAAACCACATAGTGGTATAGGGTATAAAAAATGTTCTTAGCTTCATGCAGAGTATTTCATAATTCAGAGTGTGTGATCTAAGAGCACTAGAAATGCAATATTTCCATTATCAATATACCCACAATTATCTTCAGGTACATCAATGAGTGCAGTTATGCAACTGTATTTAGGACGAAAGCCTCATTTTCCGTCTGAAAGTAGACCCTTATTCTTGACATATTTACCCATTTGCACTTTAGACAATTATGGTAGGATAGCAATGGAACGATATTCTTTATTTGAACTTCCATTGAAAACAAAAAGCATTCTCTTATAAAGTTGAACTAATATGAGAATTGCGGGTATAATATCCATCGTTTATGGGGATGTCAGGGATATTTGTAAACGAATCATTACATGGTGTCTCGACTAGCCATAATTCATGGCAATGTTCAAGTCAATATCTAGTGGAGACCGATAATGTTCATGTCATGACTAAAAAATCCAACTTTTTGCCGTGACAGAAAGTCTGACAAAAACTTAATTTTTTCACAACATGTCTATGGACCCAGTTTCAGATTGATTGGATGAAGGGAAATGGGGTTTAAATCACTCCGTGGCTGTTCGTGACTATGCTTGACTATCTTTAAGTAAATATTTGGTAACCACAAGTCTGTGGACCAAGTTTCAGATTGATTGGATGAGGGGAAATGAGGCTTAAATGACTCCTTGATTTTTCGTGGCAAGTCTATCGACTAAGTTTCAGATCGATCTGATACGGGGAAATGGGTTTAAGTCACTCCGTGACTATGTGTGACTGTGCGTGACTACCCCAAAATTAATCTATAGTCACAACAAGACTATGAGCCAAGTTTCAGATTAATTGGATGAGGGGAATGGGATTGCCGCATGGCAGACAGACTGACGGACAGACAGAGAGTATGAGTTAAACGAAAGAGTTTTAAAATGATGCTACTTTTAAAGTTTGAGAAAAAATGGATTGCAAAGAGTTTTGTGTTTTGATTAAACATTATTTTTTGGTGGAAAAAATACCGTCTAAGCCAAATAATGTATTGATAAACATTATGGTGAATTTTCGCCGTCATATTCAATGGTTAAAAGGTGGTATTCCGTATGTAAACGTGGTCGTATGAGCACAAATGATGCAGATGCAGTTACCGAAGAAAACGTAAGAAAAGGTCCATGTGGTATAATATATATTGATTACTTGGAGAAAGGAAAAACAATGGATGCCAAGTGCTATGTTGAGTTATTGGACAGATTGGATGAAGAAATAAATAAAGAAAAAAACGACAAAACTTATGTAAGAAAACATCTTGTACCATCTTGACAATGCCTCGGCGCATTCATCTGCTTTGGCTTCAGAAAAATTTAAGTCTTTACATTACGAATTGCTCCTTTACCCCCGTATTCTCCAGATCTGGCCCCCAGCGATTATGATTTGTTCCCAAACTTGAATAGGTGACTACAGGGAAAGAGATTTTCCCCAATTGAAAAAGTCATATCAGAGACGGAAGCCTAGTTTGAAATGTTTGACAATTCGTATCTTTTTAAAGGGTATCCGGATGTTAGAACATCATTGGAAGCAGTGCATTTCACTTAGCGGAGATTACGCTGAATAATAAAATTGATTTCAAATCCACAAAGCCGGTATCTTATTGTTAGGCCATGTAGTAGTGTTAAAAAAATATTAGGTAGCAGTTGAGGAATAATTCCTTTAAGAATCTGGAATGTATGTTATCAGAACCAACAACATTCGATTTTACAGCCTGGCAGGTAGGCCCAGTTGGTCTACGCATTGAAAACAAAAAGAATTTGCGGATAACCAATATAAGAATTGCGGGTATAATATCCATCGTTTATGGGGATGTCAGATATATTTTGTAAAGGATTCATAATTAAAAATTTCCTTAGATTTACCGTCACCAATTTCTCGTATAATTTTCCATGTTTTTTTTTTTTTGGAAATTGCTGCAAAAATAAATAGGCTAGATTAGTATTCAAATTTAGCAGTTTTTATAATTTTATTTTCATCTAGCTTTGGAATATTCCTCATGTAATTTACTTTAAACTGTTTCCAACATTTAAATGTTATAACCCTTTCACAAATTATATCCTTAATCTGTTGATTGAACCAAGGTTTCTTTTTGCTGTTGTATTTTGTTATTTTTAAACGTACAGATATGTGGAACACATGTGCCAATTTTTGTTTTAAAAAACTGACCTGATTATCAACGGAAGGCATGTAATAAATGGAGTCCCAATCGATTTCAGATAATTCGAATAATGTTTTAAAAAACTGACCTGATTTTCAACCGAAGGCATGTAATAAATGGAGTCCCAATCGATTTCAGATAATTCGAATAATGTCACTTTTGAATTCATTTGCTTAAAATCATAATAAGTAACAACGTCACCCACTGTTGAGAACTGATTGTAGAGGAGGATTTTCTTTTTCCTACTGACAAAGATTGACTATTTTTCCGAACGTATTCTTAACAACTTCACTGGAAGTTTGTCTTTTGGTTATTGGAAGCAAATGATTTTCTGCAAAGCTTGACATTTTATTTATAAAATTAACATATTGAGTTCGTCTTCTCTTCACAAACTCTTGGTAGACTCTGCAACCTTAATAAATACCAGTATGGGTTTCTAGGCAATGAACGAAATGAGAAGTTGTTTTATGCATGTGCCCTCAGCAGAAGGGTGATCCAGGACACATTTGGCACATCGGAGGGGGTTTGTACAGTATAAAAGTGTATGTCCAAAGTACTGTCCAAAGGGCTACTCGTATATCGCATAAACGATACAGCCTACATGTGAGGTAAGCGACAGTGTTTCGATTTAGCTAAATTTTTTTATTTTTACCTATTAACGATATTTTTGCTCAATATTTTTGTTTTTTTGATAGATTTAAGTGCAGATCGGAATCAGCTTCATATGGGGGTTATAACTAAGAGTTATCGCATAAGGTTTATTTTTGGACTATTCATAAATGGACTATGTAAATAACAATAAATAACAATTTAAAAATTTTCTATCAGCGATATTTGAAGATGCTAATAAGGACCTACATATATACTATAAATAGTCCATGACTCCAATGACTCCCAAAAACGGTTACCAGATTTCAAATTAGCATTTCACAATTAGTGTTGCCCTGTGTAATTGCTTCATGAAATCAATGTACAATTTTAATAGAATTCAAAGTAAATTTTTTTTAATCTAAATTTTTTATAAATTGTATGAATTCATCCAAAGGAAATTATCTAGTAAGATGTCAAAATATATTAATAATACATATTTTTGATTTTCAAATTACCCGATTCAGAACTGTTTCCAATTGCTCTAACAGGTGTTGGTCGAACGACCGATTTAAAATCCATATACGTTAAACCTGATCCCTGCTGAATATCCTCGTCTGCAGTTGGATAAATATTCCCATGAAATGTTAACGATGTTGTCGGCGACGAAGTCACCAAACAATTGGGTAATGGACAACAAGCATAGCCTGCATTCATTCCATCACAACATTTATCACTGATTCCCGGATCATTGAGATGATCTTGTGCAGGACTACGATAAGAACTTTTTGGAACTTTATTATTCAATAAACGATCGACACTAAAACTTAATTGTATTCTTGTTTCACTATGGAATTCTTTTATATTTAATGAATCATTTTCACTGGTATTTTTGTTAGATGACACATTTTTTAAAATATCTTTATCACTTGATTCATCTTGATCTTGCATACTAATTTCTTCATGACAGGAATTATCACAGTTGGCTTTGTCTAAACTTAAATTTTTCGGCACTTCATCCATGGTTTGTGAATATTTGTTTTCTTCATCGCATATAGCCATATCTTGTTGAGATTTTGATATCATTTTCTTTGCAACTTGATTTGTTTTCCCACTGAAATCATAACTTGATTCACTTAATCCTTTTTGTTTTTGATGATATATACCGTTTAAATGCCGACGCTAAATTATTGAATCCTATCAATAAAATAAAATCTTTCCGCTTTATTAATAGTTTCAACAAGATCACTACGATTTGTAAGACATCCCACATCGAACTAAAATACCTATAGCGATCGATTTGTGTGTTAAACAAATTAATTCTACATACATGCATTGGAATCTCAGCCATAAAAAACAAACATTTCTGTGTTTGTACAGTGGGGACGATGCGATAAATATGGAATTGTTTGAAAACTGAATCGTGTAAAATTAAGCATTTTTCATTTTATTTAATGATTTTGTGCTGCTGTTTGTAACTACCAAAAATATTTGACCTAGACCCACCTTTTATTATAGCGATCGAATCAGAATCACTAACTGATTCAATTTAACGATGTCCGTCCGTCCGTCTGTGTGTCCATGTAAAGCTTGTAATCAAACTGCAGGTCGCAAATATGAATATATTTTGATGAAATTTGGTACATAAGCTTTTATCGGCCATAGGATGAACGCTATTAAAATTGGTGAAAATCGGTCTATGTTCAGACCTAGTCCCCATACAAATGACCCCTATGAAATCGACATAAATTGCCATAAGATCCAAATTGTCATATAGATCTTAGTAAAATTGGGTTTGTATATGTTTATTGTATCCATTAATCAGTAGTCCAAAAATAATCCCTATTGGACAATTCTTAGTCATAGGCCCCATATAGAGCTGCTTCCCGATCTTCACTTAAATCTATCAAAAAACAAAAATATTGCACTGATTCTTCTCAAATTTTGTTTGTATATATTTTTGCAAAATACAAGAGACTTTACCAAACATGGTCACGATCGGTCCATTTTTTGGGCCTAGTCCCCATATAGATATTGCATCTGATATGAACTTTTTCATATCTGCAGCCAAAAAAATTAATAAAAATCCCACTCAACTTTGTTTTATGCTTATTTTCTATATCCAGTTAGTTGGGCCTGAGAGATAGGGTCTCTAAACGCATGGTATAGGGAATCATATAGTCGGTCTAGACCGACTATAATTTGCTTAGTTGTTTCTTTTTTCAGTTCCTTTTATTTAAAACAAAAAAAGACACATTAGGGACTCATAACACAAAAAAACTAAACAAATCCTTAGGGACTACGTGTTTTCATATTCATTTTCTTAAGTTTATCGTAATTTTTTTGTTTGTAGTTGTTTGAATGTGCGTCTGTGCATGTGATAAAAATCATTTGTTTAAAATTCATATAATATAAAGTTGAAAAAATGTTTTTTTTCTTTTAACCATGGCAAAATGCAAAACAAGAAAATGTGGTCTCTACAAAAGTTTTAAATACTCGTACCAACATACAACAACCGTAATCCTTAATTTTCAGTAAAATGTTTTAGAAAATTAAAAGATCTACTTTCATTACGTGAAAAATGAAAATTCTTATAACTTTTAGCTTTAATGAATGCTTCACTTATTTTTGCTTCTTTCATCTTATTTCTCTGATTAATGATGAATTCTTTAGAGGTGTGATAGTGTCAATAAGATGATAAAGATGATGGTGAGATTGTGATTTGATGCAAAACAGCAAATATTGAAATACGCTATTCAATATTGTTTACCCTCTGCACAGAGTTAGAACATATTAATGAGATGATAAATAAAAATAATTAAGGATTCTATTTTCAGTCTTCAAACAATTCTGCAGTACAGCATTAGGGCGTGTATATTCCAGAAAAGTTTAATTGAAAATCCATTGTAATGTTCAGTCATTATTTTCATTTCCAAAAGCTAACCAAATATGTTCAAAATCATAACGTTTTTGGTCTGAAAATGAAGGTTTCCTAAAGGAAGACTTGAATGCTCTAAAGCGTTGACGTGTTATTTCTTACTGGTCAAATCTATACTAATATTATAAAGGGGAAAAGTTTGTTTGTATGAAGTAAATAATCTTTGAAACTACTCAAGTATTTAAAAATTATTTCCCAGTATTTAGAATGGACCTCCAGAGTGGACAAGGGCTACATTTATATATATTAGGGCGGGTCGATTTAAAAATCGGCCATTGCTCAGTGAAAATCGTATTCTAGGGATCAAAATAAGAAACTTTGCGAAGGAACTATACCTCTAAAACGAATTCTGATGTCCCAACTTTTGACCTGTCTGTCTGTCTGTCTCACTTTGACCCATTTAGAGTGCCCCAATCAAGTCCAAATGTATGATTGACCCCCCTAACTTTGGAGGGCCGACTCACCCATGCCAGTGGCACACCTCCTGGAACTCCCCTGTGGGGTCCCCCATATAAACATTTAAAAAATCACCATTTTTGGCACTTTACATGAAAAAATCATCGAAATGCCTTTTTTCTTTATTTTTATTTATTTATTTATAATAATATTTATTATTTATTTATAATAATATCTATTTTTTCTCTTAAGAAATTTATTTAGTCAGAACATATGTAAATGAAAAAATTAATTAAAGTTAGTTATAGAAAAGAAACTAAAAAAATTATTGTTTGAAGTCTTTTTTACTTTCAAGTCTGGGCAATTTCGCACGGCTCTCAAATGTCGTCGCCATAACAGCCTCTACATTTTCCGGTATAACCCGTTTGGAAACGCTAGCTAGCAATTGAACTTGTCGTTCCGTTCCTTGTATGTGTGATGGAATTTTTGGATCATTAAACGGTGGATCATCTTGATTTAAATATTCTTTCAATGTATCGTACGGAATGCTTCGCGTGAATGGTGGTTCAAATACGTTATTTATGTCATTCATATTGATCATTTCCGTGTAACTTGTGCAATTAAAGTTTATAACTGGGTTTTTATAAGCTCTAAGTTGCGTTGGGTCGTCAACATCGGTTCGATAGCGTAGAATTTTCTTGATAGCACAGTCGCGCTTTTCTTTGCTATCATCAAACAACATTGATAACAAGATGTTTTCCGAATGCGCATAATATGAATTATCTTTAATTACTTGATTGACAATTTTGCATAAACGAGATTCTAGAAATCGTGACCAACCAATGAACTTGAAAAATAATGCACTGCCGTACACGACAGAGCTGTAATACTTGATATTGAAGTACATTGGCACATAACATTTAATTATGAATTCAACCAGAATTCTTAAATTTGCATCTAGATTTTTCGTTGTCACATATAATCGTAATAATCTATCGGCCTTGGTGAGCCACCGAGAATGTACAATTTTCCCTGATTTGATGTTAGCCAGATCCACCAAAACCACGCCGCACAGTGGCTGAAAATCATTTTTCATTGGCCAAAATTCTGTAACTTTTGAACCGATCAAAATATTTTAGTACCGTTTTTTTAATAGATAGATAGATAGATAGCTGATCTTGACTCAGTGTGAATTTCATTTAAATTGATTGAGTACTTTTTAAGGAATTCTAGGTCAAAGTTTAACTTTTGATTTTTTTTAACTTTTAGCGTGATATATGTTTTTTTTTATTTATTTTTATTTATTAGAAAGTGTCATATTTGGAGTTAAATAATTATTATAAACATTTTTTGTAATAATGAAATTTTTTTAATGCTTACACTCAAAAAAATTTTTACACTCAAAAAAATTTTTACACGCAACAAAATAGTAAAATTCACTAGAAATTTAACTAGTATTACTAAAAAATTAAAAATGTTTGCTATCAAATTTGCAATTTGCTTACACTCAAGGAATATTATTATTACTACAGAAAAATTTATTAGTGTTTGCTGCCTAATTTGTTACACTAGCTAAATAAATCTGCTAAACATTAGCGCAATGATTCTAATTTTTTTTTTAATTTTGATATGAAAATATGGGTTCTTATTTTTTGAATCTTTCTTATCTATTAAAACATTGCATTCATATGTGGGAAACCTTTTAAGAATAAAAACTGCAATAGATTTAAATAGCATTTGTAACAATGGTAGGTTCTGTTTATTATTATTTTTTACTAATACTATGTTTTTCGTACTTAAATAACAATGAAAGGCAATTATAATTATTATTCATTAGACTCAAATATTGATTGCAAATATTCCATATTTTGTTCTGTGCTATTTCTGTTCTTTAGTAGTTTTTTGGCTTCTTCATCTAAATCCCGATGTTCCACTTTCCATTGATTTCGAATACTGGAGATGAACGGATCTGACGTTGCCAATAATATATTAAATAGATCTTCATTTGTGGAATTTCGTGACATTTTTCTAGTATTGTGCTGTCTATAAAATCTGTAATCCTTGTTCCTTTTTTCCTGAGCCTCCTCTGATAGATCTCCAAGTGGCACCAAATGATATTTAATGACATCTTCTCCATGATAAAGGATTTTGTGGACTGTTGCAGACATATTTCTCCATGGGTAGTTGGTTGTATATATTTTTGCAGTTTCCTTAGCATAATCTCCAAATTTTCTAGAGTCAATTTCTTCATTGCACGCAAGTACTTCTAGGATTATTTTAAATCTGAAAATAAGGTTTAAATCCACTCCTGTTATTTCAGATGCTGTTTCTGGATCGGAAAAGAATCTTCTTGCGGTATTGCCATCATTTGTATTGCCTGACCCTTGTTTTGGCTGATCTATAATCAATCCAAATTTGCGATATTCATCTTGAACATGTTTCTTTTTTGAACTTCTTAACTCTTTGTTGGTTTCGTTGTTTCTTATTGATCCTGAAGGCCCGAAATCAAAATCATAACTGATTTTTAGTATGTGTTCCATAAGTCGTATTCTTGCATGTAGTGGTGATAATCCAAATTCGAAGGCATCGGTATTATCGAATGATTTTGTCGGGACTTGGTTTAATTGGCTTGATGTTGCTTGGCATATAATGCAGCTGGATGCAGCCTTCGTGTTAGTCAAAGCCTGACCTACTTTTCCATCTATCATTGTCAGCACTAATTGGTAGCTTACTTCAATTTGCTGCCCATCTAACTGTAATTGTAATGGCTGTAGTGTTGCTATTTGGGCCTTGATATCACTAACTTCTTTGTTAATGGCATCATGACTTTCTTTTTTGAATTCAAATTTGATTGGCCTGCAGTGTTTCGTAGAAGATGGTGTCTCATTTTTCCAAATATCCATTGTTTGCGTTGTACTACTCGAAGGCTCCGAATCTTCCAAAATCTTTTTCAATCGCAATGGTACAAATGATACCATGAACATATCTGAGTCCGAAATATTTTCACATACAACTTGTTTGTATTGTTTTTGTCCCGAAGAACCATCACATCCCCATTTACAAAATAGAATTAACTTTGTGTTTCCATATTTCTTTAACTCAGTTCCTGTTATTGATTGTAGCAAGCGTTTGGCTGTGTGATCAAGTAAAGATTGTAGTTGTACTTCTGCCGAAATTGGTGTGATTGTAATAGTGTCCTTTGATGGCAAACAGTCTATTTTAGCAGCTGTTATGTGATGATATGCTGGATACATATTTGAGCCTTTTTCAATCGCACGCAATCTGAGCTGAATATATTGGTGTTTTGTTAATTTCAAATCCAGAAATAATGCTAATGCCTCCTCATTTGTGAACTGTTTTGCATCGCTCGGAGTTGGTATACTTTTAAGAATTCGCTTTGTTCTCACTGGACTAGCATTACAAGTTTTTTCAATGATATCCACTTTTGTTAATTGGTTTTGTGCTCGTAATTGATGTAGAAAAGATTCTTTTATATTTGTAGAACCAATTTCCTCGTTAAAATTTTTAAGTTTCCGCCTCTTAGATCTATCGCTGCAGTTGTCCAATGATTTGCGTGGTCTTCCAGCCTTATCTAGCTTTGCTGTTTCTCCACCAACATTAAGTTGGCCTTCTAACCAGTTTGCACTTTTATTATAAAACTTTTGTTTACAGTAGTTAACTTCTTTCAATCGTTTTTTTAGTACTTTGACGAAATTAGATAATTGCTCTTGTATTTCGGTACTAGACGAATTTAAGTTTAATTTTATTTTAACGTAACTAAGAACATCTTCCTGGTTTTTGTTTCGAAAATACTCTTCGGCCAGTTCTTTATAACTAAAGTTCTCCATATTTTTCTCAATATTTTTATTTGCGTCTGTTATCACTTTTTTATCACTTTTTATCACTTGCGAATATACGTCCGTACACTTGAAGTATTAACTTATTATTGAGTAATCCCTTATAGAATCCGTCATTTTATACATTTTTAGGTACATGTTATTCACACATTGATCTTTAATTTCATAGCAGGTAGTACTTAAATTGAACAAAACTGCACTTGTTATCCAGACTTCAATATCAGGTAAAACTAATTAGTTTCTCGCCAATATGGGGTGGTTTTTTATCTTTAGTGGTTTAGTGCCGCGATTATTGACAAACTTATAAAATTGTTTATGACTTTGGTTGACCCTTAAATTTGACAACAGGTAAATTAAGAAAGAGATCATTTGTGTACTGTAGAACCTATTGTGATCATTTTATGACTTATTTTTTTGCTGATCAAAACAAAGCCAATAAACCCTTTCGCAGGTATTTTATTTAATTATTTTACTTTTACGTAGTCTAAAGTAAAAAAACAAAATTTTTTTTAGAGTAATTTTTTTAGAGTAATTTCATTAAAATGAAAAAAGTGTTCTACCGGGGGCTCGTGGGGGGTGCAAAAGTATATATAGGGTTAAACAGGATACATTCGCCTTTCTCCGGGTGGTATACGTTTCTTGTTCCCTTACTTCCTTTAGAAGTTCTATTCCACTAAAGTTTAAATTTGAGAAAAATATAGTGGTTTCATAAATATTTCATAACGCCCCTAATATCAAACGTTAGAACTGTGACTACTTACAAAAACTAAAGACTATAATCCTACTAACATTATAAAAAAGACCGCAGGCCAATATCGATGATAGCTTGCGAGTAGTAACCATTTATTTTTGATAAAAAACAAAAAAAAAACACCTTTTGCTGAATTAAAAAAAACAGTTGAGTTTGACAGCATGCCACGCCCACAATTATCAATAGTTTAACCTAATTTTTTGGCTACCTTAATCTGGATATATAAGCTACAAAAAGGAGTAAAAATTTTAAAAATCGATGACAAAAAAAAATTTGACTTTTGGCCAATGAAATCAAAATTTGAGCCACAGTGCGGCGACTTATCCACTGGTCTACCGGATGTGTTGGGAGGTCTCTATATCCTCGGCCTTATAACCATAATGTGAACATTTTTGTCTTTCGCAACAAGAATGCGCAAATTCTTCTGTTACTTTCGAATAACATTGGAAACAGTTTGACGGCAGTCCTTTGAATCTTTGGCCAAATTGTTGTTGAAAATATTTCATAATTTTAGCATGTAATTATTTTGCGTCACTCAAATCAAACTAACAACAAATGAACAGTGTTGTCATTAAGCATAATAACTGACATATTTGCCAAAAAAAAAAAACACAAGTACGAAAATTATAGTCGGTCGAGACCGACTATACGATACCCCATTCAATGGTTTAGAGACCCAATCTCATATGTCCAACTAATTAGATATAACGGGTGATTTTTTAAGAGCTTGATAACTTTTTTTTAAAAAAAAACGCATAAAATTTGCAAAATCTCATCGGTTCTTTATTTGAAACGTTAGATTGGTCCATGACATTTACTTTTTGAAGATAATTTCATTTAAATGTTGACCGCGGCTGCGTCTTAGGTGGTCCATTCGGAAAGTCCAATTTTGGGCAACTTTTTCGAGCATTTCGGCCGGAATAGCCCGAATTTCTTCGGAAATGTTGTCTTCCAAAGCTGGAATAGTTGCTGGCTTATTTCTGTAGACTTTAGACTTGACGTAGCCCCACAAAAAATAGTCTAAAGGCGTCAAATCGCATGATCTTGGTGGCCAACTTACCGGTCCATTTCTTGAGATGAATTGTTCTCCGAAGTTTTCCCTCAAAATGGCCATAGAATCGCGAGCTGTGTGGCATGTAGCGCCATCTTGTTGAAACCACATGTCAACCAAGTTCAGTTCTTCCATTTTTGGCAACAAAAAGTTTGTTAGCATCGAACGATAGCGATCGCCATTCACCGTAACGTTGCGTCCAACAGCATCTTTGAAAAAATACGGTCCAATGATTCCACCAGCGTACAAACCACACCAAACAGTGCATTTTTCGGGATGCATGGGCAGTTCTTGAACGGCTTCTGGTTGCTCTTCA
The DNA here is from genome assembly GCA_963682025.1 of Cordilura impudica. Taxonomy (NCBI): domain Eukaryota; kingdom Metazoa; phylum Arthropoda; class Insecta; order Diptera; family Scathophagidae; genus Cordilura; species Cordilura impudica. The sequence goes on from OY821518.1 coordinate 239,847,780, forward strand.
CTCCAAATACGGCAATTTTGCTTATTTACGAAGCCATTCAACCAGAAATGAGCCTCATCGCTGAACAAAATTTGTCGATAAAAAAGCGGATTTTCTGCCAACTTTTCTAGGGCCCATTCACTGAAAATTAGACGTTGTGGCAGATCGTTCGGCTTCAGTTCTTGCACGAGCTGTATTTTATACGGTTTTACACCAAGATCTTTGCGTAAAATCTTCCATGTGGTCGAATAACACAAACCCAATTGCTGCGAACGGCGACGAATCGACATTTCACGGTCTTCAGTAACACTCTCAGAAACAGACGCAATATTCTCTTCTGTACGCACTGTACGCATTCGTGTGGTTGGTTTAATGTCCAATAAAGTAAACTGAGTGCGAAACTTGGTCACAATCGCATTAATTGTTTGCTCACTTGGTCGATTATGTAGACCATAAATCGGACGTAAAGCGCGAAACACATTTCGAACCGAACACTGATTTTGGTAATAAAATTCAATGATTTGCAAGCGTTGCTCGTTAGTAAGTCTATTCATGATGAAATGTCAAAGCATACTGAGCATCTTTCTCTTTGACACCATGTCTGAAATCCCACGTGATCTGTCAAATACTAATGCATGAAAATCCTAACCTCAAAAAAATCACCCGTTAGAAAATAAGCATAAACCAAATTTGAGTGGAATTGTTATTCATTTTGTTGACTTCGGATATGAAAAAGTTAAATCGGATGCTGTATTTATATTGGGGGCTACGTCGAAAATTAGATTGATCTTGACCATATTTGGCAAGGGCACTTATTTTTTGCAAGAAGTCATACAAACCAAATTTGAGAAAAATCTGTGCAATATTTTTGTTTTGATAAATTTAAGTTGAGATCGAGAGTTAGTTTCATATGGGGGCTATGACTATTGGGTTTATTTTTGCATTTCTAATAAATGCATGTAATAAACGTACACAAACCCAATTTGACCGAGATCTGTATGATAATGTTTATATTATGGCAATTTAAGTCGATCTCATTGGGGTCATTGTATGGGGATTAGGTCTGAACATGAACCGATTTCACTAATTTCAATTGCGTTCATTCTATTTCATCAAAATATATCTCTATTTTCGACATGTAATTTGATTACAAAGTTTACATGCACACACAGACGGACCGACGGACTGACATCGCTAAATCGACTCAGAAAGTGGTTCTGACTCAGAAAGTGATTCCGAGACGAGTGGTATAATAAAATATGGGTCTAGTTCAAAAATATTTTTGATAGTGGTATAGAGTATAAAAATCAAAATACCAAAAATGTTAAGAGGAAAAATGTATGTTAAAATTTTTTTCAAACAAAGCTTCTCCCCGATATTCATTAAAAGCTATAAAAAAACACAAAAATATTGCATTGTTTTGTTCTCAAATTTGTTTTGTAAGAGACTTTATCAAATGTAGTCCTGGTAGGTCAACTTGTTGAACTAATACCCATATAAAAAAGGGTCATGCGATATGAACTTTTTCATATCTCTAAGCTACAAAATAATAACAGTGAATAAATAGCATATTCTATTCAAATTTTGAGTATTTTTTCATTAATATTTTCAATATTTTTAAGAGTTAAATACAAAGTATTTTTAGTTACTTTTTAAAATATACAGTAAATCATTTTTACTCAATGTTAGAATTTAGAATTTAAACTATAAGTCAGTACGACTATAGTCTGTTTTTATAAAAAGGGCGTAACTCAATTTTTTTGAAAATAGTGTTTTTTGTTTATTCTGATAGACATATATCAGATATACCTTGCCTTATATTTTTCTTTAAACGAGAAATGAAATGTGTTGCCTCTTTTTAATAAAAATTGCATTAAAACTTTTTTTGTATTGAAAATATTACCGATTTTATTAAGTTTTTTCCTTCTCCTGTAAAGTATCAAAAATTTGAGTTACGCCCTTTTATACCCTATACCACTATGTAGTTTGGGTATAAGGACTTTGTGCTGCTGTTTGTAACAACCAAAAATATTTGACCTACACCCATCTTTAATTATACCGATCGAATCAGAATCACTATCTGATTCGATTTAACGATGTCCGTCCGTCCGTCCGTCTATGTGTCCATGTAAAGCTTGTAATCAAACTGCAGGTCGCAAATATGAATATATTTTGATAAAATTTCGTATATAAGCTTTTATCGGCCATGGGATGAACGCTATTGAAATTAGTGAGAATCGGCCCATGTTCAGACCTAACCCCCATACAAATGACCCCTATGAAATCAACATATATTGCCATAAGATCCAAATTATCATACAAATCTTAGTCAAATTGGGTTTGCATGTATATATTACATCCATTAATCAGTAGTCCAAAAAAGATCCCTATTGGACAACTCTTAGGCCACATATAGAGCTGCTTCCCGATCTTCACCTAAATCTAACAAAAAAACAAAAATATTGCACTGATTCTTCTCAAATTTTGTTTGTTTATATATTTGCAGAATACAAGAGACTTGACCAAACATGGTCAGGATCGGTCCATTTTTGGGCATAGTCCCCATATAGATATAGCATCCGATATGAACTTTTTCATATCTGCAGCCGAAAAAAATAATAAAAATCCCACTCAAATTTGGTTTATGCTTATTTTCTATATCCAGTTAGATGGGCCTGAGAGATAGGGTCTCTAAGCGCATGGTATAGGGTATCGTATAGTCGGTCTAGACCGACTATAATTTTCTTACTTGTTTATATTAAGCCATCCATATATAGGTTTGACATACCATTCGTAACACATCAAAATAACTTCTGGAAACCAAAAAACCATGTATTTTCTTGATCCTTAGAACAAGACCGTCTGTCCGTCTGTCTGCGAAAATTACGTTCACACTCTCAATAACTAGGATAGACTATTCATTTTGGCATAAAATCGTTTACTAACAAAAGCGGTCCACAGGGTTACGAAATATGAATGAAAATGTGAAAATCTCTTGACAATATAAAAATGTTCAATGTGTTTTGGTTTTTCTTAATATATCGCACCTCCGCACAGTGGCCAATTTGGCTTCGCTAGCGGCATTTAATTCAAATTTCCAAATTTGAAAAACCGTTAATTTTTTTTTAACAATCGATAACAAATACATTCACTAGATTTGTATCGATTTTTAAAAGCTCAGCTTATAGCTGATGAACAGCTGTGAGCTGTCAAAGTCAGCATATGTTTCTGCAAGTGTTGTGCAAAATATTTCCGCCTTTTTGATCATCGTTTTGCTATTCGTGTTAAACTTGCAAATTTTATTATTTTCATTAAAAGTTTTGTTATATACTAACGCCAAGGTATGTATTTTATAAAAAAACTGTGGTTGTGATCTGTGTATACTTATGTTATTTATAAAACGTAATCGTGTTTAAGTGTATTAGCAACTCGCCCATTGTAACGTACACCTGTCTTTCGTGGAGTAGAACTTACAAAATTCACCTGCATTCAGTGTAATTGTAAATTTTCCTATATGTGTAAACCATTGTGTGTCCAAAATGTCCAAAATTAACTGCGAGTACCTGCGAGCCTTCAATTTATTGTACTTTTTAAGCAAAATGTCAGTGTCAAAACGCACCCTTTTTTTAATATGGCATGAAGAAGCGATCCCCACCAAGAAGTTTCTCGCCGTGGAAAATTATGTTTTTGGTACCGTTTTGAGCAAAATTACCTATACTCGGAAGGAGCAGTGCGAAATTGGAAGGAAACTGCGAAATTTTGCTAGTAGGCTTATCCAAAAGTGGAAGGCCTGTGGCAGAAGTAAGGTGTTTTTCGAAAAAATTAACCAAGAATGGCTAGATACACCATTGGCATTATTGGGAAAAAAAAGCAAACGAAAATATTGGACGACCGGAAAAAGAGCTTTCCGAGTGCTGCAGAAAAACGCAAGTCAAGAAGATGTCAGGGCTTACAGAGGAAGTGTCATGTGAAGGATTGTTGGTAGCTGAAAGCTGCAGTTTATATAAACCTGGAAAGCGCAGTGCTTCCAAAGTTGTAGAAATGGTAAATGGCGATGAGGAGTTTAGCGGAACGGTAATAAAAAATATAAACAAACCAAAGCCCCTTCCATCAAAATTTTCGGACGATAAAGCGCTTGCGCTATGTGTAGATCTTGGACATACCAGATACACTTGGAACTTGAACAAGAAATCAGCAAGAAACCAAAACGCCGATATATATCCATGCTACGAAAAATTACGCTTCGCCAAAAAAAAGTGCTATCCTAGAGACATTACAGTCACTGATTATTATGCTGAAGTGCCACTACAAAGTCTTGTGGACCATACAATAAATAGGATCATGGAAGCACACCCTGAAAGTTTTGAAATCCCATCTACAAGTAATAATAACACCCATTTAACTGCTGTCTACAAATGGGGTTGTGATGGCAGCAGCGGCCATTCCACATATAGGGAAAAATTTAATGACTGCGAAGGAAACATGAGAGACCAATATTTATTTTCAATTTGTATTGTACCACTGCAAGTGCAGAACGGACCGACAGTTTTATGGAAAAACAATCGACCTTCTTCTACACGCTATTGTCGACCAATCAAAATACTTTGCGAGAAGGAAACGGCGGACCTGAGTCACAGGGAAATTGAAAATATTAAGAGCCAAATATTAAATATTGTACCAACATATGTAAACTCATTGATTATTGATCACCAATTTCACATGACCATGCTTGATGGTAAAACTTTCAGCGTCATTTCAGAATCTTCTTCGCAAATATGCGGAATCTGCAACGCAACACCGAAAAAAATGAATGACTTAAATTTGGTGAAGAGCTTTCCAATTATAGTGAACCTCTTTAAATATGGGCTATCCAGTCTCCACGCCTGGATAAGGTTTTTTGAATGTATTTTGCACATATCCTATAGAATACCAATAAAAAAGTGGCAAACTCGTGGTGCTGACAAGGATATTGTTGGACAAAATAAAACAAATATACAGCAGAAGCTACGAGAAGAAATGCATTTGTTGGTCGACATACCAATGGCTGTTACTGGAAATACCAACAACGGAAATACGGCAAGAAGGTTCTTTCAACAACCAGATTTAGCCGCTCGTATAACTGGAGTGAACGAAAATTTAATATATCGATTCAGCGTCGTCTTACGAGCACTTGCATGTGGATATGATATAAACACGGAGGCATTCAGACTTTACGCAATGGAAACTGCCGAAATTTTTGTTAGTTTATACCCTTGGTTTTACATGCCCTCGTCTGTTCACAGAATTTTAATTCATGGAGCAGACATAATCAATCATTTTTCGCTTCCAATTGGTATGATGTCCGAGGAAGCGCTTGAAGCCAGAAATAAAGATTATCGGAACATCCGTGAAAATAATACCAGAAAAAATTGCAGGAAAAATACAATGGAAGATATAACTAACGCACTTTTTGTTTCTTCTGATCCCTTAATATCTTCATTGTCCAACGGCTCATCAATTTCCTATTCCAGAAATATTAGTTTCGATAAGGAAGTTAAAAGCTTGCTTATAATGCATCATTTTGAAGATGATTTCTCTGAATCTGATACTGAAGAATCTGATTAATATTTCTTTCATAATATGGTTTCTCTTTGAGTTGACAATTTTTTTCTTATTTTATATATGAATATATGGTGGAAAATTTTTATTGAATTAAAAACAAAATAAAAAATTAAAAAAAAATTAAAAATAAAAAATTTAAAATTAAAAAAAAATTAAAAATTAAAAAAAAAAAAATTAATTTTTTTTTCCAAAAATTGTTTGATTTTTTTCTGAATTGAGAAAAAAATTTTTTTGAAGATATCTTCTTTACTTTGGAAGCTATGAATAAAATGCCGCTAGCGAAGCCAAATTGGCCACTGTGCTCCGGTGCAATATCGACGTAAATGCAATTTTTCCCGAACTCGAGTTAACAACACCATAATTTTTGAGTCGATTTAGCGATGTCCGTCTGTCCATCTGTGTGTCCATGTAAACCTTGTAATCAAACTACAGATCGCAAATATGAATATATTTTGATGAAATTTGGCCATAGGATAAATGCTATTAAAATTGGTGAAATTCGGTCCATGTTCAGACCTAGTCCTCATACAAATGCTTCCCGATCTTCACTTTAATTTATTAGAAAACAAAAATATTGCATAGATTTTTCTCAAATTTGGTTCGTATACATTTTTTCAAGACGTAAGTGTCTTTACCAAATATGATCAGGATCGGTCCATATTTCGACCTAGTCCCCATATAAATATAGCATCCAATATGAACTTTTTCACATCTGCAGCAAAAAATTAATAACAATACAACTCAAATTTGTTTTATGTTTATTTTCCATATCGAATTAGTTGGACCGAGGGTCTCTAAACCATGTTATAGGGTATCGTATAGTCGGTCTAGACTGACTATAATTTCTTACTTATTTTTTTTTCAATAATTAAAAACTAAAAACTTTTCTAAATAAATAGCGTGTTTCAATTACAAAATGTCCATTACTTTATTTTTTAAAAGTCTCAACTACAGAGAAAAATTTAGTCATATGGCAAGAATGACGCAATTGAGGATCTTCAAACCCTTCAACAGTTTAAGAGAGAGGCAGGTGCAAAATATATATAATAATAATATTAATTCTAACTAAAAGAATAGGACTCTTTTTAGGTCTCTTTAAGTCAATTCTGTAGGCCTATTTCAGAGCATATTTGTATTTTGAATAAGCAAGAAAACTTTGAACGTGATTTCTCAACATTTAGGAAAAATTTAACTTATGTCGACATTGCACCGAATCTGTATGCTGCAATTCTTCTGTTTGTTATACTCATTTTAGTAGATGAGATATTTACTTCATAAGCGTGTGTGTATAGTTATACTGCACGTGCCACATTAGCCACAGATATTTTATCGTTATCACGATATAATAAAATCGCAAAAATGAAAGAAAAAATATAATTCATGAAAAAGCAATTTTTTTTTTTAACGTGGATTTCCTTAAAAATTACCTTTTCTCTAAAAGTAAATATTTTTTAAAGTACCCTTTTTAAAAAATTACTCTTTGTATTTGAAAGGCATCATTTTTAAAAAAGTACCCTTTTTATAAAAAAGTGCACTTTTAAAATATTTAGACTTGGTCGTGGAAAGTGATATTTTACTTTCACTAGTTCCTCAAAACATAAGAGATGAAGTACCAAATAATTTGTTATAAAATAAGGTTTATTTATTATTTATTTATTTAGAAAATACGGTTTATTTACATAAATATTTATATAAACTTTTACGTACATAAAAAAATTAAATAAATGTATTTTAAAAAATTTAGTTTTTTATATACATAGTTTATTTTAGTTTGTTATATTGGAAGAGGCTTAAATACATAGAATAACTCTTTAGATTCTCATTGCATTGGTTTCACAGCGAAGGTATATGAAATAACTTTTTACCAAACAAACTCTCTAGAGCTTTAGGTTACTGATTAGCGTTGGTGAATTTTCCCGAAACAGCTGTATAACTTTTCATGCAGAATATAGATCAATTTTTGAAACAAATGCGCCAATGTATTTTGCTTTATTTAAAGTACAATAAAAACATTTGATCTTGAGCCTGATTTAATTTCTAACTCAATCTTTAAAATGTTATAGACCAAAAGTAAGAATTTTGAAAATTAAGCAGTGTTATTGGTTTCCTTGCAGTACTTTTGGTTAAACTTCTAAAGCTTCAGTTATTTTTGTGTAAAGTCAATGTCATTTTTTCGTTTGCCTGTCCTTCGGTTAACTTTATCAATTTAGCTTTCAATGGTGCGTGGTAGAGCAGAAAAAAGCATATATTTCCAAAAATTCATAACTACCCTGTATTCTTAATCGGACCGGTCTCTGGCATTTCAGCCTTCATCAGCGATTTATTGAACATTGTGATAATTGTTAAGTTATAATTGAATAGATTGTTTCTATATAAAATTTTTCTACTTATGGCGGCCGTGCAGTTTGGTCTATTTACATACACTCGTACTTGCACTTTTTGGCCATGCACTTTAACACTTTCTTCTAAAGTTAGGCCTACGAGCAGTTTTCATACCGTACAGCTTTTACTTCGTATTAATCTCAGAAGATACAACTGTGTTTAAACACACAACCGTTATTTTTAAATTGTTATGCATTCTAATTTCCACTACACTCAATAAGTAGAAGTTTCCTTTGTCTTTAAAGGAGTTTTGACTTCAACTAACAGTTCATTGAGTGTCATTTCAAGCAATGGGGAACAAGTTATTTCTATTGATGAAAATGATGATACTTCGATATTGACAACTCGTCCTGTTGAGATGGCTTAAGCGGTGTCTTGATAGCTTAACTGGTACTCGCAATACTGTCAATGTGAGCTGGGGGTATTCGGATGGTCAACCACCAGCTTTATTACCGGAAATTTTTTTTGTCTATCTCTATTGTCAGTCCATTACCTAACGCAACTCAAATAAAAGTTGCAAATAATAATATATGATTAATAATGAAATATGTTGTCTACATATCTACAAAATTTTATAAATATATGTTCGCAACAAATCTTTCTCCACATAGGTGCTGTTCTAGTTGGTGGGCCAATTGCCTTAAAATTCTTTGCAATAGCCTCCCATATCTCTTGCTTCAGAACTTTTAAACTTAGGAGTACCTCGTGCCACATCTGGATGTATCTCCCTTTCTGCCACTAAATTATTTAATTTATTTAAAGTGTTATCTAATTCAAAAATAACTACTTACATATTTATTATTTTTTTTAATTTGTATCCACAAAACACCGATATAATCCAAAAATATTATTTTTTAAACAAGTTATTAAGCCAACGCCAGCAATTTTGAAGCGGTAAGTTTGATATTTCAAGTAACAAAATAGTAAGCGTTGCGTTTTATAGAATTGTTTTTTTTTTTTTAATTTGTATGTAAAAAACGTAAAAAAACAGCTGTAACAACATGAACAGTCACTTGTTAAAACGCTGTGATTTGTAAAATAAAAATTTGGTTTACACAATGTGAAGTGAGGCGTCCTCTGCGGAAAATTTCCCGAAAACAATTTCCCAAATACAATTTCCCGAAAACAATTGCCAGAAAAAACAATTCCCCGAAAAAACAATTCCCCGAAAACAATTTCCCGAAAACAATTTCCCGAAATTACAATTTTCCGAAAACAATTTCCCGAAATTACAATTTCCCTGTTTTTAGTTTACAACTTCCCATATATTCTTGATTTCCCCCATAAAAAAAACTTGCTGCATACGATTTCCCGAAAAAACTATTTCCCGAGTATACGACTTCTCGAAAAAACAATTCCCCCACCCCGCACCGCGCCCTTCCTCTTCCACCCTCCCTCGTCATCCGGACCTATTTATTGGAGTGTCATACGCTTATTTTTCCATTGTGACTTTGAACACTTCGGTATTCAGACCTCCCGCCGGATAACGCTCACTGCTAAAGAAAAAATCGTTAATGAGCTGAAAGATCTTGCCCGGACCACTACATCAAGTGGTCATGAACTGATTGCTCGCGCTTCGGCCGGAATTTCTGATGGTATTTCTTCGGAAATGCCATCAACAAGCTATTTGAAGAAATAGTAATTTCGGGAAATTGTGTTCGGGAAATTGTATTTCGGGAAATTGTAATTTCGGGAAACTGTATTTACGGGAAGTTGTGTTTGGGAAATTGTGTTCGGGAAATTGTTTTCGGGGAATTGTTTTCGTGAAATTGTTTTCGGAAAATTTTCCGCAAATCGTGAGGCGTAGTGTATTACAAAATAAGGTCATATGTTTCATCGCTTTAATTTCAAACAAATTACAGATTTAACTACGAAGTGACAAGCAATGCTACAAACTCAAAGTGCGAAAACGATAATCTCACGAAAGGTGTGAACGATGGAACTGGAGCGATTTTCTTTTTGGACACACCCGGTAGAATTGGAAAAACTTTATTGATACCATTGATGTTGCTATCGATTCGCTCGAAGAATGAAATTTCATCAGATTTGCGGAAAATTTTCCGAAAACAATTTCCCGAAAACAATTTCCCGAAAACAATTTCCCGAAATTACAATTTCCCGAATACAATTTCCCGGAATGACAATTTCCCGAACACAATTTCCCGAAATTGCAATTTCCCGAAATTACTATTTCCCGAAATTACAATTTCCCGAACACAATTTCCCGAAATTACAATTTCCCGAACACAATTTCCCGAAATTACTATTTCTTCAAAGAGCTTGTTGATGACATTTCCGAAACAATGCCATCAGAAATTCCGGCCGAAGCTCGAGCAATCAGTTCATGACCACTTGATGTAGTGACCCTATGTACCCTACCGGTACAGTGTTTTCCTCGGTAATGGATACAACGACAATAAACGCTATCAACGGACTGACCGTCGTCATGATACAAGAAACCATTCAAAAGCAACCTCGGTTTACCTCTTTCGCTATCCACGGATTCGAGTGGCATACTAACTGTATATTACAACCCAAATAACTAAAAAACTTCGCTATGCAAGGTGGAAACAATTCCGTAGTAGCTACTGCATGGGCAGGATGTTATGGAGAGAGTGAGCGTTATCCGTCTGAATACCGAAGTGTTCAAATTCACAATGAAAAAATAAGCGTATGACACAATAAATAGGTCCGGATGACGAGGGAGGGTAGAAGAGGATGGGCGCGGTGCGGGGTGGGGGAATTGTTTTTTCGAGAAGTCGTATACTCAGGAAATTGTTTTTTCGAGAAATCGTAAGCAGCAAGTTGTACTTTCTGGTAATTTTTATTTTTTTTATGGGGTAAATCAAGAATATATGGGAAGTTGCAAACTAAAAATAGGGAAATTGTAATTTCGGGAAATTGTTTTCGGGAAATTGTGATTTCGGGAAATTGTTTTCGGGAAATTGTTTTCGGGAAATTTTAATTTCGAGAAATTGTATTCGGGGAATTGTTTTTTCGGGAAATTGTTTTTTCGGGCAATTGTTTTCGGGCAATTGTATTTGGGAAATTGTTTTCGGGAAATTGTTTTTGGGAAATTTTCCGCAGAGGGCTTCATCAGGATGGCCAACGTTTTTCAGTAAAGCAAATTGATCGTTCGGGATGAATGTACGAAGGCGCTATGATTTTATTGGCTGGAAATTTTCGCCAAACATTATCCATGATTCCACGGTCAACGCCAGCAGATGATTTTAATGCGTGTTTGAAGTCGTCAGTTTTGTGGAAACACGTCAAGAATATCAAATTGAGTAAGAAACTGTGTGTCGAGTAGCAGAACGAACAATCTGTAGGATTAATTTCAGAAGAATTGCGTACGGAAAAATGCCATTTGACATTTCGACTGGCTGCGTTAAATTTCCTGTTGATTTTTCCAGTTCACCAAATCAAAACTTCACTGAAGCCCCGATTTGCGTCGTTAATAGGAACCTGGGAGATGCAACGCAAACCGAAACGACACAAATAGGATCACTTTTCTGTGTAAATGCACTGCTGATTGGGTAAAAACTTAAGTATTTTGTACAAAAAAAAAATATTTTTGTTAAAAGAAGTCATATGGGTACGTTTTTTTTATTTATTTCAACAAGGGTTTTTAATTATTATATAGAAATAAGAAAGAATAAATTGACATAAATTAATAACAAAAATTAATTTAATGAATTTATATTCACATATGTATATATACATACATTAAAGAAAAAACAGAAATTCTCACTTAAGATTAAGTTGAACTATCTTCTTCTGAAAAACCTAAATCAACCACACTTGTATCCACTTGATTAAGTGGTTTGCTGAATTTTTAAATATTTCTTTTGCACATATATTTCTTTGCAGCAACTTATGACGTGATTAACAGAAGCTGCTACGTCTGAGCTACGATTTTCGTTGGAATAATTATCTGCAAATATATCCATTACCTGTGAAATCAATTGCATAGCTTTGGAAATATTGACAGTTGTTAGATTTTTCTCTTCTATTGTAACATCAGTTATTATTATGTCTTCCTATAACGCATGCTGAAGATTAACGGCTAATAAAGTTTCATTATCTAGCACCTCTTCGTGAGATAACAGTTCATTAATGTCATCTTCCTCTGTTCCATCAAATTCAGATTCTCTAGATAAATCAGCCAACTCTCTGCAAAAATTTGGAATGTCATTAACAACATCTACATCTCCATTAATGCAGCCAAATTCCTTTCATACTTGATGCTTTAACTTCTTTCCAAGATAAATCAATATTTACAACAGCCATCATTATGTTAAAATTTTTCCAGAAGTCTTTCATGGAGAGCTTATCATTTTTATCGGTTGCGTCAAGAAGTTGACGAAAAGTCCGCCGTAGGTAATACATTTTAAAGTTTGATATTACGCCTTGATCCATAGGTTGTATAAGTGATGTTGTGTTAGGCGGCATAAAAACAACTTTTACATGATCGGACAAGTCGTCTAAAAAAGTGGATATCCTGGTGCGTAATAATAAAAGCATTTTAAACTCAATGCTTTGAGTGAAACAAAAACGTTTAAATTCAGGAATAGCACAGTTTTCCAACAAATCTTTAAACAAGGTTGAAGTCATCCAAGCCTTTCTATTAGCACGCCAGTGTACAGGAAGATCACTTTTATTAACATTCTTCAGAGCTCTTGGATTTTTAGATTTGTAAATCAGAAAAGGCTTAAATTTAAAATCTCCTTCTGCATTTCCTGCCGAAAGAAGTGTTAGTCGATCCTTGGCGGTTTTAAATCCAGGACATTACTTCTCAGTTTTAGCCAGATATGTTCTTGATGGTAACCTTTTCCAAAAAAGCCCTGTCTCATCAGCATTCCAAACATGCTTAGCAGAATAACCTCCGTTTTCAATTATGGCTTTCAGTTCAAGCTTAAACTTTTCTGATGCTAATGTATCTGCACTGGCTGATTCTCCTTTTAATGTGACATTATGCAGATTCGCTCGTGTTCTCAAGCGATTAAACCAACCGATGCTAGCTTCAAATTCTTCTGAATTCCCATTGCTGCTGGATGGAGAATTTTCTTTAAGGTCGCCAAATATGGAATGGGCTTTGTTTTTAATCACCTCCTGGCTCAGTGGCATTCTTCGCTAATTTTGATTTTGTAACTTGTATATATTGGAATGGCGTCGCAATTTTATCAAATTGAGTTATTTTACGACTGTCTCTGTTGCAAATTGTTTTTACTGTCGTGGGTGCTAACCCAAGGGTTCTTCCTATGTCAACAGCTTTTTAATACATCTAATTTTGTTTCCGAACTAATAACTTTTCTTTTATTTTTATTCATTTGTTTTATCTTCTTAAGTTATTTTATTAATTCTTAACCACAGCACTTCTTATTGGGAGCTAAATTCTTGCTTCCTAACACTCACCTATGCTTAGAATAACTTAACAGAATAAAATGGGAATTCCCCTTTTTACACGCAAATTAAAAAATTCCTCATATGTATGTAATTATGACTTCAGTGAAAAAAAATAATCGTATATAGCGACACAAATCGGAAACAAAACGACGCAAATCGGAACGAACCAAATTTTAAAAAGCGACACAAATCGAAACGACGCAAATAGGATCGACGCAAATAGGATGGACGCAAATCGGGGCACCAGTGTATATTGTTATATTGGCTGCGAAAAACATTGATACCGACGAATTGAATTTTCAGATTCAAAGTGAAATTGCTCTCTAATTGATGACGCACAAAACGGTGATTTCGATTGCTACCCAATACGAGTATTTAAACTCTGTGCATTTGCCAGGATTACCGCCGCATATTCTCCAACTGAAAGTCGCATTGGTAATCATAATGCTGCTAAATATCAACCAATAACGTCCTTTTAATGGCAACCGGCTTGCAGGGAAAAACTGATGAAGCAACAATTCTTAAAGGAAAGTGAAAAGAAGAAGATGTTTTTATAACACGCATCTCAATTATTCCGACAGATATGCCATTTGACTTTTAGCGCTTGAAGGTAAGGTGTGTTTTGCATTCTAAATGACAATAAACAAATCGCAAGGACAGTCATTGTGTCTTGCGGTATTAATCTAATAAATCCATGCTTCTCGCGTGTGTATGTATGTTCCCGTGTCGAAAAACCATCAGTCGTGTTTGCTTACGCGCCAGACAACAAGACAAAAAATTTCATTAATCATAGAGCATTACAATGAATAACAAGTAAGAAAATTATAGTCGGTCTAGACCGACTATACGATACCCTATACCATGCGTTTAGAGACCCTATCTCTTAGGCCCAACTAACTGGACATAGAAAATGAGCAAAAACCAAATTTGAGTGGGATTTTTATTAATTTTTTTGGCTGCAGATATGAAAAAGTTCATATCGGATGCTATATCTATATAGGAACTTGGTCCAAAAATGGACCGATCCTGATCATGTTTGGTAAAGTCTCTTGTATTTTGCAAAAATATATACAAACAAAATTTGAGAAGAATCAGTGCAATATTTTTGTTTTTTAATAGATTTAAGTGAAGATCGTGAAGCAGCTCTATATGGGGTCAAAGGGATCATTTTTGGACTACTCATTAATGGATGTAATGAACGCTATCTATATGACAATTTGGATCTTATGGCAATTTATGTCGATTTCATATGGGTAATTTGTATGGGGGCTAGGCCTGGACATGGACCGATTCTCACCAACTTCAATAGCGTTCATCCCATGGCAGATAAAAGCTTATGTACCAAATTTCATCAAAATACATTCATATTTGCGACCTGCAGTTTGATTACAAGCTTTACATGGACACACAGATGGACGGACGGACATTGTTAAATCAACTCAGAAAGTGATTCTGATTCGATCGGTATAATTAAAGATGGCTCTAGGTCAAATATTTCTGGTTGTTACAAACAGCAGCACAAAGTCATTATACCCAAACCACATAGTGGTATAGGGTATAAAAATTTGAAATTTGCACAGGACAATGTCTGTGGGGTCAGCTAGTTAGAAATCAAAATAATTCAGGTCATTTAATTTTTCTTATTTTTTCTTAATATGACAGTTTTTATACCCTATACCACTATGTGGTTTGGGTATAATGACTTTGTGCTGCTGTTTGTAACAACCAAAAATATTTAACCTACACCCATCTTTAATTAAACCGATCGAATCAGAATCACTATCTGAATTGATTTAACGATGCCCGTCCGTCCGTCCGTCCGTCTGTGTGTCCATGTAAAGCTTGTAATCAAACTGCAGGTTGCAAATATGAATATATTTTGATGAAATTTCGTATATAAGCTTCCATCGGGCATGGGATGAACGCTATTGAAATTGGTGAGAATCGGTCCATGTTCAGACCTAGCCCCCATACAAATGACCCCTATGAAATCAACATATATTGCCATAAGATCCAAATTATCGTACAAATCTAAGTCAAATTGGGTTTGTATGTATATATTATATCCATTATTCAGTAGTCCAAAATTGATCCCTATTGGACAACTCTTAGTCATAGGCCCCATATAGAGCTGCTTCCCGATCTTCACTTAAATCTATCAAAAAACAAAAATATTGCACTGATTCTTCTCAAATTTTGTTTGTATATATTTTTACAAAATACAAGAGACTTTACCAAACATGGTCAGGATCGGTCCATTTTTGGGCCTAGTCCCCATATAGATATAGCATCCGATATGACTTTTTCAGATCTGCAGCCAAATAAATTTATAAAAATCCCACTCAAATTTGGTTTATGCTTATTTTCTATGTCCAGTTAGTTGGGCCTGAGAGATAGGGTATCTAAACGCATGGTATAGGGTATCGTATAGGGACGGACTATAATTTTCTTAATTGTTTATTTTAGGTGTATGCATACTGTTCAGGCCTGAATGATGGTTGGATGGTCACCTTAAAACATTGGATCTTTGGCGACAGTAATTTCGGAATTAGTTTGAATGCTTGTCACATAGATGGCGCTAATGTCATTACTAAGTTTATTTTTTATGACATTCTTAAACGCAAAGAGCGGTTTCTACATTTTGTTTTCATTATTATCGTGGTAAACTTTCTTGGGAGAAGTTGACTTTGCTTGCTCGCGGTTTGAAATCGACCTTTGAACTAAGATCGCAATTTTGTATTTTTTTTTTTTGGAATCGACACAATAAAAGGAAGGTGTTTATACTCCAACGTACTTATTTAAACCGTGTATTATTTATTTTCTCCATTCTTTTTTTTTCGATATTTAAAGCTTCTGCGGATCCAGATTGTCTGGCTTTAATCGCATCTGAAAAATAAGTACTCAACTTGGGGTTTTTTTACATACTTTTTCTAGCAAGTTTATATGCAATTCTTATAAATTTATTTGCAATCCCATCGTGGCTTCGTATTAGGGACATATCGTAACATTTACAACCTATAGTTTACTTACAAGTTTTACATAATAAACATACAAACCGACAGATGGACGGAGGTTAAGTAGACATCAACTCATTGTAAACTGATCACAGAGTAATTTAGAGAATAGTTTGTTCAGTTGGTTAACGTGACAGCACTCCTCTTGCGAGCATCGTCCCTCCTAATACATATAAACTTTTTGGTCAAAGACACTCAAAATTGGTTTTCTTATTCGTCAGTAAGAGAAAAACTATATAATAAGATATATAAGTCGATTAACAAGGATAACGATATCCCAAGAAAAACACAGCACCAACCGGACGGCTTTCTATAATAAAAGGGAATGGTGCAATTATTGAAACCTTGATTTGAAAACTCATTTTAATGATGTCAAAGATGACGCTGTAAAAGAATATGTAAAATGATTCAAAAATATATATTTATATATCTAATGTACTTGGTTCAATTTTAGTAGAAGTAGAAAAAGAAAATCAGGCATCCGTAGTCCAAAATGCGGACCACATTTTTGAAATGGCCTGTTTTAATCAAATATAAGTTAATTCAGTTTTAGCGCATATTTTTTTTTCTATTTCAAAATATTTTTTTTTTTTAATATTTTAAAGTTATGTTGCCCACTGTCTCAACACAGAATCAAGTTTTTTCTTTTCAATATTTATATTGGTGTGTATCTTACACAGATTTCAGCGCCTGTCATTTGCAAACAAACAATCACTGATATTTTGTTGTTGTTCCTCTTTGTGTGCTGCTATGTTTTTATTAATATTGTTGTTGTTGTTGTTGTTTCTTAAAGTCTTAATGCTGTGTTGTGATCATAAATATGGTGTTATATTCATGTGGCAGGCACCCACCACAAGACCCCGCAAGCAATACACACAATACTTTGTGTAAGTATGCGATTGCTATTTAATGATCACCAATCGGCAAACGAAAAATTCTCAACTTAAAGGCGGAGTTACGTTTTCATAGAGAATATATTGTATGAGACACCATATTGTTGAGGTTTGAATAAACGTTTGTGGAATTAAAAATGATCGACAGTATTTTTATTGCAAATTCACATGTAAATGGCCATAAACAAACTGACTGTAGAAAATGGAATTTGTAAACATATAAAATTATTTATTGTATGGACAAATATATTATTTAAATTTAATTTATTTATTAATGCTAATGTTTGTAGCTAAATAACAAAAACAAAAATCATTTGATTTAGGTGGGAGTTTAATCTAAATTTTAAATTGTATACGAATAAATATTTGATTTCCTAAAGAATTGTATAAATTGTACCTATTCCGAAAACTAAACAATTCTTTCATCACTTGTTTGTTATATTTACAAGTGTGTATGTTTGCATGAGTTCTATTCGGTGCTTGGAAATCTGACATTCGTACACTTATGTTGAGTAAAAGAAATAAAATAACAACAACAAAAAATTAAATAAACAATTGTCACGCATAATAATAAACATTGCTGTTTGTAGGTTTTTTTTTGTTGTAGTCGTATTATTTGCAGAACATTGAAGAGTAAATTGATTTCAAATTGAAATTTAAATTTTATTAAGCTTTATGAAATCTTTAAAATTAAAAAAAAAAAATATTATTTGAATGCGTAAAAAAAGAACATAAATAATCTTAAAAGTATAGGAAGGAAACATTAATGATGATCAAGTATTTTACTCGACCCAAATTTATTTTTCCCTTACCAAAGAAGAAGGGAATTAATAGGTATATAAAGAATTGATAAAAAAAAAAGAACGCTGTAACATTAAAAAAAAAAAACGTAAAAAACTGTATGAAATGTTATCGACATTGCTCATACTAATGGTTTAAATCAAATATCTATTGAAAAGGATAAAGATTTCTTGACTGGGCATAGAAAGTCGAATCAGATAGGCAATATGATTGGAATTGACTTGAAACTAATTTTGTCTCATTGCTAGTTCCAGTACATTTATTTTTTATTATTAAATTTAGTTTATACGACTAAATGTAAACTTTATCGCGTTGCTTTAGAATGTCATTATGACAAGTACATCATACGAACAAGTTGGCTCTAGAGATGGTAATTATAACATGGTACGGATTCTGGCTAATCATAGACAGGGTTTCAGTATTTGTCATTTAAATGCACAAAGTTTATGTTATAAACTTGATGAGTTTCGTCTTTTATTTGAAAATTCGGGTGTTGACGCTATATGTGTTTCCGGGACATGGACAATATCTATGAGCTTTCGTTCTTTCGTTCCGACAGAAGTAGTCATTTTGGTGGTGTTGCAATTTATATAAAAAATAATATTTCATGTCAATTAAATTCTACACATAATATAGCTAATGACGTGGAATATGTTTTTGTAGGCGTAAATTGTCGTGGTGATAAACTTCTTCTTGGATGTGTATACAGTCCACATAAACGGATAAAGTTTGACAGTCTTATCACGAAGCTGGAGCTTTCATCAATGTCATACTCCGAAGTCATTATATCAGGTGATTTTAATAACAATCTTTTCGATGACTCAAATCTTACCACTATAATGTCGATGTTTAACCCTCTAACCGACAAATCTGTCAAAATGGAAAAAAAATATCAGAACAATTTTTTTTAGGGTAATTATGACCCAATAAACTCAAAAAAGTTGTCAGAAAATTACTTGCTATTTTTGTTTAGCAGTTAGATAAGAAATGGTGAAGAGTGCCTCAGGGCACTGTTGCGGGTTTAGATAAAAAAAAAAACAAACAAAATACATTTTTATTAATGATAAGTTTTTATTGAAGAAAGTATAGTTAATTAAGGCAAGATGTTTTACTTTTTGTTATGGTAATCTGAAAAACAGTTTTTGGCATTTGAACAGCACAAATGAAGGCCGCATTTTGAACAAACACATTGCGTTTGCGATTTCTTGCACAATTTGCAGCATCTTTTACTAGTTTTTTTTCCTAACCAGACTGGAAAATGGCCGATGTTGTCGTAATGCACGTCATCAACTGGATGTTTTGCTTTTTCACCAACTTTTAAAGCACCTGGTTGTGGATCTTCTTTCGGGGTTCTGGAACGTGCTTGGCGTGGTGTTGTTTGCGGCGTACTTGGCAGACTGCTTGGACGACCAGCAGCACGTTTTTTTGTGTATGCTACGAGACCAGCAGCAATGTTTTCGCGAAATTCTGGCAATTGAAGCAATTGTTGTTCTTCAGCTGAAACATTATTGGAATCATTTAGATTTTCAAAGTGTATGCGTCGATTCAAAATGTAAGCATTCGATGAAATGATAAAAACATATCGATGAAATGATAAAACAGTCGAGTCATCGCATCGCGTGTCTTGGCCCGAATGTGATAACGTCCCATAAGTCCATCAAATCTACGCCACCCATATGGCTATTGTATTCCCGTATAATTTGTGGGCAATCGACCTCCACATATTTTTTGGTCTTTCTGTCGTAACGTGAGACCTTTGACACTTGCAAATTGGGATTGGTTTTTTCAAATGCCTCTATGCTAACGTATGTTGAAGCCAATCGCACACACTTCGTATCTTTCCACAAGACATTGCTTATTTCAATTCCATAGGCTGTGCCCACAAACTCAGTCGAGAATCCTCTTGGCTCCTTTTTAATCGCATTATCTGAAGGAAGCTTACAATTAGAGATTCGGTTGACTCGCACCGTGCCTAGACCTGTATATTCCTCTTGCACGCAAATAAACCAACAATGGCAGCGACGTATAGAAATTATCGAAATATATGATGTGGTGTACAAAGTTGGTAACTGTTTGTGATAAGCGAACAACAACATTCGAGGTTGTACCTAGATCTGGTGTGCCTGGTATAATAATACTATCGCCTGCACCGTTAGATATATATTTCAAAGCGGTAAGCAAAGCCGAAAGAATCACATAAAACGAACAATTTGATTCCCCATTTGTGTGGCTTGTTTGGCATGTACTGTCGAAGATGATGTCCCATTTTTGTGCTGCACATTTGCTCGTCGACACAGAGACGTGCATTTTTAGGCACAGAATCAAAACGTTTGTTGAGTTCGTCGGCCAGAATTCGAACGCGATATAATGAATCGTAGTCGGGTTGTCCCTTCTTGATTCGTTCACTTTCATTTTTGCCCCAGTAACTATCCAAATTTGGGTACGGTAAACCGACATGTAAATCAGTATTCCAATATAATTATAAAGCTCATCGATATCCATTTTGAACTGTGTGTTAATGTTTTCGCTTATAGCTGCAGATTTGTTTCTGTTACAATCATGTGCATTATTTCATTTGTGAAGAAATAACAGAACATTTCCATTGGTGTTTTAAGCTCTTTGAATTCTGGTAGGAGCGTCGAATCTCCTCGAAAAGCTACCTCATTTACATGTAGTTTCATTGATCGTTTCCGCCATCTGATATTTGAGAAATGTTTTGCATCCTTTTATATGGAATCAATTCCTGTAAAAACAACAAATCTTTTTGAAACCAATCAATAATTCTCAATTCTTACCTGCACCAATGAATCCACCAGCAGAAGGCACATTTACTGGACCCATACTTTCCGTCAATGGTAACGGAGAGCGGTCTCTTTTTGCTGGTCTTTTTCCTGATGTTGACGCGACTGGTTCCTCGGGTTCAAAATTGGACTCTGTTGGATTCAATGTTGGTGAGTCTGAAGGTGCGTTGACTTCACTGATATTAAACGACATGTTGACTTCCTCGGCAAGAAAGTTTACATCATCAGTTTTTTGCATATCTCGAATGCATTATGAAATGCAACGTTCATCTTCTGGCGTTATCTCATCAGGCTCGTAGGTTGGATCATTATCTTAATCGCCACTACTGAAATCGTATTCTTCGTCCCTTTCCACTGAATCTATAAAATCCTGCTGCTGTTCGTCGGTCAAACTAGATAAATTGATTCGCCTGTTGTGTCTGTATGCCATTTCTATCGATTTCTACAAAATAAATAAGAGAATGCTGCAAACAATAAAACGATAAATTTACACCGGAACCCGCAACAGTGCCCTGAGGCACGGCTCAGTATTTCGTTTCTCAAACACAACCTATTTACTTTTCACAATCAACAAATATGTAAATATAAAGTAGAATACATTACCTTTTCAATAAAAATTGTTTGAATTAAATCGGACAACCGAAAGTTGGTATAATATGATCTTGAAAAAAAAAAAAAAAACTTGAAAAAATTTTAGGTGCTCACAGATCAGAAGTCAACACAAAACTGTTTATAAAAATAAAACTAAGCATCAAAATGCATTCGATCATTCGAGAGAAATGTCACTAAATATGTAACTCAAATAACGGTTATCAGTCTAGACGAAAACAAAAGTTTTTTTTTAAAGTAAATTAGATTTTTTTGATGCGTGCCCTGAGGCATTCTTACCGGTTAGAGGGTTAACTTGTCAGCTGTCAACACAACGAGACCTACACATTTCACGTCAACAAATAGCACTTTGCTTGATCTTTTCTTTACCAGTAATGAAAGTAAAGTCCTTCATTATGATCAGATAGCAGCACCAGCATTTTCGAAGCACGATCTACTCTTCTTATCATATGATTTTGCAATAGAAACCCAGCCCCAAACATTTACTTATCGTGATTTTAATAATATTGATATCTTCGGTTTGGGATGTGATCTTTGCTCTACTCCATGGGATCAAATTTTCTATTTACCGCCTATTGGAGCACAACTGTCATTTCTTAATGGTAAAATTTTAGGAATTTACAACAAACATGTCCTCAACAAAACGAAAACTATTAAAAATGGAGATAGACCTTGGTTCACAATGGAAACCAAGATGCTAATAGAACATCGTGATAATCTGTATCAAAAGTGGAAACGTTACAGGATATCAGAATATCACGACGAATATAAGATGGCTAGGAAAGCGGTTGTTTCCAAAATAAGGCATGATAAGTCTTCATATTATTTTAATAAATTTAATACAGCTATTGGAAGTAAAAAAAACCTGGAAACAAATACGCGAAATTGGATTAAATAAGACAATTAATCGATCAATGAATATTGACATTAATGCGCTAAATGAAGCTTTTGTAAATATTCCTCTACCAGCCGTAAATAACGAATTTTATGATGATTTTCCCTGTAATAACTACTTTAAACATTCCCATATTTAACTTTAAATGTGTAACACTAACAGACGTAGCTGAAAGTTTCAATGCTATTAAATCGAATGCAGTGGGACTTGATAATATACACCCCAGATTTATAAAAATGATTTTACCATGGATTGTCCGTTTCATAATGTACTTGTTTAACTCCATAATCACTACTAGCATCTTTCCAATGGAGTGGAAACATGCCAAAATTATACCAATACCAAAAACGGGTAACGACTACCGCCCGATCGCAATTCTTCCATATCTCTCAAAAGTTTTCGAGCATCCTTTACACAGACAAATCTTTAGGTATTTAAATGACAACAATTTACTTACAGAGCGTCAATCTGGTTTCAGGCCACAACATAGCTGTATAACAGCTTTATCTGATGTAGTTGAGGAGTTAAGAAGTAACATGGATGATGGAAAAATATCTTTTTTGGTTTTATGGGACAACTCAAAGGCATTTGACGGTGCACCACTCAATTTTATGCCTCAAATTGAAGAGGTTTTTTAACTTTTCTACATTAGCAGTTAGACTCATGTTTTCATATCTCACAAATAGATCCCAATCTGTTGCTAATGGTAGCTCCATCTCAAACTCACTGCAAGTTATAAGAGGAGTAACACAGGGTTCAATCCTTGGACCACTACTTTATTCGATATATGCCAATGATCTTCCACAACAAATTAAATTCCCTAAGGTTCAGATGTACGCTGATGATATTCAGCTATAGAGTATTTAAGTAGTACCAAGGATTCAATTATTTCCAAAACTCAAGAACTAAATAATGATCTTTAACGTATTCTAAATTGGGCAACGGCAAATGGTCTACGACTTAATCCAAATAAATCTAAGTGTATTATAATAAAGAAGAAAGTGATGCATTTGGAGAATGAAATTAATGTCTTCCTTGGGGGCTCTAAAATTGACATCGTGGACTCTGTACGAAATCTTGGAGTTGTGTTTAATGGAACTCTGACTTGGTCAGATCATATTAATCAATCCTGTGGCAGAATTTATAGTGTGATAAGAAGCTTATGGTTAACACAGCACTTTACTCCACTGAAAATAATATTGCTATGTGCTAAAACATATCTTTTACCAACATTACTATATGCATCTGAGGTTTTCACAGGTTGCAACTATAGGGATAACAGAAAACTTACTGTAACTTTCAACAACATTATTCGCTATATCTTTGGATTAAGAAAATTTGATCATGTATCCCAATACTCGTGTCATGTCTTACATATATAATTTGACAACTATATTAAATTCAAGAACATTATATTTCTACATAAAATTATTATAACAAAGGCTCCAAAATATCTTTTTGAACGATTAAAGTTCGCAAGATCTTCCAGAAGGAATCGAATAATTCAATTTAAATACCGGGACCATGCCTCTGAATGTCAATTTTTTATTCTAACTATTCGTCTCTGGAATCAGCTTCCTAATGTCATGCAAAATACAAGCAACGCAATAGAAAATTACTATACCAATATTTTAATTGATTTTATTTGATTTTTTTTTTAATGTTTTTTAATTGTAATTTATAATATTTTAAATTTAGATTAAAAGTTACTGATATTAAATATATAGTGAATAACTTATCTGATTCCAATACTGTAATTTGTAAGATACTGTGTCTTGTGTAGTGGAAAATTGCATTTAATAAATAAATACAAATAAATTCAAATACAAGTTGTTGTAGTACAGATGTAGAAATCTCAGATGTCTCATGTACACACAGAAAAAATATTTGCCAACCGAACTGTTCTAAATTGGAACAATTGTATTTTCGATTATATCAACAGAAATTTAATATCATCTGCTAATTTTCTATTATGATAAAATATTTACTGTTAAGGCAATAGAATTGTAATCATCGTGAACCCGAAAATCGGTTATTAGCATTATTGCAATTCGGTTGGTAATAAAGTCGGTAGCCACAATGAATCTGTTTTCTGTGTGTAGAAATAACTACGAGGACGGTACCAGAACAACCCGACCGGACAAAGAAAACGCAACAAATTTGGGAACATTTTCCTATATTTCTTTCTCTTTTTAGCTCTACACACTTTTCCCAGTGATATTCATTAACTACGAGACCCTGTTTATAGTAAGAGCTGCCTAGCTCCTTAATATATCAACCGCAGACTCCACCTCTTCATTGTTGACAAATCTTTTACCATCGAGCCATTCATTCCGTCTCAGAACACTAAGATATGATCAGAAGTCTCGTCATGAATACACAGCGTTTTTAGAACCCGTAGTGATACTCTTAGGAGGAACTTTTCCAACTGGAAATAAAATACGAAAAGCCGGGTGCATATCAACTGGCCCGATGATTACCCAAGCCATTTTTTTCCATATAAATGTTTCTGCTATGAACTAAATTCACATAAACAGAAATTGAGGAGATAGCATTATGTAGGATGTGTGGTTTTATTGTAATTAATTACATAAACCATAGTTTACTGCAAATAGAACTACTGAAGCCTGATGGAATGATATTTTACTATTGAAAAATGTTTACAAAATTTAAAGAAAATGATGCTATAGTTGCAAGCGCTTGCTTCGAAAATTTTTTAAATCTACTTTGGTGTTTGGCAGATGAGCCAGTTCTCCTTTCCCTTTTTGCTAACAATGTATCCCTTGAAGAGAAGCAACGGATGACAGAAAAACTGCGGGAGTTAATCAAAAATAGTAAAGTAATTGAAAACGTTGAAGATGATCATTTAGCTCTGAAATAATATCTACTACCCTATTAAACGACATTTTGGAAAATATTTAACATGAATTTATTCAATTATTCAAATGAATTTATTCAAACTGATATCAGTGAATGGTCTCGTAATAAAAGTTTCTACGGATTTATTTTTTTCAATAAATATAAAAGACTCTGCGAAAGGGGGGCTAAATTGATAGAAGAGTTCAACACAGCTAAAAATGAGTATCAAAAACAGTTTAGTCTTTAAGTAAGACAAATTTTTTTAAATTTGATTTGTAGTATAAGTTTCTTTATTGATGTTTCAAGTCGTGCAAAATTACAGAAAGAAACACACGCAGCATACTAGAAGAGCCATTAGTGTTCCTTACAAATAAATAAATATACGCACAGAAAACAGATTCGTTGTGGCAACCGAATTGGTTGCCAACCGAATTTTTGTAGTCATAGTACTATCACATTTTCTGTTGTAATTACTGAATTGTATTATCCAAACCTTCCAAACAGATTCAGTTGTGTAAGTTGTATAATTTAGTTGATAATATGAAATCTAGATTTTATTTATTGATTGTAACAACCATTTATTTAAAAAGTGCAGTAAATACAAGTATAAAGACACTAAAAATGATTTTATTTGTAATTTATTTTCAATTCAAATTTAAATGCATATAAATAAAATAAAAAATATAAAACATGATAAAAAAAATTTACATACATACTTATGTTACATATTGTTGTTTTAGCTAACTAACATTTCACGGATCTAGAAAAAATATTCTTCAAATTGTGGTAATTGTTGTTGTTTTTCTATCTGTATCAATGTTGCCTTCTAGAAACTATTTTTATTTTTCCATATGTTTCGTTACATAATACTTCAAATACGTAAACATATTATATGACGAGTTCGAAATTTGCTTCCTGAATTTACCTGTGGACTTTTGAGCGAACTTCTTGTCTTTTTTCAGGTTTCTTTCCAATATCGTTGACAACATTTTGCATTGCCTCTTGAAAGACTTGATTGACATTGATTTGATGCTTCGACAAACCGCTACTTTCGTGAGGATGAATAGGACGGAATCCCTTCTACTTCATTTTATGTTGTAAATTTTTCGCAAAGAAAAAAATTTTGAAAGTGTAAATCTCGTTCTAATAATTGTTACATAAAAATTAAAAATAATCCACATACCCAATCATAAAGTTTGCATTAAAGCAGTTTATATGCGAGCATTAAAACTTTAAAAGCTTTAAACAAAATTGAAAATGAACCATTTTTCATTAAGTTTTACTTTATTTTCCCAAAATGACAATTTTTAATTTATTTTTCCTAAAAAAACAAATAAATTAAAAACTCGGTTGGGTGAATCATTTCACTATATTTTTTCAGTACTTACAACCGAATTCGATCCATTATTTCGTTTAAAATACTAAAATAGGTTCTCCGTTTGCTATAGCCGAAAATAAATTCTAAATACAAATTTGATTTTATCATATTATCCAACAATTTCTAACAATATCTCCTAACACATTTTATGTGTAAAATATGTTGTTATAACACAACTAATTGTTGCAATCCCCAATATTAATGATTGCAACAATTTTTACCCCTTTGGTATAGTTACCTTAATAAGTTATTTTAATAATCTATAATATTAATAGGCTAGGCGATTCCTTGTGACCGATATTTTTTTCTTCCGTTTTATCCCGATTTTGACCAAATGTATATTATTTGAAAGGTATTTCTTTTTAGCCGATTTGCAGATTTACAGATTTTTAAATTTTTCCTTTATTTTGAGTAAATTGCATTTAAAGTTGCTACTAACACATATATAAAATTATACATATGCTATGTGTGATTTATTAAATTTTTTTATATGTTTGTTAATGAGTTCGTTATCTTCATTCACAATAATAATAAACCATAAAATTGTTGGTTTGTGAATTGGATTGTTTGGAAAATAAAGCTGGCTAGAAATTGCACTCGAATTTTGCGCGCTGGAATCTGCTAATTTTTATAAATACTTTATTTGGTAAACAGAACTTAATTAGCTTTTGTATATACTTTCATTTTGCAAGATATAACATAGTAATGTTGTAAGCGAAGAAAATCAATCGTATTTGAAAATATTTAAAAATTACAACAAAAAGTTGTATTAACTAAGTAAATTTTTGTACTGGAAACCCAATTCCAACCATTTCTTCTTCTGTGTGTATAAATATATTTATTAATTGAGACTTTTAGTTATAGACAGGCAAGGAAGATGTTGCAAACTTATGGTGTATTGTACATTGCACTTAAAGTTCAATCTCAATGCGACACGTGTTAATATTAAAATATTGATTTGAAATATTTACAAAATAATTTTATTGCTAAAAATAACAATGAAATTATTGCTTTAAAAATGTTGATGCTCAAGAGTTTTTAACTGATAATTGCTCCAACACTAGACCCTTCCGCTATTTATACCCTCCACTCCAGTGTGCAGAGGGTATATATAAGTTTGTCATTCCGTTTGTAATAATTAGAAAAAAAATTTTGGGCCCCATAAAATAAATATATTTGTGATCCTTATAACAACCGGAATTGTGATATCGATGTCCGTCTGTCCGTCTGTGGAAAACACGATGGCGGCATCAATCGGGCAGCTAGGGTGCTCGCTGATATAAAAAATGATTCACTAACATCCCAAAAAGTTTGCTTTTTAAAATCGTCCAAATCGGTCGATTAGGGCCCGAGATTTGAATGAAGAACTAAAAAAAGTCTTGAAAAAATATAATTTTCTATGTTGTTCTTGTCACGATCACGCCCTCAACAGGATAGCTAAGGTGATCATTTTTAGCGAGAATGATTCTCCAAATTCATGGGAAGATTTCTATTTCAAAAATCACTAAAATCGGTGGAACAGGTCCAGGGAAATCTCTGAAAATTTAAAAAAAAAAATGAAAAATATGATGTTTCTATAGTGTTCTTTGTTATTCTAAATGTTGTATTGTTGTCATAGCTGGACTTATTGTTTTTGTGGTCGTTGTGGTAATAATATAATAAAAACTAAACCTTTGTACATTTTTTTATCAACTCTGGTAGAAAAATTTATAAGTTTCCATTGTTTTGGCATCACTAAAAAAATTTGTTAGATCATTTCTGTCATTGCCACGAGCCTGCCCGCCAAGTTTCAGATCGATTTGGTCACGGGAAAGGGGTTAAAATCGATCCAAAATTTTTTCGACAAGCAGACACTACGAGTTAATATAAAGGGAGCAAAAATTCACCAGCATCTAAAGCAAATAATGCTAAAATACCTAGTTGTTAATAAAAAGAAAACAATGCAAATTTAGCAAAAAAAAATTTTTATGTGTTAATTTATTTAAAGAGAAAAACACAAAAATAAAGTTTGATGTTGTATTTTTTGTGTGTAATATTTACATATACATACATACATACACATATTAAATAATACAAATAATATACATATATTCTATATTTGTATGTATATCCATAATTACAGCATGCTAGAAATAAATCGGTATATTATTTTATTTACATAAAATTCTGCAATATTTTGTTGTGAGGAAAATACATTTCTCTTGCATTAACAGAGTGTCACTTCATTTTGCTCAGCGTGACTATGCCACAGTAGATGGCGCCACAATTTTTGTTTGTTCTAATTAGCTTTGCAATAGTTATTTCTATTTTAACATGAATGTCAATATTTTCAAATTGATATCATACAGAACAATGTTAAGAGTATACACGGGCTGGTCTTTTATTTCATACGTTTTTTTATTATTCTTTTACAAATATGAACACAAGTTTGGCATATTAACTTTTGTTGTCTTTACAAAATAGGGTTACCGAGTTCATCAATGAGTTTTTTGCTTTCTAAACATTTCTACATAGTTATATAGAATTATTATTCTGCTTTACCTACAAAATATCTGATTGCGATTACATCTAATTTTTAAAAATTGTTTATAATTACTGAAGCATTATTATTTACATAAATACAAAATTGCAGTTTTTAAATTTTCCATTCAAATTTAAGAAAATATCAATTCTAAAAACTTGAATTAAAAATTTCCAATTATAAATTACAAATTATTGAATTTCAGAAAATCATACCAAAACGTCGGAAATTATAATTTTAAAATTTAGAAGACATCAATTGCATCTTTAATACATAAATTTTATTCGTTAAACACAATTTGAAATTCCAAAAAAAAAAAAAAAAAAACACCAAACCTATGTTTACATTTAAAAAATTTTTACATTTAAAAAAAATATTGACATTCAGGAGAAATTAATAGCTTTTCAGTACCGCAATTCAGTAACTTCTATTAACGATAGTCGAATCGTTAAAAAAAAAGAAAATAGCAAAATTATCAGTAAAATTTTTAAACGATATTCGCTTTTGTTAAACTCAGCTGTTGTTGTTATCTAAACGACAACCATTTTTGTGTTGTTTATTCAATCGATAAAAGCTTAAATTTTTAGGTTGAAATGTCGTCATACATAAATAAAAATCATAAAATAGTGAAAATATTTTGCTTTAATTATAAAACTTTTTTATATAAATAAAAAAATTAAATAACACATTCAATTCATTATTTCATTTTCAAATAAATACACAGAAATATAAGTAAAAAAATAAAGATATTAAACATAAACATAAAATCATCCTGTCAAACGCGAAGTAATTTGATTTTTTCTATTCTTCTTTGTGTTTTCGCTTAAATGGACATAGATGCCACTCGTTTACAATTTAAATAAATAAAAAAATAGATTTGTCGACTGTCGTTAAGATGTATGTACTTAGTGAAACACTTAATCCATAGTGCAAACAACAATAGCTGTCGATATATTTTGCGATTGTCGGATCGTTGAAATTTACAGAATCGGACTACAGAAAACATTAATTTAAATTCAATGAATTTTAGAAAAAGTCAAATGATATTTAAGAATTGCGAACATAAGAACTGTTACATAAATAAACGCAATTTGATGAGAATGTTATTTATATATAAATTTTCAAAATTTTTTTTGGATGAATATTTGAAGTTCTTCAGAAAATGAAGATATTTTATTTAAAATGTTTGGGACATTTGGTTTTTTTGCGTTTTTCATCCCTAATTTGAATATTTATTATTATAAATTTATTCTCTATGCTTTCCAAATATGTATGGCAATATTTGTATACGTACTTCTGATTATTTATTTATTTATTTATTTATTTATTTAAATTTGGTATCCTGTTCAACAAGACATGAAATCTTCAAAACAGAACAGGTTTAAATATGTTAGTTGGAGTTTGATTTACAATACAACTTAACATTAATAATAAAAAATAAAATATTGATTTATATACAAATAATAGATATTTATAAGTGGCATATATAATTTAAAAAACAAATAAAAAGTATACAGTAAAAATTTTCAATATATATTTGTTAACAGCAAGTTAGTATATGTGCATTGTAAAAAAATAAAAATTTTCTAAATGTATTGTTGTAAAATTTTCTTTTTGAAAATTGAACCGTTGCTGATTCCTTTAATTGTAGAAGGTAAACCATTCCAAAGACGTGCTGCATGTATGAAAAACTGCCATTCAGATACCAACGTATGGTGCCGAAATTGAATTAAATTGTTATTTCTCCGAAGCCTACTAAAACGCAATCGGTTATAAAGATATTCTGGTCTCTGGTTACTAATTATTTTGTGTAAAAAAGTAAGACATCTTATTTTTAATAAGTCATCAAAATTGACACCGAAAATTTGCTTTGAATAAGATGAAATTTGATCGAACCTTCTGAGCCCGTAAACGTATCTTGCGATATTGTTAAACGTTATATTTAGCCCGGACTTACTTTTAGTATCGCAACTTGCAAATATTTCACATGCATATAGTAGTGTTGGTATTAAGTATGTCTTTACAAGTAGCAAGCGTATATTAATTGGTGTACAATATTGGGTAGGCCAAAGTGTTCGTAACATCGAATACGTTTTACCACAGGCAGCAGCGACATGGTCTGACGAAGTCAATGTTTTATTAAAAATAACACCCAAATTTTTTGCTCGTTCAACGATTTCGATTTGTTGATCATTTATATGTATGTTTAGATTGTCTGAGATTCTTGTCAATCTAAAAAAAATTGAGAGAATTTTTTTTTTGGTTATTATTTTGTTACTCCTTCCGACCTATATGGCCGCAATGAAGAAATATTTGGCCAGTTAAAAGAAACTATCTCCAATAAGCACGATTTAATGCATATAGCCACCCTACACAACCATTACCTTTACAATGGAGGTTATGGCGAGCTATTTAATTAGCAAAAACTAAATTAAACGAAAAGTTATGTCATATAACCGGAAACGCATGCATATAGGTATATAACCTAAATGCATGCCCATCAGCAACCACGATGACCAAAAAGCAAACACCGAAATAAATCCGAAATATTAGAAAAGACGAAAACCAACCCAAAGAATTTGCTGAAATAATTTGGTATTAAGTTTAACAAATTGTTTACTATTTCATTTACATTTATTATCAAGACTCAAACCGAGGTGGAGGGATTCAAAGATTCGGCACAGCCGAATTTAACACTCTTACTTGGTTTATACTAAATAACTTTTCGAAGAGAATAACTTTCTTTACTGTAGAGCATATATCTGCACTGAATTGTCCCTTTAGCATAATAATTTGATACTAAACTACCGATTAGTTGGGATATATTTCCATTCTGGGACGCATGGATTTTTAAGAATTTTAATCATAATTGAATTCACTCTTTCAAGTACTTTGTATATTTGTATACATATGTATGTATGTAGCATACTCGTAGCATGTACAAATTTGTTGCTTGTTGTGATTTGTTCAAATTATTCTTTAATCTTATTAGTTTGTTGATCTATTTAAGATCTCTTTGACTTTCTAAATTTCTAAACATCCTCTTTTTAATGATTTGCTAAGACAACTGAAGAGATAATCATAAGTCAATAGACCAGTATAAAATTGAATTTACTACAAAAAGCATGAAACGCAGTGTCGTACCTAAATTGATACGTTTTTAATTTTGTTTTTGACTCTTTCGATTTTAAGTAAATTTTTTTAGGAAGTGTCTTTTTGGAGCTATAGTCCCTATCGTAGCCAGTGATGTTAGATGTGGGGAAAAGTATCTTTTGGGTAACTTTTGGATATTTTGAAGCATGGGAAGAAAAACAAGGATATCTTTTTCCATTAAGTCAGCAGATGTCCCTTATTAAGGCAGTTTACTGTATTGATATCAGGAAGATATGTAATGAGTAAAAGGAATTTAACTATAATTTCTCCATGTTGTAAGTGACAGAAAGTTTATTCCACATAGGGCTTGAGCGTTTAGTAAACCAATTTTGACGGTAACGCGTTGTGCGATGCACTAAATAATAATCTGCAATTGTATAAGTTCTTCTAGATGAGCGGGTGCTGCGAAGAAAATTTTGGGCCGTTGATTGAATGAATATGAATGCTAAATATTGCTGTCGTCTGAAAAAGAGTAGATGTGCAGGGCCGTCTTAAGGCATGTCGGGGCCCCTGGGCACAAAATAATTTGGGGCCCACTGGATAGTAAAACTAAAAAAACGAATGACAAGAATTTTTTGTTATGATTTTAAATTTATTATGTTTAATACAAATTTAATACATGTTATTTAATGTTATAAGAAATATAACCTAGGTATTTACGTTCTGATTTAAATTGGGTACGCTAAAGGATTTTTTTCGGGATTTCTGTGCTGCAAAATCTTCTATTATATCCCCAAAATCAATTTTTTGAAGGACATAACTTTCAATGCATATAATTGACAAGTTAGTTAGGCGTTCTTGTAATTCATTCATTCTCTCGTTCATTTTTTATTCTCTTTAGCCGAGGAAATGACCGCTCTCCACTACAATTAGTTAACTACAATTAGTTAGTCATTAAACAAAGAAATATTCTTGTAGCAACTTCAACATTTGCAAAAGTTTCTTCTTACTTATCGGACTTTATTAGGTTATGTAAAGCTGAGATACTCAAATCCGATGATTCCGTTGCTATGTTCTTGAGGTACTGCCTTAAATGAAAACATTCTGATATGAACTCCCTAGCATTAATGTCTTTGTGGTAGAATTCGGCAAATTCTTTGAATTTTTTTGACAACTGGTCAGAATCAATTATTATTAATTGAGAAAAAAAAACTAAAAATTTCATCAATTTCTAGGTATGCAGCAGAACGCTTTTTTAAATGAACATGTAATGTGTCTATTATGGAAATAAACGTTTCTACGCGGAATTTTTTTTGCCATTTAACTGTATAGTCTCCGCTAATCCGTCAAAAAAAGTTAGAGGTGTGCTGCGAATATTATTTCTTTCAAACATTTCTTTATAGTCACCATTGGGTTTTTTTTCTTTAGCGGCCGATTCGTACTGATCGAAATTATCGCGTGCGTTACTGACATAATCGATTAAAGATGCGTAAAGTTTTGTTGCAACGTCCAGTATCAAAATGTTTTTTTTTTGTAAACTTATGCTTGTTTTGTTTATAACTCCTAAAAGATCATTCCAAATCTCCGTTAGAAGCTTAGTCTCAAATTTTTCCATTCTTCGTTTCTTGTTTCTACTGGTTGATTGATGTCATTTGCAATTGATGTTAAAGCCTCAGATATATGAAAATATCCATTTTGCAAAGCATTAATAGCATTAGCACGTGCAGACCATCTAGTATCCGGGAGAGACTTCAAAACTTTATTTGTTCCCAAATTCGCTGTCATAATTTTCCATCGTTTGGTCGAAGCCGAGAAAAAATTAAATAATTTTTGGACGAATTGGAAGTAGGATACTGTATCTGAAACACATTGAACAGCTTCAACACCTACCAAATTTAATGAATGTGCCGCTCATGGAACAAAAATGGTAAATTCACAATTTTCTTTTATTCTTGCCTGAACACCAGAATAAATTCCTGCCATATTTGATGCATTATCGTAATTCTCCCTCGGCAATCTTTTATAGGACTATCAAGACTTTCAATAAAGTTTAAAATGGCACCTGCTATGTATTGAGCATTATGTTCATTCATAGGCGAAAATTGCAAAAATCTTTCAATACGTCTTTGACGTATCTAACGATAAAGGTGAGTTGGTCAACATGTGAAAGATCTGGTGTAGAATCCACACTAATCGAGTAGTATTTTGCAGTTAGTAGTTCATCAACAATCGCATTTAGCACTTGCTGTCGCATTATATTAATAAATTCATTACAAATATTTGCAGAAAAATATGATGTATTTCCTTTTCCACTATTTCCGCAGTTTCGCATGTGATCAGCAAGAAAAGGATCAAATTCACTAATTAGTTCTAAGCATCCCAAATAATTTCCGTTATTTTGAGACCCTAATATTTCATTATCACCACGAAAAGCAAGTCCACTGGAAGCCAAAATTTCACTACTGCAACAATTCTTTTAAGTACATTCTTCCAATAATTAACTTGTGTGTTATATTGGTACAAAAACTCGCTGTCAATTCGCCCAGTAGTTTTGCTTCTTGCGACATATTTCATCATTGATTCCCTGTATTGTAAATTGTTCTCGTGCTCTATTAATAAATAACTTATATGTTTCCAGTCTTTATATCCATTTGTAGAACTCAAATTATGACCAGTACCAGTAGTAGTATTATATAGACGGCAGCAACAACAGTATACAGAGTTCTTTGACTGTGAAAATAGGAGCCATTTTCTTTCTCGCCATTCGTCAATATACGGGTGAACATATTTTCAGTCAAGTATCTAGTTTTTGTTTTACCGCTTGAATCTGGAAAAATTTTAGAAGTTTCGGAGAAGTCACACTGTTTAAATTCTGGCCCTGAAAAAATTCTGGCCCTTTTTGAACCACTTAAATATGTTCTTTTCGACATAATTAAATTAATTAGAAAACAATATAGACAAGTTGTTCACAACTAAGACGTCAAACTGGTAAAAACTTCTTTTAAATAAGTTCAATAATTCACATTAAACACTTACACGCCTTCACTGAGATGACCTTACACTTATTGACTGCGTTAAACTTTGACATTCATACGGGAAATCCCCTAAATATACACAGTGTCAACTATTACTGTCTGCACCAGTCAGGGTTGCAAGTTTTTTTTTTTTGTTTGTATCGCCAAAAACAGTTGAAAAATCGCCCAAATATATTTTTTTCGTATTTGTTAATATTTAAGTTATTGAAATGAACAAAAAAAAAATTAACAAAAAAATTGCTGAAAATCATCAGAAAAATACAAAATATTTAACTTCTTTCTTTCATGTAATCGATTATATCGGCCTTTCGGGGCCCCTATGAGAAAGGGGCCCTGGACACGGGCCCTGTGTGCCCTTATGGTCGAATTTTATGCGACCCCATAAAAATTTTTAAAAAATTACAAAATTTACTTTGGATTTAATTAAAAAAAAAATAAAATAAAACATTAATACCAAAATTTCAAAGTATTGTTCAAAAATAGCATTAATACGAGTATAAATTTTCAATAGGGCCACAAAAATAATACAAATTATTTGAATGTAACGTCTGTTAGCATGCTTCATTTTTTCTATTAGAAACAATGTAGTATGTATAAAAAAATGCATTTTAAAAATTGCATGTTTGCAAAACACACCCATGATTTGAAATGCAAACGACAGAGCATAATAATTTTTCTCTCTCGTTTTTTATAGTTCATTATTTTCAGGATTGTCAACTTTAAAATATCAAAAAGCACTAAACCGACAAAAATCGCATAATTTGAAAAAAACGCTATATTTTCCATTTTTTATTTTTGCTTTTTTCAGTAAAAGCCCTGTTGTCCTGAATGCTTGGGGATGAGAACAGTCCCGAAAATTAAATGTTTCATTAAAACTAGAAATTTTTTATGTTTTGGAACAGAAACCATTAAATTTTTTATACATATTGTACCAACCACCTCATAAAAATTTTTTCATAAAAGCATGTTTTGAAAAATAATTCAATTGAACTTTAAAATTTTGTTTAAAAAATTTAAAAACTAAAATTGGCAAATTGGACGATTTTTTAATTATATCTCATGTTCATTTTATTGAAAATAACTGGTAATACTCAACATATATCGGTCCCGCTATTTACTTTTACAGAATTAAAAAAGGTAGATAGGTGATGAAAACAGAAAATTACAGTCCGAATGGACACACAAATTCGGATTTGTTGAAAATAAGGACATACCTATATGTCTCATTTGCAAAATTACTGTACCACATAACAAACTTTACAATTTAAGTAGACATCATGAAAAATTTCACTCACAATTTGCCAAAGATTATCCCCTTAATACTAATCTTAGAGAGACTAAACTGAAGGCATTGCAGTCAAATATTGCAAAAGAACAGAACATTATTTCGTCTTTTAGCCATGGAAATGACAGATCACTTGAAGCAAGTTACATAATAGCTTGGGATATTGCCCGTGATAAACTTCCTTATGGGGAAGCAGAGTTAAGAAAACACACTATGAAGAAGGTTATGAGCATTCGCGACCCTGATAACAAAAAGCTGCATAAGGCGATAGATCAGCTTTCTTTATCACGGCGCACAACCGAGAGTGGGATTGGAGATATCAGCACTTTTATTGAAACAAGTTTAAAAAACAAACTAAAAAATTCTGCAGCATTTAGTTTAGCTCTTGATGAATCCACAGATGTTAGCGACGTTCCTCAATTGGCGATCTTCATTAGATCTTTATCAGTTACATTTAATATCACTGAAGAAATGTTAGACCTTGTAGCTCTTTCTGAAACAACGCGAGGCATTGATGTAAAAAATGCACTTTTCAAAGTAATTAACAAATTTGAATTGCCACGAGATAAAAGACCTCGAATGTAAAAAATTTAAATTTTTTCCTCTTTTAAAATTGAACGTAAATAATATACAAAACGATAAGCTGGAAGAATACATAAATAATTTAAAGCAATTTCATGAAAATTTTAAATGTAGATTTGAGTATCTCAAACAACTTCTAGCAACATTCTCAGTTCTTGTTAATCCATTTTTGTGTGATGTCCTAAATGATGAATTTTTATTATCCGACATAATTCTTGCAAAACCAGATGTTGGAAAATTGGAGTTGTTAGAAATGAAGGATGATATTGTATTGAAAATGCATCATAAATCAACTTCTCTAGTTGGGTTTGTTAACGAAACCCAATATCAATAATTGAAAAAAGCTGCTGCTCGTTTATTTTCAATGTTTGGCACAACGTATTGTTGTGAATCTCTATACTCCACCATGAAAAATATTAAAAACAAAAATCGTTCACGTTTAACAAATCAACATCTTATGGAACTCATTCGGACAACTTTGACAAACTACACGCCTGATTTTAAAGAAATAATCAAAAATTCTTCCTAATTTCTTTTTTATTTTTTGTTACCTATATTTTTATTTTATTTTTATATAATTCCTTTTTTTATTTTATTTCAAATTAAATTCTTTGATCTCAAAAAATTTTAAAATATAACATTATTTTTATAAATACTAATAAAATTTCAGTATAAAATTTATTTATAATGTGTATGAAATGAATTAATAAATTTTATGTTTGTTTAGAAATTGTTTTTTTTTTTGCTTTTTTGTTTGAAAATGAATATTTGTACAGAAATAAACTAGTGCGGCCCACTGTTAGTAGGTGAAATTCCAAATTTGGCCCAACACGCCAATTACGTGCCCAGCCCTGACATATAAGGTCATTAAGGAAAATAAGAAAATTTTAAGGAGGAAGAACAGAACACTTGCATTTAACTGAAACTCTTTGGATTAGATCACATTTAAAACAACACGTGTGTTGTGATCTCTGAGAAAACTCGACATAAACCGAGAGCAATCATTACCAACACCAATAACAAACAGTTTTGACAAGACTGCACTGTGCCACACCTGATAGAATGTCATGGAAATGTCCGGAGCAACAAACTTACTTTCACCGAATCGGTGAATGGACTGACTTTAACGTTCCGAAGGAAGTGCCTTCAGGTTATCCGTAGAACGACTTCCGCCACACTCTTTGCCGTTGATCTCTAGATAGTTCACAAGATGGTGGTAATTCACCATGCTCTCCATTCCCTTTGAAAGTACACAGTACAAATTGTAATTTGATGATAATTTTCAGCGTTGTTAGCTGCACTCTTTTTTGAGATTGGCTAAACAATATTCCAGCACGAGGGAAATGTAACCATATGGTTCGAAGGTACAAAACGTTTGCCAATGGACGCGATAGTGTCAGTATCAGTGCTGATATGCCATCCGGTCCCAGTGACTTGTTTACATTGGGTTTTACAAGAGCGTTCTGAGACGATCGGTATAATAAAAGATGGGATTAGATCAAATATTTTTGATAGTTACAAACATCAGCAAAAAGTGTTATACCTTGACCACATAGTGGTATAGGGTATAGGGTACAAAAGTCAAGAAAAGATCTATCGATTTTTATAATGAGCTCATATCGATGCCAAGACTACTAAGGGGTTAATTTACAAAATTAGGTGCAGCAGATTATTGTAATTTAAAGTAATTAACAAACTATCAGCAATTATCTGTTGTTTCGATATTTTATATTAATCAAATCAAAGTCCTCTTAAATTGTTTTTCCACTTAAAAGACGGTAAGTTTAGGTTATGTTAATTTTCTTTTAACTTATACTTAGAATTATAATAGCCAAGAGAAAACTGAAATGTGAAAACAGAAAAAACTTTAGCCTTATGGTTAAATAAGTAACAAAAATCTAATTTTTTCGAAATTCCCTGGAATGAAAACGATACCCTCGCTATTGTGTATAATGTCTTTGGATAAGATGTGAAAAATCTATTAAAAAATATATAAAGATTACCATTTTACACCATAACTATGATGCTAGATAGCTACCAAAATACGGGTCACTTATTTATGACATTGTTAATTCATTGTAATAACTACTAAAAAGTAATTTTCCTTGTAATCCCATTTTCAACCTTTAAGGTCGATATGCGTAGCGATATTCCGGTGTCACAATATACCGATCCGCACGCGTTAAAATTATAAAAAAAATACTAATGTACGAGTACATAACCAATAAACTTCTAACAAAGAAAAAAAAATGTCAACCACAAATCAATCAATAATACGAATGAAAATACTAAAAATACCCATTAATCTTGAAACAATTTAATAATACACTTTGTAACATTAAGTAGAGTAAACCTTCCACTAAACCTGTGCTGTGTAACTAAAAAAAACTTTCTTTCGCAACAAACTTTGGCCATTAAATGTGGTTACCAAAATGACTAGCGAAAAAAATCATGAGAATTGTTATGCTCGAGAAACCAAACAAGAAAAACAGAAAAAGACGTAAAAGAAAATTGCAAGTTTTTCAAATGCTTTAAGAAATCTTTATGTGAAAATAGAAGCACGAAAAATATGTAAAAAAAAAATTACTCGTTTTATTCGCTTACAGAAAAACAATTGGAAAACGTTTGTTTTTACGATAGTTTTATTGCACGAAAAACTCTAAACCCAATCGAATGTCTTTATATTTACGTATGTTTATTATAAAATCAAAAAAATAAAACTTTTCGTAGAGATTTTTTTCATATTTATTTTTGGATATTTGTTGTTATTAGTTGTTAACTGATTGGTGAAAAGAAAACATTGAAATTTAGCGGAAAAGAAATCAAACGAAAGTAATGCGTTACTTGTATGGTAGGTCAGACGAGAAGTTTATCAAAGCCAATGAAAAACGACCCCCGCTGAGTCCCTTATCCGCATATAAATTTCGTTTGAATTCATTGATCACTGGTAAATCACATGATGAATTCAACAGGAACGATATACCGCTGCCTTTTAAATGTACACCTGATAAGTTATTGAATCTGTGTATCAAAGTGGTGGACGGGATACCTTTACCAATGGTTTGCACCTGGACAATTGAAGATATTTGTAAATGGCTAAGATCGTATGGTTATCGACAATACCAGGTTAGTAAATAATAAATAAACATTAAAAAGGGAATTTAGAAAAAGTCTGCTTTTGCAAATACTGTAAAAAACATATAAGATTCTTACTGCTTACTTAACTCTATGGATTTTAACCTAAGTTAAGCCTTGTCTAACTTAATGGTCAGAAGTGAACCCCAAAAAAGCAACTGACCATAATGTGCTCAGTTTGATGAAATGGTTGACTATTTTGAAATTCCCAAGTTTATTTGTTAATGTTTTTATGTGGGACTTTCGGGCCGCCCATGAAGGGTAATGATGAATCAATTGAGTATTACCACTGTTAAGCCAAAAAACATTCAAGTCAAGTATATCGTTATTTTAGGAGACAATTTCATTTGGAAATGGCTCGAGTCTCAATTTTTCAGAGGCAGACCTTACATATCTGAATACCGTGGGGTCGGTTTTAGAAAATTATAAAACCACACGGTTCGCTTATTTTGCAGTTTTTAGTAAAGTTTTTTTTTGTGATAATATTTTAAATCGAGAGTGATAAATTCAGTTATGTCGAATTTTTGATACACTTCACCTGGGCACAATTTATAATAAATGTAAAAAAATATTTGATAAACTTAATAGTAAACTTTTACAATAAACGCAATTTTAGCATTTTTCAATGGTGTTTCCATATCTTGGCATAATGATGCCCGATCTATCCCATTTTAAATACTAACATGGGGTCCAATTTTCGCAGTCGTAAGCGAACTCATTTTTCTTTGAACATGTGAATTTTAGTACTTTGGGATTTTCTTATACGATAACGAATAATATGTAACGAAATTTCTGATTTTGGGATGCGATAGCGAGTGATCATTCGAATGCAGCCTTGTATAATTTTACTCGTTAGAAAAATAGCATGTGAAAATACATTTTTCTCCAATAAAGAGAAACACAAAAAAATGTTAGTGCAAAATATATGTAATATATTTGAAAAAATATTAATTTTAGTAATC
The DNA here is from genome assembly GCA_963682025.1 of Cordilura impudica. Taxonomy (NCBI): domain Eukaryota; kingdom Metazoa; phylum Arthropoda; class Insecta; order Diptera; family Scathophagidae; genus Cordilura; species Cordilura impudica. The sequence goes on from OY821518.1 coordinate 239,889,011, forward strand.
TTAGGTCAAAAACAAGTAAGAGTGTTAAATTCGGCTGTGCCGAACCTCGGTTTGAGTCTTGATAATAAATGTAAATGATAAAGTAAACAATTTGTTGAACTTAATACCAAATTATTTCAGCAAATTCTTTGGGTTGGTTTTCGTCTTTTCTATTATTTCGGATTTATTTCGGTGTTTGCTTTTTGGTCATCGTGGTTGCTGATCGGCATGCATTTAGGTTATATACCTATAAGCATGCGTTTCCGGTTATATGACATAACTTCTCGTTTAATTTAGTTTTTGCTAATTAATAGCTCGCTCTAACCTCCACTGCAAAGGTAATGGTTGTGTAGGGTGGCTATATGCATTAAATCGTGCTAATTGGAGATGGCTGTATAGTTTCTTTTAACTGGCCAAATATTTCTTCATTGCGGCCATATAGGTCGGATGGAGTAACAAAATAATAACCAAAAAAAAACTCTCTCAACTTTTTTATTAAAATATTGCCATATTTGGAAAACATAGAGAATAAATTTATAATAATAAATATTCAAATTAGGGATGCCAAACGCAAAAAACCAAATGTCCCAAACATTTTAAATAAAATAATTTGTTATCTCTATTTTCTGAAAAACTTCAAATTTTCATCCAAAAAAAATTGTGAAAATTTATAAATAAATAACATTCTCATCAAATTGCGTTTATTTATGTAACAATTTTTATGTTAGCAATTCTTAAATATCATTTGAGGTTTTCTAAAATTCATTGAATTTAAATTAATGTTTTCTGTAGTCCGATTCTGTAAATTTCAACGATCCGACAATCGCAAAATATATCGACAGCTAATGTTGTTTGCACTAAGGATTAAGTGATTCACTAAGTACATACATCTTAACGACAGTCGACAAATCTATTTTTCTATTTATTTAAATTGTAAACGAATGGCATCTCTATCAAAATAAGCGAAAAACACAAAGAAGAATAGAAAAAAGCAAATTACTTCGTGTTTGACAGGATGATTTTATGTTTATGTTTAATATCTTTATTTTTTTTACTGATATTTCTGTGTATTTATTTAAAAATGAAAATTTTTTTTATTTATATAAAATAGTTTTTTAATAAAAGCAAAATATTTCCACTATTTTATAATTTTTATTTATGCATGACGACATTTCAACCTAAAAATTTAAGTTTTTATCGATTGAATAAACAACACAAAAATGGTTGTCGTTTAGATAACAACAACAGCTGAGTTTAACAATAGCGAATATCGTTTAAAAATTTTACTGATAATTTTGCAATTTTCTTTTTTTAACGATTAGACTATCGTTAAAAGAAGTTACTGAATCGCGGTACTGAAAAGCTATTAATTTCTCTTGAATGTCAATATTTTTTTTAAATGTAAAAATTTTTTAAATGTAAACATAGTTGTTTGGTGTTTTTTTTTTTTTGGAATTTCAATTTGTGTTTAACGAATATAATTTATATATTAAAGATGCAATTGATGTCTTCTAAATTTAAAATTATAATTTCTGACATTTTGATATGATTTTCTGAAATTCAATTAATTGTAATATATAATTGGAAATTTTTAATTCCAGTTTTTAGAATTGATATTTTCTTAAATTTGAATGAAAAATTTAAAAAGTGCAATTTTGTATTTATGTAACTAATAATGATTTAGTAATTATAAACAATTTTTAAAAATTAGATGTAATCGCAATCAGATATGTTGTAGGTAAAGCAGAATAATAATTCTAGAAGTTACTGAATCGCGGTACTGAAAAGCTATTAATTTCTCTTGAATGTCAATATTTTTTTTAAATGTACAAATTTTTTAAATGTAAACATAGTTGTTTGGTGTTTTTTTTTTTTTGGAATTTCAATTTGTGTTTAACGAATATAATTTATATATTAAAGATGCAATTGATGTCTTCTAAATTTAAAATTATAATTTCTGACATTTTGATATGATTTTCTGAAATTCAATTAATTGTAATATATAATTGGAAATTTTTAATTCCAGTTTTTAGAATTGATATTTTCTTAAATTTGAATGAAAAATTTAAAAAGTGCAATTTTGTATTTATGTAACTAATAATGATTTAGTAATTGTAAACAATTTTTAAAAATTAGATGTAATCGCAATCAGATATGTTGTAGGTAAAGCAGAATAATAATTCTATATAATTATGTAGAACTGTTTTGAAAGCAAAAACTCATTGACGAACTCCGTAACTCTATTTTGTAAAGACAACAAAAATTTAATAAGCTAAACTTATGTTCATATTTGTAAAAGAATAATGAAAAATCGTATGAAATAAAAGACCAGCCCGTGTATACTCTTAACATTGTTCTCTATGATATCCAGTTGAAAATATTAACATTCATGTTAAAATAGAAATAACTATTGCAAAGCTAATTAGAACAAACAAAAATTGTGGCGCCATCTACTGTGGAATAGTCACGCTGAGCAAAATGAAGTAACACTCTGTTAATGCAAAAGAAATGTATTTTCCCCACAACAAAATATTGCAGAATTTTATGTAAAAAAAATAATATACCGATTTATTTCTAACATGCAGTTGTTATGGATATACACATACATACATATATAGAATAAATGTATATTATTTGTATTATTTAATATGTGTATGTATGTATATGTAAATATTACACACAAAAAACACAACATCAAACGTTATTTTTGTGTTTTTCTCTTTAAATAAATTAATACATAAAAATTTTTTTTTGCTAAATTTACATTGTTTTTTTTTTATTAACAACTAGGAATTTTAGCAATATTTGCTTTAGATGTTGGTGAATTTTTACTCCCTTTATATTAACTCGTAGTGTCTGTTTGTCGAAAAAATTTAGGATCGATTTTAACACCTTTCCCGTGACCCATTCGATCTGAAATTATGCAGGCAGGCTCGAGGTAATAACAGAAATGATCTAACAAATTTTTTGAGTGATGCCAAAACAATGGAAACTTTTAAATTTTTCTACCAAAGTTAGTAAAAAAATGTACAAAGGGTTAATTTTTATTATATTATTACCACAACGACCACAAAAACAACAAGTTCAGCTATGACAACAAAACAATATTTAGAATAACAGCAAGAATAATATAGAAACATATTTTTCATTTTTTTTTTTAATTTTTCAGAGATTTCCCTGGACCTGTTCCACCGATTTTAATGATTTTTTAAATAGAAATCTTCCAATGGTGAATCATGCTCACTAAAAATGATCACTAGCTGCACTATTGAGGGCGTGATCGTGACAAGAAAACAAAGAAAATTATATTTTTTCAAGACTTTTTTTAGTTCTTCATTCAAATCTCGGGCCCTAATGGACCGATTTGGACGATTTTAAATAGCAAACTTTTCAGGATGATAGTGAATCATTTTTTATGTCAACGAGCACCCTAGCTGCCCGATTGATGCCGTCATCGTGATTTCCACAGACGGACAGACGGACAGACGGACATCACTATATCAACTCCGGTTGTTATAAGGATCACAAATACATATGTTTTATTGGGTCCAAAATTTTTTTTCTAATTATTTTTATTATTATATAAATTTGCAATCAGAGTCAATGAAGTGTATACACTAGGCTTATGCGTATTTTTTAAATACAAAAGCTCACTGGGTTTTCATATGCGGGCTAAAATTGTAAGACAAACTTTTTTGATATCTTAAAAAAAAGTTCAGCACCAAATACATTTTCTGCAGCAAAAATGTGCATTTTTTAATTCCAAAAAAATCTCATATTTTCGTAATGACAAAAAATTTTTTGTTAATAAACCATCTACTATTACCCGAATTTTATAGATTTTGATCCGCTGATCACGAATCTGTTTATTTTAAAATACATTAAGTGATTTTTGACCATTTGAAAATTTGCAAAAAAAAAAAATAAAAATTTGCCATTACATTAACCGCTTTATGAAGTTTTATAAATTTTGAGTTCTAATTACGAATATCGCACGTATTCCAAAATATTCGCTAATTCAGATTTTGTAAGAAGTTACTTATTTTTTCAGCACAATATCATTTATGCACATTAATACAGTTTGGTCCGCTGATCACAAATCTATCATTTATTTTCAATATATTGAGTAATTTTTGCATAAGGTCGTTTGAGATATCTCTGCATATCAAATTGTAGGTACTGATTTGCAGTATTCAAAGGTAATCAATCACACTACTAATAACATCACTGCTTTACAAATAATTTCCGAAATATATTTCTTTGATATTTTTAATTATATATAGAAAGAAATAATACGCACATTAAATTTTATAGTAAAAAATCATATTTAATATATAAAATATTATGTTTTTACTGTAGTGATATACAAAAAACGTATACTTTCATGTATAAAAAAAACATATAAATATAGCTTAATTATAAGTTTAAAATTTTAAATTTAGGGCACGAACTGATTTACAAAACGGATATATGTTTTCAATAATTTTTACTCCCCTTTCTGCAAAAAATATTTGACCTTTGGCATGGTATTGCAGATGGTTTTTTGATCCAATGTTTATTAAAACAAGTTTTAGCTTTAGGGAAATTTTCTAGCGCTTCGTTTATAATACCAAAATGGTTTGAATCAAAGTTATGATTCGAAAACCAAACATGCGACCACGGTCCAGATATGAATACACATATGTCATGTAGTTGTGATCTATAATTGTCGATCAATATATCTCGAATTCCATCTAGCATTATCGCTCTCGAATTCCATCTAGCATTACTCAAAGGCGGAATTTTTTTAAAATTAGTAAATGGAAATTGTTTTTCTTTTAGAAAATTTTTAAAGGCCATTCATAGCTCTGCAAGAAATTTCATATCATCTCGCCAGATTATATTTTCCACTGTTATTTTTTCCGAATTTTGTTTATAGCTCATTTTAAAATTATCATATGACGACAGCAATATCTTTACAAATTCATACTCCATATTTGGTGATGTAGTATCTCCCCCTAAAAAGCAATTTTTTATATATTTTCATTTATAGTTATATATATACAGAAATCACAAATTACCAAATTTTTTATCCATAGCGTGTCTTAGGACTAAATCCAGAACGTGATGTTGACAGCTGATATACTGCGGGGGAATTTTGCCTTTTGATATATAGTAATTTTGTAGTTTCGATACAATTCCATTTCTTTTTCCAGTGTTGACGGCAGTACTAACACATATAATTACTTTAACGGAGTCTAATAAATCGAATTTTTCGATAACTTCGAAAATACCATTAAAAACGGTGGCACTTTTTCCGTCATTTAAGACCAAAGCTCCTAATTTTATTTCTTTATCTGCATTTTTAAGTAAAATTACTTAAATTTCCTTGCATTTTATTTTCTTTCCGTCAAAGTGTAAGGCCCATAGGTTATTTTTAAGACTATTAATGTATTCAGCCTCTCTTGCTTCTGAAGCTTTTAAGCATTGCCTCCAGACAGTCGATTGTACTGGAGTAGGTATATTTAAACTATAACTTGATAGTTCTTTACATACATAAGATGCTTTTGAAGATGACATCTTTGCGTTATTTCATAATAAAGTTGCAACCATTGGTGGTTTCTCTTTTCTGTTCAGCGACTTTTGGATATATGAAGTCGGTAAATAGTTCTCATCGATACTATCGGTTTCACTAAAACTGCTACCTTCATTTAATTCGTTTGATACTTGACCACTTGTTGGTATCTCTTTATTTGTAGACTTGTAAGTTATATCAAAAATGTTTTTAAACAATCCTATTTTCTTGGATTTTTTTAATTTTATTTTGATACTTTTTAAGAAGTAATTCAATTTTTCTGATTATATTTTTTCTTCATTGTTGGCTCATTAATTTTTAGCCATAAACTAGTTAAGTATTTATATATTATCAGAATATTTTTACTTTTTTGTTGTTTGTTTTCTTTAGTCAATGCCAAATATCGTCCAATTATATAATCTTCACTAGGTTTTTGGTGTAAGTAAAATAACGGCTTAAAAAATTGATAATTTTGCATATCACCCATCAGATTTCTTTGCCATTATGCACTGTTGATGACGACTGCGTTATAACTTTTTTTAGACATACTTATTCTCAAATTTACAGAATTAACAAGTAAGAAAATTATAGTCGGTCTAGACCGACTATACGATATCCTATATCATGCGTTTAGAGACCCTATCTCTCAGACCCAACTAACTGGATATAGTAAATAAGCATAAACCAAATTCGAGTGGGTTTTTTATTAATTTTTTCGGCTGCAGATATGAAAAAGTTCATATCGGATGCTATATCTATATGGGGACTAGGCCCAAAAATGGACCGATCCTGACCATGTTTGGTAAAGTCTCTTGTATTTTGCAAAAATATATACAAGCAAAATTTGAGAAGAATCAGTGCAATATTTTTGTTTTTTGATAGATTTAAGTGAAGATCGGGAAGCAGCTCTATATGGGGCCTATGACTAAGAGTTGTCCAATAGGGATCATTTTTGGACTACTGATTAATGGATGTAATATATACATACAAACCCAATTTGACTAAGATTTGTATGATAATTTGGATCTTATGGCAATACATGTTGATTTTATAGGGGTCATTTGTATGGGGGCTAGGTCTGAACAAGGACCGATTTCAATAGCGTTCATCCCATGGCCGACATAAGATTAAATACCAAATTTCATCAAAATATATTCATATTTACGACCTGCAGTTTAATTACAAGCTTTACATGGACACACAGACGGACGGACGGACGGACGGACGGACATCGTTAAATCGAATCAGATGGTGATTCTGATTCGATCGGTATAATTAAAGATGGGTGTAGGTCAAAAAGGCACAGAGTCATTATACCCAAACCACATAGTGGTATGGGGTATAAAAAGCTATGAAATTTAAAACGCACACAGTTTACAATTGAATTTCACAATAAAAACCCTTCAGAAATGATGTAAAAGTCAATGCCAATTTCAAGAAATAGGAAACAACAAGTAATTCTGTGAGCAAAAGAAACTGAGTGATAATTTGACAAATGTGAGCAAATCAGCCATTTAAGAGTTGCTGTCAAAAACAGCTGACAATATACCCTGTAGGTATACCCCGTATCTGACTAGTAGATGGTTTATTAACAAAAAATTTTTTGTCATTACGAAAATATTAGATTTTTTTGGAATTAAAAAATGCACATTTTTGCTGCAGAAAATGCATTTGGTGCGGAACTTTTTTTTAAGATATAAAAACGCAGTTTGTCTTACAATTTTTGCCTGCATATGAAAACCCAGTGAGCCCTTCGTGTTTTGCAATTTTTTTATTTTCTGCATAAGCCTAGTATACACGTAGAAAACGCAACATTTTTTTGATTTTTTTGTGGAAAATTTCCAAATTTTGTTGTAAGATTCTGAAAGTGTCCTAACGAAAACATATTTTAAAAACTAAGAGTTTCGAAGGTTTTTTCAGCAAACTGACCAAGTTTTTCAATATTTTATCCGAATGAAATTAATATCCCGAAAAAAATTAATCATGCCGCTTTAATCGCTTGTCAGATATTAAGCAAACCGATCCCTCGGTGGCAACTAAATTTGCTGGATATTTTTCGAAGTCATGTGTATAATTTCACTATCTTCGGCCGAACATGTTTTGCTTATAAACACGAACTAACTAGCGCACCGAATTTTGTGACCAAATAAAATAAAGCACCATATGAATCAAATATTTGATCTTTGGTGGGACCCAGCGAAGAGCCTAATTATATCATATTTATGCTTGTCACTTCGTTGTTTGGCTTCAAGATGCGGTTGAATGTATTTGGAGTTGTCTTCAAGTTGCCATTATCATACGAGATAAGCATCTCTCCTTTAAGACTGAATGTTATGCTTCCAAGTTTTATATGTAAATATTCGCTGATCGTGCAATATTTCTTACTGCTCAACTGACGATAGTGCCACTTTTGTTCCAAAATTTCATAGGCTAGTAATTGCTCAATATCACATGGCTTAAGGCGGGGTTCCAATTCGATGTTCAGCAAACTTTTCCCAGCGTTTTATAAAATTTGACCATTCATCTAAATTTTGTGGGAATCGGAAGTTGATGAATAAATCAATTTATTAAGCTTTACAATTTTGTAATGTTACTTTTTTCAACTTTATAATAAACATATGTTTTTTGTTAACATTTCTTTTTAATCTGTTACATTTATGCAGTGTCATAAAACATATTTATTTATGTCTTTCACAATACTGAAATAATAATTTTCAGACATATTGCAGTTAATACTGTAATTAATATCCAAATTTTAATTTTGTTTCAATGGTGCGAGGTAGAGAAGAAGATAGCATATATTTCAAAAATCCATAACTACACTGTATTCTTAATCGGTTCCTGGCATTTCAGCCCTATGTAGAAAAATTTCATATAGAAATTTCATATATACCAAAAATCAGGAAACAATCTATTCAATTATAACATAACAATTATCATAATGTTCAAGAAATCGCTGATGAAGACCGAAATGCCAAAAACGGATCCGATTAGGAATACAGTGTAGTTATGAATTTTTGAAATATATGCTTTTTTCTCCTCTACCACGCACCATTGAAATAAATCGTTTTGTTTCGCAACGAATTAGTATATTAGAAATATTTAAACTATCGAAATAAATTTCGATACGAATTTCGATACGAAATTATTTCGATCACGACAGTCACTGGTCAAAAATGGTTTATTTTGTGAATGAACGTGACAGACGGATAGATGGACATCACGTAACGACTAGAGTTATTATAAGGACCAATATGTATATATATTAGGGCGGGTCGATTTGTAGGGAGGCAAAAAAATCGCTCAAGTGACAGGGAAAATCATATTCTAGGGATCAAAATAAGAAACTTTGCCCAAGGAAACATACCTCTAAAACGAATTCTGATGTCCCGACTTTTGACCTGTCTGTCTGTCTGCCATAGGGCAATCCCATTCCCCATCATGCAATTAATCTTAAACTTGGCCCATAGTCTTGTTGTGACTACAGATTAATTTTGGGGTAGTCACGCAGAGTCACGCATAGTCACGGAGTGATCTAAAAGTTACTTACCCTCATCCGATCGATCTTTTTGAATAACATAACATAGTCAAGGCGTATGATTATTATTTATTAGCAGAGTAGAAGATACGTATACGTATGAGTGTTAATTATAATATTAAATCAAACATAGTCAGCCCAATTCTAAACAAAAAATGGTGATTTTATTAAATGTTTGTATTGGGAACATCCCAGGGTTTTGCAGGGGTGTGCCACTGACATGGGTGGGTCGGCCCTCCAAAGGTAGTGGGGCTCGATCATACATTTGGACTCGATTGGGGCACTCTAAATGGGTCAAAGTGAGACAGACAGACAGACAGGTCAAAAGTCGGGACATCAGAATTTGTTTTAGAGCTAAGGTTCCTATGGCAATGTTTCTTATTTTGATCGATCCCAGTATTGATCCTCGTAGAATTCCTTTCAGGACAGATTAGCGACGAGATGATATAAATGATTACAGTAAACGTGAAGGTGGAACAGTGGCAAATGCTTTAGTGGAAAATGCTTTAGTCTAAAGACCAAGGTAGAACAAGGAAATATAGAGTTTCATCATCAGTTCTTATATGTATATCTGCAGATTCATCAATAAGGGCTGTTATGCAGCTGTGTTGCGGTCAAAATCCTGTTTGCCTATTTGTTAATAAATAATTATTGAAGTAATTACTTATTTGCACATGGAGTAAATGTTCAAAAACTTTTGACAAATACAGCTGATAAGAAATCGCACCCTAAATACAAAAGTGACACAACTCAAAATTTTTCAAAATTGACTTTTTTCCATAAATTAATTCACAGTACACATTTCTAACTACTGCAAAAATTTATTTCTCATCACTATCTTCTGTAACATCAAAAATGCCGGTATATCTGGGGCACAACTTGAGATAATATCACTAGTCAAATGAAAAAATTTCAGTCAGAGAGTCATAACTCAAAATTATATTTTATTTCCACAAACACAATATATAATAAAAAAAAGAGTATAGCAAAACTTTCCTCAAAATGGACATTTTTCATAATAAAAATAAATTTTTTTAAATAATACAATAATTTTTACGTATACAGTTTTTTGCCTCTCCTGAATATTTGAAAATTTTGAGTTGTGTCACTTTTGTATTTAAGGTGCGAAATGAATAGATTAATATTCTGATTTCGCAATTTTTATCAATATAGATAATTGGCAATTTTTAAACCCTTCCAATGCTTATAACCAAAATCTTGATCAATTACTGATTTAATTGCTATAGTACACCATGGGTTTTTCTTTGCTTTTCGTTTAACAAATTTTGACTGGAACAGATTTCTTAAAACTTTCAACAACTCATTTTCTAAGAAATTCAGCTGAATATCTACTGAAGGCATGTAATTAGCGGGTGTAAGGTTTTAAAACCTTTTTTAATTTTTTTGCGCTGAATGTACAACATATCGAGAGTGTTACCTCAAAATTTCAATTAAATTGGAGCAAAACTACCGAAGACACAGCGTTTCAAACGACCGGCCTCATAGGGTATATCGTATATAAATCAGTTTTTAAAAAACTTTAAATCGATTTTCTCGATTTTCTATACTTGACCGATTCTTTTGAAATTGTATACACTATTTCTACATTTTTTTTAACAACAAAAACACCAAAATTTTATAGCAAAAATGGTGTTTTTCACTTCAAAATGCTGCCAAAAATAAAAAAATATTAAAAAAAAAAACTTCGTGATTATCTCGGGAAACATATCACCTTTTAAACGTATTTCGATATTTATACCCTCCACTCCAGTGTGCAGAGGGAATATATAAGTTTGTCATTCCATTTGTAATAATTAGAAAAAAAATTTTGGACCCCATAAAATATATATATTTGTGATCCTTATAACAACCGGAGTTGATATAGCGATGTCCGTCTGTCCGTCTGTCCGTCTGTGGAAATCACGATGACGGCATCAATCGGGTAGCTAGCGTGCTCGTTGACATAAAAAATGATTCACTAATATCCTGAAAAGTTTGCTATTTAAAATCGTCCAAAGCGGTCGATTAGGGCCCGAGATTTGAATGAAGAACTTAAAAAAGTCTTGAAAAAATATAATTTTCTATGCTGTTCTTGTCACGATCACGCCCTGAATAGTGCAGCTACAGTGATCATTTTTAGTGGGAATGATTCAACAAATTCATGGGAAGATTTCTGCTTCAAAAATCATTAAAATCGGTGGAACAGGTCCAGGGAAATCTCTGAAAAATTAAAAAAAAAAATTAAAAATATGACGTTTCTATATTGTTCTTGTTGTTATTCTAAATGTTGTGCTGTTGTCATAGCTGGACTTGTTGTTTTTGTGGTCTTTGTGGTAATAATATAATAAAAACTAACCCTTTGTACATTTTTTTATTAAATCTGGTAGAACAATTTAAAAGTTTCCATTGTTTTGGCATCACTCTAAAAATTTATTAGATCATTTCTGTTACTACCACGAACCTGCCTGCAAAATTTCAGATCGAATGGCTCACGGGAAATTGGTTAAAATCGATCCAAAATTTTTTCGACAAGCAGACACTACGAGTTAATATAAAGGGAGTAAAAATTCACCAACATCTAAAGCAAATAATGCTAAAATACCTAGTTGTTAATAAAAAAAAAAAAAACAATGTAAATATAGCAAAAAAAAATTTTGTGTATAAATTTATTTATAAATTTATATAAACATATTAAATAATACAAATAATATACATATAATATATATGCATATCCATAACAACTGCATTTACATAAAATTCTGCAATATTTTGTTGTGGGGAAAATACATTTCTTTTGCATTAACAGAGTGTCACTTCATTTTGCTCAGCGTGACTATACCACAGTAGATGGCGCCACAATTTTTGTTTGTTCTAATTAGCTTTGCAATAGTTTTTACTATTTTAACATGAATGTCAATATTTTCAAATAGATATTATACATAAAAATGTTAAGAGTATACACGGGCTGGTCTTTTATTATTTCATACGTTTTTTCATTATTCTTTTACAAATATGAACATAAGTTTGGCATATTAACTTTTTGTTGTCTTTACAAAATAGAGTTACCGAGTTCATCAATGAGTTTTTTGCTTTCAAAACAGTTCTACATAGTTACACAGAATTATTATTCTGCTTTACCTACAAAATATCTGATTGCGATTATATCTAATTTTTAAAAATTGTTTATAATTACTAAAGCATTATTATTCACATAAATATAAAATTGCACTTTTTAAATTTTCCATTCAAATTTAAGAAAATATCAATTCTAAAAACTGGAATTAAAAATTTCCAATTATAAATTTCAATTAATTGAATTTCAGAAAATTATATCAAAACGTCGGAAATTATAATTTTAAATTTAGAAGACATCAATTGCATCTTTAATATATAAATTTTATTCGTTAAACATAAATTGAAATTCCAAAAAAAAAACACCAAATACCTATGTTTACATTTAAAAAATTTGTACATTTAAAAAAAATCTTGACATTCAGGAGAAATTAATAGCTTTTCAGTACCGCGATTCAGTAACTTCTTTTAACGACAGTCGAATCGTTAAAAAAAGAAAATTGCAAAATTATCAGTAAAATTTTTAAACGATATTCGCCATTGTTAAACTCAGTTGTTGTTGTTATCTAAACGACAACCAATTTTATGTTGTTTATTCAATCGATAAAAACTTAAATTTTTAGGTTGAAATGTCGTCATACATAAATAAAAATCATAAAATAGTGAAAATATTTTGCTTTTATTAAAAAACTTTTTTATATAAATAAAAAATTAAATAGCATATTCAAATCATTATTTCATTTTCAAATAAATAAACAGAAATATTAGTAAAAAAAATAATAAATAAAAAAAATATTAAACATAAACATAAAATCATCCTGTCAAACACGAAGTAATTTGTTTTTTTCTATTCTTCTTTGTGTTTTTCGCTTATTTTGACAGAGATGCCACTCGTTTACAATTTAAATAAATAGAAAAATAGATTTGTCGACTGTCGTTAACATATATGTACTTAGTGAATCACTTAATCCTTAGTGCAAACAACAATAGCTGTCGATATATTTTGCCATTGTCGGATCGTTGAAATTTACAGAATCGGACTTCAGAAAACATTAATTTAAATTCAATGAATTTTATAAAACCTCAAATGATATTTAAGAATTGCGAACATAAAAATTGTTACATAAATAAACGCAATTTGATGAATTTATTAATTTGAATATTTATTATTATAAATTTATTCCTTATGTTTTCCAAATATGGCAATATTTTAATAAAAAAATTGAGAGAGTTTTTTTTTGGTTATTATTTTGTTACTCCTTCCGACCTATATGGCCGCAATGAAGAAATATTTGGCCAGTTAAAAGAAACTATACAGCCAACTCCAATAAGCACGATTTAATGCATATAGCCACCCTACACAACCATTACCTTTACAATGGAGGTTAGGGCCAGCTAATTAATTAGCAAAAAATAAATTAAACGAGAAGTTATGTCATATAACCGGAAATGCATGCATATAGGTATATAACCTAAATGCATGCCGATCAGCAACCACTATGACCAAATAGCAATAATAGAAAAGACGAAAACAAACTTAAAGTATTTGCTGAAATAATTTGGTATTAAGTTTAACAAATTCTTTACTTTTTCATTTACATTTATTATCAAGACTCAAACCAAGGTGGAGGGTATCAAAGATTCGGCACAGCCGAATTTAAGACTCTTACTTGTTTTATTTCACATGCTCTGGTAACAAGTTATGTCACGGCAAAACAACTTTTTTTCGAGGTGCCTCTGGAGATTCGCTGTCAAGGACTTATTTATTAAAATTTTTAATTGAAAATGTTTCCAAGAATACTTCAAATGTTATGCTATAATGTGTATATGAAATAAATAATCCAGCATTATTCATATCTTAAAAAAATATTAAAATACGCCTTTTTTCACCTTTAAAACCTTACCCCGCCCCTTAATAGAGTTCCATCCAATATTTGATAGTACAGAGATGACATAATGTTATAATTCATATTTTTAAAATCATAAAAAGTAGGCTTAGAACAAATCCTTAAAAATATTTAGTTATGTGTCGAGAAACAAGGTGCTGATAGCTGATCACTGATCACTGAACTTTATCAATGTGGCTGACAACAACTGTGTCCAATAGCGTATTGGTTGTAGAGGTGAATGTATTGGGATTGAAGTATTTTTTGGTGACAAACCAATGGAAATCATATCATTAGAAGGTCACTTTCAATAATAATGTTGGAATTAAAGTTCCCATATATTTTAACCTCATCATATTTAAGGACAAGCGTTTCCATTTGAACGCAGTAGCACTAAGAATTCATATAATTTCACTGAAAGAGTTCGCATGTCTTCTAAGCTGCTTACGTATCGACAAATCTATAATATAAATAGACAAGGCGATTTCTAATGACCCCTTTTATGCCTTTAGTTACCAACCGATGTTGAAAAAAATATATACCATTTGAAGGTTACATCTTTGCAGATGTGGTATATTATTTTGGAGTAATAATCATATTTAAGCTTCAAATAAAAAACTGTACAATGTTGTGTGTGTGTCTACCTGTGTTGAATTGTGAATTGATTAAAATTGTTCAGCATACCTTTAGGCTCTTATAAAATTATTTATTAACAAAACCATTTATATAACTTTTGTACGTTCAAGAAATATTTATATTTTATTTAAAAATTCACAATTTAATGAATTTTATTTAAATATTCATAAATTTTATATATATGGGGGATTTCATGTCAAGTGCACCACCAACCGATGTCTTCCGATCGGGATGAAATTTGCACCAAGGTTAGTCCTACTGGATAGTAGTTTAGACACAATTTTTCAATAAGATCGGTCCAGATCTCTCTGAGTTAGAGGGGATCAAAATTTGACATTTTGGCCAAACAGGTGTTTTTTCGCATCCATGTAACTTATTACCTATTGCTCTTAGAAAATTTTCTCCCAAATAGTTTAGATAGCTATTTCTTCAATATTTCGGAAAAAAATACTTGAAAAAAAAAATTTTTTTTTTGACTTTTTTCTAAATTAAAGCATTTTTTGCCTTTTTTTCAAAAAGGGCATTTTTTTTTCATAAGAAAGCTTAGGATTTTTCCTTTAAGAGCTTTTTGGTCGCTTAGTGGGATGGGAGTGCGATATCTATCAAAATAAATGTTTTGTAACTCAAGACAACGGTTTTTCAATGTTTCACAAATGCACTATTTTAAATTTTTTCCTATTTGTGTCTAAAACCTTACAAATAAAACTTATACTGAGAAACTAGACAAACTAAACTTTCCGAAGGTATATTACATACCTAACTAAAATTTTATACCCTCGATACTGTAATACCCAGAATATGTTAACCTCAGGAAAAAAAATCGCTTTTTTTCTATAGAAATGTTGAAAAATTATTATTTTTTATTTATTTTTAATAATAATTAAATTAATGTATAATAATAATAATATTAAAAATAAAAAGATAAATAATAAATGGAATAAAGAAGTCGCATCTAAGTTGCGATCTTGATGACAGCACTGTAGGCTATACTTCGCTGCATTTCTTTTAAGGTTTGCTCCAATACCATCACATGCTCCTTTACCATGAGCAGTAGAATGAAAATGCCACTCAGCTGGCATTCCAAAATCTTTTTCATGGGCCATAAGATTTGCCAAGCTACCTTTGTTTTTAAAATGTTGACGAGCTCCGTCCGAAACGTAGTACCTTCTTTACTGTAAATTTAGATTTTAGAAATTTTAGTATTCTCTTCTGGTACTCATAAACTGCAACGGTATCATGTTTTAAATCGTCGGATATGATTGCCATACTTTTGTGTTCCAGTTTTTCATCTTTCATGTAGTAAATAACTACTGTGAATATAGTTGCTTGGTCGTTATTGAAGGGGAATGCTTGTATGGCATCCTGAAGAACATATTAATAGTTTTCTGCGAAATCATATGAAATAACAAATTCACCAGACTTCAAATTTATCTTCAAATCCTTGAAGAATGACCGTTGTTCTTTGACTAAAAAGTCATGGTTTCTCAAGTTTAGCAATACTGTACACATTTCTTCCACAAAATCATCCACATTTAAAATGATTGTTTTCAATGTGCATCTGTCAGTCTGAATCCAAGAATCAAATTTGACCTCCTCTGTATATTCTCGATCTAAAGAGTTGATTAAATTTTCTTTGATGAATGTGGTTTCGGGCAATTGGTACATTCACCTAAGTGGCAAGAAGTTGTTGCATTAGCACACATAGTCAATTTAAGGCAATCGCAGTAATCGTGTAAATCTTCTGCCGAAGCATCTGTTAAATACTTTAAGTTGATTTCCTTCAACATCAGTTTAACATTTTCATTTCCGCTGCTTCCTGCCAAAACGCAATGTTTTGGCCTCATTTGGGTAAATTTCGTGAAGCCAATTTTAACATCCTCGTGTTCAGATTGAAATGTTGCAAATAACTCTTTCAGGTTGCAGAGAACCATTCTCTTCTGTTATGTTATGAAGGTATGTTACATACCTTCGGAAAGGTTAATTTGTCTAGTTTCTCATTATAAGTTTTATTTGTAAGGTTTTTCACACAAATAGGAAAAAATTCAAAATAGTGCATTTGTGAAAAATTGAAAAACCGTTGTCTTGAGTTACAAAACATTTTGATAGATATCCTACTAGCATCCCGCTAAGTGACCAAAAAGCTCTTAAAAGAAAAATCCTAAGCTTTCTTATGCAAAAAAAAAAAGCATTTTTTGAAAAAAAAGGCAAAAAATGCTTTAATTTAGCAAAAAAAAAAGTCTAAATTTTTTTTTTTTAAGTATTTTTTTCCGAAATATTGAAGAAATAGCTATCTAAACTATTTGGGACAAAATTTTTAAGAACAATAGGTAATAAGTTACATTGATGAGAAAAAACACCTGCTTGGCCAAAATGTCAAATTTTGATCCCCTCTAACTCAGAGAGATCTGGACCGATCTTATTGAAAAATTGTGTCTAAACTGCTATTCAATAGGACTAACCTTGGTGCAAATTCATTCCGATCGGAAGACATCGGTTTCAAAAGTTGGTGCACTTGACATGAAACCCCCCATATGTATATAGTACATATAAAAAAATTTAATGAAAAATAAAATTTCCTAGAATTTGCACTCGAACTTCAAGTGCTGGGCTCTGTTAGTAATTTTTAAATCAATGATATTAAAACAGTGGACTCTGACATAGAGTGACGGATCACAGAAAAGTTTGACTTTTTTACAAAAACTTTATTTGTTATTGTCCCAGGTTTTACGTTCCAAAATTGATTTTTTTTACCAATATAATCTTCCTTTTGCCCGATAAACTTAATCCGATGTTTTTCCGAAGAGTTGATAGCGTCTGAATAATAAGATTTTTTCCAAAAACGACGTTTGGTTCTGTAATTACTTTATCTTTAGAGCAATATGTTTTTCAGCTGAGCAATTTTTTTAAATTTTGAAAACAGAAAATCGTACACATGGTATAGTTTAGACAGACCTATAATTGTCTAACTTATTTTTCTTGCTAATTGTTAAATTCAATGAAACTAATTCATTAAACATTTTAATATTTTTCAGAATACCTTTCGTGAAAATCTCATAAATGGACGCACCTTTCTGCTACTAGATGCTGCTGCTCTATCTGCCATAAATATTAAGGACTTCGATCATATCAAACATATTGCTTACGGTATACGTACGTTATTCTATTTTGAAGTGGCCAAATTTGGCTGTAGTGCTACTTTTTATCCCGAACTTTACAGCGAAATCTTTAAATTGATACGTCTAAAGACAGGACGAAAATATGAGGAAATGCGCCGATCAGATTTATGGCGTAAATTGCATTTGATTCGTGAGAACGAACCAAGCTACACGCATTGGGATATATTGGAGCGTTGGTTGAATTTTGTTAAAACTCCAGAACATCCAGAACTAGTCAGTGGTATACGCAGAGATAATTTATACCAGTGTAAGGGTAAACCAGGCCTGCCACCGGTTGCTGTCAGACAAGTGCAACGTAATTGTTATTGTTTGCCACCATGCGAATGTTATTGGACGGAGTCACATCTTCGGCCACCATGGCGTTTTAAGTGTTTGCCAAATTTACCGCCCGATGACGAATTTGTTGAAGACTGCCCGGGTTGTGTGCCCCCATGTTCATGTCGTTGGTCTTCCAAGAAATATCTTACTCGTGATTGTTTGACGTGCCTTCGGATGGCAATTCCACAAAAATATGGTGCACCTCATGCTCAAAATCGATTTAGATCTAGCAGTAATAATCAAATAAATTCTTACCGTTTGTCGCTAATGTAATAATTAAATATTTAGCTGGTGTTGCTTTCATTTTTTTTTTACATTCTGTAGTTTTTTGTTATAACCTATTTAAAAAAAAAAAAAATCAAAATTATTAATTTATTTTTATCGATTTATAGTTATAAAAATTGGAAGTGATTTTTAGTGGTGTTTTATTTATCTTGATCTTAGATTTTATCATAGTTAATTGGTGCCTTCTGAAGATATGTTTTTGTGAGAGTGAGTTTTGTGTGAACAAACTAATGGAATGGGCAACAAGTTTTACATGGCAACAGAGAGACACAGAGACGGACAAATATTGCTAAACCGGTTATAGCAAGCAATTTTAAGTCTAGAACATTTTTGACTTTGCATGTTTTCAAACCTACGTTAACCTTAACTTTTCGTACCAAATATACCCCTGTTCTTGAAACCACTATCACAAAAAAAAACTTGTAAATGAAAAAATTCTTAAATCTACGAGTTTTTTGCTCTTCTCTAATTTCACTAAGAATATTTTTCTCGTTTTAATTCACATAGAAAAGGCTTTGTGAAATCAAAACAAATGCCCTTTTTTTCTACTAAGCAGGTCTTAAGAGATAAAAAAAACTAATTGATATTTAAACTCTAACATGTTTTTTATTGAACCTTGTCATTATTTTAAAAAATTAGACATTAATTTTATGAAAAAAAAAACGATTTAAAAAACGTCTACATTTTGCGCTGATTAAAAAAAACTCGTAATAAGTGGTCGATGTTAATAAAACACACTTTTTGCGATGATGCTGTTCTATAACTATAATAAAAACTTTTTATTTACACAATCTATTTTCCATTATAATTTTTTCAATTATAACATAGATTCTTTATGCACTAATTATTGCAAATAAAGGAATTAAAAAAAAAATTGTATCAAATCACATATATATTTTTTTTTTTTATATGTTCGAAACAGTAGTGATGCCAGTCAAATCCAATTTATTTGAATATCGAAATTTTATTTGGTGATGTCTAATTTTTTAAAAATAGAAAAGTCATTTTTAATTGAATGAAATTGAAGAACAAAAACAATTAAATGAACAAATAAGTTGTTATTTTAAAAGCAAATATTTTTCTTTATACTTTTTCTATAAACAAGAAAAAACATGCACAAAATACTTAAAAGTTTTTTGTGAAACTGAATAAAGAACCATATGGCACCTCGGTTTCTAGATAACATATGTTCTTAACTCAACCATATGGTTCTTAACTCAAACATATGTTTCCATTAAATCAATAAAAAAAAGTGGTTTCAAGAAACCCAAAATTTCAATTTCATGTGATTTTAAATTCACTCTTATTCAAATAACGTTTCAAGAACAGGGCTGATAGTCTGAGCACTGAGCATACTGGGCTGCTTTTCTATCAGATGTGTTGGTAGCGCTTTTCAATAATCTACTTTCTTTCTTCCCGAACCAGGTTTCGTATCAATACTCAAATTCTTCTAATTGTAAACAGTTTGCAGACGTTTGATTCTTTGGCCAACTTTTTGTAAAGCCAAGTTGGATTTTGTTAAAAATATTTAATAATTGGAGCACGTACATTAGAACGACTCACTCTTTATGGTGAAAAAATGTTAAAAAGTGGCCCCCTAGAAATCTACCTTGGTTTGTGTTATAATGATTCCCAAAAATATTTCTGGTCTAGTGTTGGCCCTTGCGAGCTGGACCGTTTTAAAAAGGTATATTTTTTATTATTTTTTAAATATTTCCATTTTTTCCAGGTCAACATTTCCAATATGGGTATCACATGATATATGATTCAAAGATAACTACATCAAAAAAAAGTTCATGTATTTGTGGTAGTTATAAACATCACATCCTTATATTTTGCCATTACACCATAGTGGCGACGAAAAGGGACGAAATCTAAAGAATCATAAACAAAATTATTAAAAATGGTAATTACCCGAAGTCTGACAGTTGGACCCCACATATGCCTTATAACACTCTGTGGTTTGGGTATAAAAAGTTTGTGCAGATGTGTGTAACTATCACAAATATTGGATCTGGACCTGTCTCTTATTTAAGAAAAACTTAAACATGTTACGTTTAGCTATCATTCAATTAGCTATGATCCAATTAGAGTGCACAATTTAATTTAAAAACAAGTAAGAAAATTATAGTCGGTCTAGACCGACTATACGATACCCTATACCATGCGTTTAGAAACCCTATCTCTTAGGCCCAACTAACTGGACATAGAAAATAAGCAAAAACCAAATTTGAGTGGGATTTTTATTAATTTTTTTGGTTGTAGATATGAAAAAGTTCATATCGGATGCTATATCTATATGGAGACTAGGTCCAAAAATGGACCGATCCTGATCATGTTTGGTAAAGTCTCTTGTATTTTCCAAAAATATATACATACAAAATTTGAGAAGAATCAGTGCAATATTTTTGTTTTTTGATAGATTGAAGTGAAGATCGGGAAGCAGCTCTATATGGGGCTGAAGGTACCATTTTTGGACCACTCATTAATGGATGTAATGAACACATACAAACCCAATTTGAGTAATATCTATATGACAATTTGGATCTTATTGCAATTTATGTCGATTTCATAGGGGTAATTTGTATGGGGGCTAGGTCTGAACATGGACCGATTCTCACCAATTTCAATAGCGTTCATCCCATGGCCGATAAAAGCTTACATACCAAATTTCATAAAAATATATTCAGATTTGCGACCTGCAGTTTGATTACAAGGTTTACATGGACACACAGACGGACGGACGGACGGACGGACATTGTTAAATCAACTCAAAAAGTGATTCTGATTCGATCGGTATAATTAAAGATGGGTCTAGGTCAAATATTTTTGGTTGTTACAAACAGCAGCACAAAGTCATTATACCCAAACCACATAGTGGTATAGGGTATAATAAAGCGCTGTGGCAGGTTGTGCCTTCCTGCTGAAACCACATGTCGCTCAGAATCATACTATCCAGTTTTAGATACAAGAACCCCGGTTCCATGTTCCTGTAACGAATGTAATGCACTCCTATTTAAATTTGGATAGCTGTTTATATATCGAATAAAATTTGGAATGCCTTCTATCGAAGGTTCTTACTAGCTAACGAATGAAATGAAGTATTTCCTTCTTTTCTAATCGATAAGAAATGTTGCGATTCCACCCTAGATATGAAAATATTCTACCAAAGTCCTATTTCAATCATCAAAATACATTTTTGTCTATTGTATTTCGCCAGCCATTGCATTCAAAATATTGAACGAAATTACTTTATTGCATCAAGTCAAATATGTTACGCAAATTTTCAATAAATTTCGATACGTTTCATAATAAATACAAGTATTTATGAATGCATGTACTACTAAATGTTATTGACATCCATGCCACAACCAAAAAATTTATATAAAAAATTAAAGAGAAGTAAGGAGGAAAAAAATAGTGGAAAGAATGTGTCAATAATGACGAGATAACATGCAAACAATCCTAAACAGATTTGCACACACACAGGATTAACAGCACATTGTCCGATATGCACAAACCGATTTAGCCACATGAACTCCCAACGCACCACACACATTTCACAAGTTGTACCCACAATTTATATTAAGTATACTTGTAAAGATTCTAGGATAAAGTATGAGAACTACAAGAGTGAATTGTACGATAATTTACGAGAATAAGCGTGATAAAAAACGAACAACAACACTGACGCAAAAGGCTTACAGGCAGTACATAAATGGCTAAGACTGCAACCTTAGATGGTCACTTATTTCAGTGAAGAATTTAATTGTTGTCGATTAGTATGGGCTTTAGTGAAGTAAATTTAATTAACTGTTCCACAACACAGTTGCCTCGTTTACTACTGTATTCATATGAAAAGGTGACTTTTTTTTTTAAACTGAGCGTGTAACAATTCGGCTTTTAGGTCCGCAATCGATTCAAAATGGTGTACCCGAAGTAAGTAAATAAAGCGAATATGGGGGTTGTGAAACGATATGAGTCGAATTTCATACGAAATGGTTTCGAAGAACCATTGCAGTGTGAGACGTTGCTTTACTGTGGCGCAAATCCCAAAAGTTTTCTGCCCATAATTGGCGAATCAGTTTGTATTTAACTGCCGTGAAGTATAGTCGATAGCGCAAAAATAAATATACAACAAATATACTCTAAAATCAACAACATACCAAAAACAAAAACTTACATGCTTTCTTTTTATACCCTATACCACTATGTGGTTTGGGTATAATGACTTTGTGCTGCTGTTTGTAACAACCAAAAATATTTGACCTAGACCCATCTTTAATTATACCGATCGAATCAGAATCACTTTTTGAGTTGATTTAACAATGTCCGTCCGTCCGTCCGTCCGTCCGTCCGTCCGTCCGTCCGTCCGTCTGTGTGTCCATGTAAACCTTGTAATCAAACTGCAGGTCGAAAATATGAATATATTTTGATGAAATTTGGTATATAAGCATTTGTCGGCCGTGGGATGAACGCTATTGAAATTGGTGAGAATCGGTCCATGTTCAGACCTAGCCCCCATACAAATTACCCCTATGAAATGGACATAAATTGCCATAACATCCAAATTGTCATATTGATCTTACTCAAATTGGGTTTGTATGCGTTCATTACATCCATTAATGAGTAGTCCAAAAATGATCCCTTTGGCCCCACATAGACTGCTTCCCGATCTTCACTTAAATCTATTAAAAACAAAAATATTGCACTGATTCTTCTCAAATTTTGTTTGTATATATTTTTGCAAAATACAAGAGACTTTACCAAACATGATCAGGATTGGTCCATTTTTGGACCTAGTCCCCATATAGATATAGCATCCGATATGAACTTTTTCATATCTGCAGCCAAAAAAATTATTAAAAATCCCACTCAAATTTGGTTTTTGCTAAGAGATAGGGTTTCTAAACGCATGGTATAGGGTATCGTATATCATGGGTGATAGCAATGATAGTAGTGAAGACGAAGATTTATGCTGGCAAGTAGTAACTTCTACTAAAGCACTTAAACGTCGTCGAACTGATTCCCCAAAAATATTTTTAAATAAAAGAAATAATACTAACAACAATCAAAACGTGTTTTCTCAAAACAATGATAGTTTTATAGCTAATAATAATGCACCTGCATTCGAAATAAAAAACAATAACAATATTGCTTACAATGGCATGCAAAAGAATGGCAACAACAACGCTGGTAAATCAACCAATATAAACAACAATGCAAGTACATCTCAACAAACAGCCTTTACAAGCAATAATGTAAGTCATAATAGATTTTCAGCTTTATTTAATAATAATGATGATAATGATGAATCAGATGATGAAGAATCTACAAAAGTGAATTCTCCCAAGCCGCCACCAATAATAATACCAAACGTTGCTGATATTAGTGCAATGATTAAAAGTTTTAATAAAATAATTCCCTCCTCATCCTTTAACTACAAAACTCTAAGAGACAATCAAATAAGGGTTATGGTTAAAGATGTTCAACCTTATAGAACACTCGTTTCATTTTTAAACGAGAAAAAAATTATATTCCAGACGTACCAATTAAGACAAGAAAGAGCCTATAGAGCCGTTATCAAAAACCTACACCCTTCAACGCAAAAAGAAGAAATAAAAAATGCCATTGAAACCTTAGGCCACAAAGTTCGAAATGTTTCTAATATTCATAGTAGAGTCTCGAGGGAACCTCTTCCAATGTTCTACCTTGATTTAGAGCCAAGCCCAAACAACAAAAATATTTATTCAATAAAAGTTCTTAATAATGTTGTTGTCAACATTGTCCCACCGAAGAAAACGAACGATATTGTTCAATGCCACCGATGCCAAGAATACGGTCATACAAAAACTTACTGCAGAAAACCAGTTAATTGCGTCAAATGTGGATTAGGTCATCTTACAGTCGACTGCATTAAAGATAAAGATGCACCTCCTCGATGTGTAAATTGTTTACAAAATCATCCATCTAGCTATAAAGGCTGTGAATTTTATAAGCAACTTTTAAAAAGAAAATTAAAAATCAATATTGCTAATAGGCGTGATTCTATAAGATTTAATTATAATAATGAAGATTTTCCAAATTTTAACAACAATCTGAATAATCCAAATTATAGTCAAAACAATAACAACTTTTCTTACTCTGATGTTTTAAGAAATAACCAACCAACTTCTCAGCATAATTCGTTAGAAAAGCTAGAAAATTTAATTCAAAACCAAATTGAGTTAACAAACAAATTGTTATCAATGATGACAGTATTAGTAACAAAACTATGCAACTAAATTTGAATATTGCAATATGGAATGCAAATGGGCTTTCCAACCACGTACAAGAACTTGAGATATTTCTAAAATTGCATTATATCGATATTCTTTTAGTGTCAGAGACACATTTTACCAGCAGAACCTTTTTTAAAATAAGAGGTTATGAATTAATAACAGCCAACCATCCAGATGATAGAGCTCATGCTGGAGCTGCAATATTGATAAAATCAACAATAAAATTTGAAATTTTAGATGAAATAAGAGAACCATATCTACAAGCTGCCTGTATTAAGGTTAAATGTGACTCACACAGTATATCTTTTTCTGCTATCTATTTCCCTCCCAGATACTCAGTAAAATGTGAACAATTTCATAATTTTTTCAATAGATTGGGGTCAAGATTTTTCACTGCGGGAGACTTCAATGCTAAACATCCTTGGTGGGGATCTAGATTAGTTAATCCCAAGGGAAGCGAGCTCTACAAGTGCATAGTAAATAATCATTACTCAGTGCTGTCAACAGGCAACCCAACATACTGGCCAACGGATCCAAGAAAAATACCAGATCTGCTAGATTTTGCAGTTTACTCTGGAATTTCTAGTCAATTGTTAAATATAACTGATGTTGATGATTTAAGCTCGGACCACACACCCCTTATAGCTTGTTTCAATACATTCTTACAGTCAAAATCACAACAACACAAAATTATTACAGCCAAAACGGATATTAAATCTTTTGAAAGTTGGATTGAAAGAAATGTGAACTTAAATATTGATATAACTGCCCCAACAGATTTAGATGATGCTGTTGAAACATTCAATCATTTAATTCACGAAGCCGGTTTTCTATCAACTCCAAATAAAACATTACAATGTACACAAAACCAAATTTTTATATCTTCTGAAATTAGACAAATGATCAGAAATAAAAGAATACTAAGAAAAGTTTGGCAAAATAGTAGAAATCCAAATGACAAGCGTATCTTTAATAAAGCTGCTAAAGATCTTAAAATAACACTCCATGGTATGAAAAATGAGATGCTACAAAACTTTCTTAGAAATCTAAATCCGGGCAATAATAGAAGCGACGAGTTCAGCTTGTGGAAGGCAACAAGGCATATAAAAAGACCTACAAAGAGAAATGTACCTATAAAAGATGTTAACGATGTATGGTGTAAAACAAACAAATCTAAGGCTGATGCATTTGCTTTTCATCTTCAAACGACATTCCAGCCCTATACCAATTATAACAATAATGTTGCAGAAATTCTCGAGTACTTAGATAGTCCATGTCCAATGGATTGGCCCATAAAACACATTTCTCTTCCTGAAGTAAAAGAAGAAATAAATAAACTTAATTGCAAAAAATCACCTGGTTATGATAGCATAGATGGAAAAGTAGTTAAATACCTGCCTAAGAAGGGCATACTATTTCTCACATTGTTGTACAACTCGATATTGAGATTAAATTACTTTCCCTCGCAATGGAAATGCGCAGAGATTGTAATGGTAAATAAACCAAACAAACCAGAAAATATTGTTACATCCTATAGACCAATCAGTTTACTGGTTGTATTCTCCAAAATATTTGAACGAATATTATTGAAAAGATTATTACCAGTTCTGGAAAAATTTAATATCATTCCTGAATACCAATTTGGTTTTAGATACAAGCATGGCACTCCTGAGCAATGCCATCGTATCGTTGACTTTATAAGAAACACATTGGAAACTAAGAAATTTTGTTCAGGAGTATTTTTGGATGTACAACAAGCCTTCGATAAAGTTTGGCACGTTGGGTTATACTACAAATTAAAAAAACTGCTTCCAACTCCTTATTATTTACTCCTAAAGTCATATTTATCTGACAGATACTTTAATGTTAAAGTTGATGGTGAACACTCACAATTCTATGACATCAAGGCAGGTGTACCACAGGGCAGCGTTTTAGGACCAATTCTCTACACTATATTTACATCAGATATGCCAATAACAGAAAACGTACTAGTTGCAACATATGCGGACGACACTGCATTACTAGCTTCTGATGAATGTCCAAACAATGCATCTAATTTAGTGCAAAGGGAACTGAATGCTATTGAAGCTTGGTTAAACAAATGGAACATTAAAGTCAATACTGCAAAATCTTTACACATTACTTTCTCGTTACGACATGGCAACTGCGGCAATGTATATATGAACAATATACAAATTCCACAAAGTAACTGTGTTAAATATCTAGGAATGCACATTGATAGAAGACTGACGTGGAAAACGCATATAAAAGCAAAAAAACAGCAACTAAATATTAAAACGAAACGACTATTCTGGCTTCTTGGTCCAAAATCACAGCTAAGTTTAGAAAACAAAGTTTTAATTTATAAAACTATTTTGAAACCGATCTGGACATACGGGATACAACTATGGGGAACAGCCAGCAATTCGAACATTGAAATATTACAAAGATATCAGTCAAAAACTCTTAGGTCAATTTTAAACGCTCCATGGTTTGTATCAAATAAATCGATTCATGAAGATCTCTTTATTCCAAAGATTATAGAAGAAATCAGAAGATTTAGTGAAAACTATTTAGGAAGGTTAAGCAACCATATCAACCCATTAGCAATATCTCTACTGGATGACACAGAAGAAATAAAAAGGCTTAAAAGGTTCCATATCCTGGATTTACCATATCGGAGCTAATTCTCATGCACCTTTAAATTAAAAAAAATAAATAAATAAATTAATTGCATGTAAATATTGTAATGTAAATATTGAATTCTAAATATTGTATTGTAAATATTGTATTAAACTTATACCTCCCTTTGGATTTTTGTTATTATTGTTGTTCTCAATCGAGTTCAATAATTACTGTTATTTACTTCTAATGTTATAAAATTTGCTTAATATCCTTAAATGGATAGATTGTAAATAAAGAAATTAATAAAAAAAAAAAAAAAAAAAAAAAAACATATTTTTATTTTTTTGCATATGTTCGAAACAGTAGTGATGCCAGTCAAATCCAATTTATTTGAATATCGAAATTTTTTTTGGTGATGCCTAACTTTTTAAAAATAGAAGAGTCATTTTTAATTGAATGAAATTGAAGAACAAAAACAATTAAATGAACAAATAAGTTGTTATTTTAAAAGAAAATATATTTCTTTATACTTTTTCTATAAACTTAACAAAAAACATGCACAAAATACTTAAAAGTGTTTTGTGACATGAATAAAGAACCATATGGCTCCTCGGTTTCTAGGTAACATATGTTCTTAACTCAAACACATGGTTCTTAACTCAAACATATGTTTCCATTAAATAAATAAAAAAAATGGTTTCAAGAAACCCAAAATTTCAATTTCATGTGATTTTTACACCCTATACCACTATGTGGTTTGGGTATAATGACTTTGTGCTGCCGTTTGTAACAACCAAAAATATTTGACCCAGACCCATCTTTAATTATACCGATCGAATCAGAATCACTTTTTGAGTTGATTTAACAATGTCCGTCCTTCCGTCCGTCCGTCCGTCCTTCCGTCCGCCCGTCCGTCCGTCCGTCTGTGTGTCCATGTAAACCTTGTAATCAAACTGCAGGTCGCAAATATGAATATATTTTGATGAAATTTGGTACATAAGCTTTTATCGGCCATGGGATGAACGCTATTGGAATTGGTGGGAATCGGTCCATGTTCAGACCTAGCCCCCATACAAATTACCCTTATGAAATCGACATAAATTGCCATAAGATCCAAATTGTCATATAGATGTTACTCAAATTGGGTTTGTATACGTTCAATACATCCATTACTGAGTAGTCCAAAAATGATCCCTTTGGCCGCATATAGAGCTGCTTCCCGATATTCACTTAAATCTATTAAAAAACAAAAATATTGCACTGCTTCTTCTCAAATTTTGTTTGTATATGTTTTTGCAAAATACAAGAGACTTTACCAAACACGATCAGGATCGGTCCATTTTTGGACCTAGTCCCCATATAGATATGGCATCCGATATGAACTTTTTCATATCTGCAGCCAAAAAAAATAATAAAAATCCCACTCAAATTTGGTTTTTGCTTATTTTCTATGTCCAGTTAGTTGGGCCTAAGAGATAGGGTTTCTAAACGCATGGTATAGGGTATCGTATAGTCGGTCTAGACCGACTATAATTTTCTTACTTGTTGTAAGTTTATTTGTTTGTTTGTGGTTTATAGGAGACTGCACCACTGGGCCGATCGTCTTGAAATAACCACCTATCCGCTAAGAAAAATAGGCTAAATTTTTAGGGATTTTTCAAGTCGGCATGGCACCTCCCATATAAAGTGAATTTTTAGCATCTAATTTTAACATATTATATCTAGAGTAGTACGATATTAAGAATTCTGGAACTATGTACATGTACAATAGGGTGAAAGCTATTTTTTCGGAATTTCACGACGTGCGGGTCGGATTGTTGCGACACTGGATCTAAAACTTTAGTGCGCAAAATTTAAGCCAATCGGACAGTGCTTTCTGGACACGCATTGAGCTGAAAGTTCAAATTGCATTTATATGTAAAAACTATAAAAAAAATAATTTTTCATTAAAATTTTGATATCAATAATTATGTTTCAATTAAATTAATTAATAAATATTTTGGTATTTTCATATTTCAAATAACGTTTTCAAAATATTATACTACTTGATATAGATTCTCAATCTTGTAAATTAAGATTAAATTGAAACACTATAAACTGTCCCTCTTTAAGGTCAAAGGTCAAGTTTAATGAGATTTTTCTTTTTTCCCCAAATTAAGAACAAGATACCTATAATATTTGGCGTTTTTAATCACACATATTTTGTTAATAAGACCTTAAAGTCCAATCGTTGATTTCTTGAACAAAATTTTTGAAAAAGTAAAATTGGAGATTTTAAAATAATGACATTAATTTAGAACGGGATAACAATAGACGAGATGCAATATACTTTAAATAAGATCATTTTGTGATCAGGAGAATGCAAAAATGTTGTTGTAAAGTATTTCAATGCCTTTAAAAAGTGAGCTCGATTTTCTTAATCAAGTAGCGGCGCATTATTGCCTGAGGAACTTGATATAAATATGCTGTTTCACAACCGATAATAGATTTTGTTGTTTTTTTAGAAAGATAATTTAATCTAGATTATTTTTTATTAATTAATTTAATTGAAACGCAATTTAATTGAAACGCAATTATTATTAATATCAAAATTTTTGGGGAAAATGTTTTTTTTTTTTGTTAATTTTTACATATAAATGTATATTTGAACTTTGAACTCAATACGCGTCCAGAAAGCATTGTCCGATTTGGCTCAAATTTTGCGCACTAAAGTTTTAGATCCAGTGTCACACCTCAAAATTCGACCAAAAATTTTTTTTCATACAAACCGTTGTCACCCTAATGTACATATTAAAATAATAAAGTCACGGAAAAATTGGGCGGAATCAGATCAGTGGGCGTGGCACCCCCATACAGAGTAATGTCATATATCTGGTGTACTATAACAGAAAAAGCCTTGGAACTTTGTCTGAGTTCATAAGTTATTAATGTGAGCAGTTACCCAAAAAGAGGCGGGATCGAACCAATAAGCATGGCACCTCCTATACAAAAAATATACGAAGTGCTATGAAAATGCAACTTTTGACAAGTATGTATATTAATTGCCAATATGAGTAGTCTTGAAAAATATCGGCGGGATCGCCAAAATCAAGAATCACCACAATCAAACACCACAAAAAACAAAAATCGTCAAAGTCAAAAATTGCCAAAACCGAAAATCGTGAATAAAAAGTCGCCAAAATCAAAAATCGTAAAAAAAATTGCCAGAAAAAATTGAAAAAATCAAAAATTGCCAATATCAAAAATCGCAAGAAACTAAAATCACAAAAAATAAAAACATAAATCACCAAAGCCAAAAATCGCCTAAACCAAAAATCGCGAATACAAAAATCGCCAAAATAAAAAATCGCAAAATTAGCAACAAAAAAACATAAATCGCCAAATTCGAAAATCGCCTAGAACCGAAAATCGCGAAGAAAAAATCACAAAAAACAAAAAACGCCACAATCAAAATACCTTAAAAAATACCAAAAATCTAAAATCGCAATGGCAAAAATCAAATAAAATAGTTTTCTACAAAATGTACTCCCAATTGTTTATATCGTTACGATGGGTGTAGCGAAACGCATCAAATTACAACTAGTATATCAGATACAAATCGTGATACTTGTCACAAAATTTTTGCTTACAACTACTGCATACTTTTCGTTGAATATTGAATAGAACAACAATTTATTAACAATATGGGGCGAAAATGTGTAAAGAGATAATTAAAAACAAAACCATATGATTTTTAGGATTAACAAATTTTTATATGTTATCATTTTGTAGTGAACAAAATGAAGATTTTAATTTTCAGTTTTTATATACATCTAATTATAAAAACTAGTATAGCCCACCACTCGAAATTCGGGTGCAAATATTAGGAAATGTTACTTTTTCATACAATTTTTTTCAATGTTTTTTAATCTATATATATACATATAAAAAATGTATGAATATTTAAATGAGACTACAGGTATGCTAATCAATTTTAGCAATTCATAATTTAACACAGGGCGTATGATATAAAATTTAAGTCATTCGCATTAAAAAGGTGTAACCAATTATTATAAATATTTTATTTTAATTAATTTAATATATTTCTAAGACAAATTAAACATAAATTTTATCATTGTCAGCTTCTCCTCCATATGAACTATAACTGTGACAATTTTCACACTCCTCCGTGGCCACATATTGCTTAAAAAGGGAACCAAAAATTTGGCTTCACGTATTAATATATAGATGATAATTAATGCATTAAAGAACTTAATTATTAAACATTTTGACAACAGCCAAAAATTTTAAACTTATTTCAGATCAAGTTAAAGATGTTAAAATCGCCATTTTTATGATAGATGGCATGAATGACAATGAAGGACATAAATAATATTTTTTTCAGAAATATGAAACATGGCTGAAACGTAAGTTGTGATCGACACACAGTGGCGCCATTCGAGTTTTGTCGTTGCAAAAATCACAACTTTTGAACCAATTAAGATAATCAAATAAATTGAAAGGCATATGGTAGATACTTGTCGAAAGTTGAAATTTGTTAACGGCATGAAAAAACATGTTTAACCATTTTATTTTTTTAATGTTTCTTTTTCAAGGTTTAAAAATTATTATCCATAAAGAAAAACAAAAAAAATAAGATTTTTCTAACTTATTTTTTCAAATTGCTTCAAAATAATTATCACAATTCATAACAGAATTGACTAATTTATTTCTAACTGACTAATCAATTCTGAACTATAATTATTGAATTCTAAATCTTTTCGTGCTTCATATGCCGCAGTGATGAAACATGTCGATCGGAAGATGATGCCAATATGTTGAAGAGATCCCAATATTGCCTTATCCTTGATGCTTTAAACATGATCTAGTATCTATATTTATATAAAATTTATTGACGGACTCCTGAGCTTCTTCGGAAAGCTCTCCAATTGGCAAAGACTGAGATTCATTTATGTTTTCGCCATGCCAATATTTTATGGACTGTCGGGGTCAATTTCTTCAGTTCTCGAAGCATATTCTCCATATTTTGTATAACTAAACTTTTCTTTGCTGTTTAAAACTTTCAAGATCGTTCCCAATCTTTTAATGTTTAGATTGTTAATTCCAGTGATCCGAGTTACTGCCTCGACATTTTCAAAGAATCTACGCGAAGTGTTTCGAACGTTTGAGTTCCAGCATCCGAACCATGGGGTAGTCTAATTTTAGTCAAACTTTTTTGAAAACGCATCCTCTATTCGGTTCTTTCTGATCTTTTGATTATCTTTATCTACTGTTTTTGCATTAAAGCGTACCTCCTTTTGGGGAAGGGTATACG
Organism: Cordilura impudica; assembly: GCA_963682025.1. Lineage (NCBI taxonomy): Eukaryota > Metazoa > Arthropoda > Insecta > Diptera > Scathophagidae > Cordilura > Cordilura impudica. Next base: position 239,921,675 of record OY821518.1, read on the forward strand.
CCAATTTTAAGGTTGTATTTGTCAGTTGGTTTACGACTTCTCGTATCTACATTCAAGATATTTTCTTTCTTTAATTTTCAGCACTGCAGGCTTAATATTGTCAATTTGTTCTTGAATATCCTCCACCACGGTCCTTCTGAGTTCCGACAATTCCCTTGCAAACTGAAACATTATTGGGCGGCAATAATGCACGGATGACGACCGTGGATTTTTCCAGTGTACGGAAATATCAGATTTAAGCCGCAAAGGAACAACAGATGCCATAAACATATTTCCGTCCGATATTGTAGCGTCATCGGAAGATATCCTTTGCTTATAAACGCTTTGTCCGGATGATCCATCGCAGCCCCATTTGCTGATCAATGTCAGTTTCTCAGGAAGACTTTCCAACAGCCGTGTTACTGTATGGTCTAAAAGATCCTGCACATTGCACTTTTACAGAAACTTACGTCACCTACGTAAGCAGTGGTCCTGCATTTTTTTGATTGTTGAAATGTGATTGTATCCGGGTAAAATGTCAACTCCGTGTCGCATTAAGCCCCTTCAATTATTCAACCACTACGGTGTTCATCTCGGCATCTCGTACGGCCTCGTTTAAACACTGCCACCCAATATTTTACGGTCGTATACTAAGAAGCAGACTCCCGCAGAGTATAATTTAGCTCGTCTCCAATAGTGCTTACGCAGAGACCTTCCAAATGAAAGTATTATTTTTTTTTTGGTTACCTTTTACTTTTGATGGATCCAAAAAAATACTAAACAACGTGGCACCTTATAACTTAAAAGATATATTTTACAAGGTTGCCACTTTTCACCAAAGTTTTTTTTTTTAACTACTGCCGCCATCTACACGTCGCACAGTGGCGCCCGTAGAGCAAACGAGGTTGCAAAAATCAAAATTTTCATGTGCTCCGACGAAGTTTTCAATAAACCCATGTTATAGGAAACTTTTCAACGATTTCAAATATACTACTCTAATATACTACTCTACGACTGAAAGTTGGCGCAACAAGTACTGAAACCATGGCGTTAAACAATTTAAAATTATTTGAACTGTTTAGAAGGTCAACCACACCAAAGTTTTTCACGGAAGCTGCTTTAGAAGAACTTGATAGCTTATACGGAAATATTGAGAGAAGCGAAATTATAAAAAATAATTTTTATCTGATATATGCAAATATTAAGGCAAAATGGGTGAAATCTAATCGAACCATTCAAGCCCACTGCGACTAAAAAGGATTAAGGAAAGCATTCCCACGCCCACAAACGCACACATTAAAAAGTATGGTTCCGAAGAAGCCTTGGTCTTGTTTATGGACTTACAACTTTCCAAAGAAAAATATGAGATACTACGGGCATCCTTGATGCGACACGGGGCTGACGTTTTACCAGGATACAAGCATATTACGCAAGCCAAAATAGATTCACGACCACTGCATACGGAGTTTACGGAAGTCTCTGTGAAAGCCAATCTGCAGGATCTCATGGGCCATACAGCAAAACGGTTGTTGGAGAGTCTGCCTGAAAATGAGGTGAAAACTCTTCCTGAGAAACTGACATTGATCAGCAAATGGGGCTGCGATGGATCATCCGTACAAAGCGATTATAAGCAAGGGATATCTTCCGATGACGCTACAATATCGGACGGAAATATGTTTATGGCATCTGTTGTTCCTTTGCGGCTAAAATCTGATGTTTCCCTAAACTGGAAAAATCCACGTCCGTCATCAGTGCATTATTGCCGACCAACAATGTTTCAGTTTGCAAGGGAATCGGCAGAACTCATAAGGACCACGGTGAAGGACATTGAAGAACAAATAAGCAAGATTAAGCCTACAAAGCTGCAAATTGGAGAAGGAAAATATATTGAATGCAACTACGAGTTCCACCTGACCATGTTGACGAAAAAGTCGTAAACGAACTGACAGGAACAACCTCAACATTGTCATGCCCGATTGGCAAAAAGAGTCAGAAGAACTTTGGTAATTTAAACGATTCTACAAACGAGGAGAATTACGAATATGGAATGTCATCATTGCACGCAAGGATAAGGTGCATGGAGTTTTGCTAAAACTGGCGTATACCCTAACACAAGAGGAGGAAAACTTCGATGAAAATACATCAATAAAGGATAAGGAAAAGATCAGAAAGACGCAAATACAGGATGCTTTTTTTTAAACAAGTTGGACTAAAAGTAGACTGTCCCAAGCACGGATACGGTAACTCAAACGATGGAAACACTTCTAGGAGATTTTTTGAAAATGATGAGGCAGTAACTATAATCACTGGAATTGACAATTAAATCGTAAAAAGATTGGGAACGATCTTGAATGTTTTAAACTGCAAAGAAAATGTCAATTCTACAAAATATGGAGAATATGCATCGAAAACTGCATCTCTTTTAGCAGAAATGTTCCACAGAAGAAGTTGACCGCGACCGTCCATAAAATATTGGCGCATGGCAAAGATATAATTGAGTACCAGTCTTCGCCAATTGGAGAGCTTTCTGAAGAAGCACAGGAGTCTCTTAACAAATTTTATAAAAAATATAGATTGCAGAACACATTCAAAGCATCAAGGGTAAGGCAAAATGAGGACCTCTTCAACATGTTGGCAGCATCTTCCGATCCACTTATTTCTTTCCTGCGGCATGTGAAGTCACGAATAGAGTTAGAAAATAATTATAGTTTAGAAATGATTAGTCTTTTAGATATACCTTCTCTTACGAATTGTGATGAATATTTTACAGAAAATTGAAAAAATTAATTTAAAAAAGAAGTAATTTTTTTTTAATTTGTTGGGTAATAATTTAAAACATAAAACCCTAAAGAAAAAGAATAAAAACAATCTAAAAATGTAAAAATATTTTTTTTTAGTTACCATAAAATTGATTTTTCTACAAATTTTAACTTTGATAACCCATAAGTAGGCCTCTACAAAGCGTAGCATCCTTTCCAAACGCTCATTTCATAGGCTGAACAGTTATCTATCATATGCTGTTTAAACTGTTCAATTATGTTATTCGGTTCAAAAGATATGATTTTTGCAACGAAAAACTCAAATGGCGCCACTGTGCGCCGTACCACTTCTTGATTTTAACTTATAAAAAGAATTTGAAAAGTTTCCAATGGATTTTTGGTCCAAATAAGGTAGGAAGTGGTAGTACAGTGATAAAGGTTTATTCATACCCCCCCAAGTTCATGCGTTTATTTTTTCTGCACTTTGAAATAAGTCATAATATTGTTTTGACCATCAAGGTGGTTACATACTGTTAAGATGCCGTTGTTAAACTTTTATAACGATAGTTATAAGATTTTCGTTCTTTTCTTCAATTTCGAATTCTCTGTTCTGGCCTGGCTGCTAAAGTTATTTGTAATTTTAGTTATTCGCAACTACTTGTTTCGCTTAACATACCCGTAACTCAAAACTCTTTTCGAAATTTTCAATTGATTTAATTTGAAAAAGTTATTTTAATGACACAGATCTACAACATCTTCCCAAAACTAAGATATGAAGATAGCTTCTGAAGTAAGTAAAAACTCTATATTTTTAACATTTTGAGAAAACAGTATCTTCGAATCGCCATGATATTCGTGTATTTGGGCCTACAGTTTCATATTCCTAATAGTTTTCTCTACGTGAAAACATTTACAACGGAAGCCATATTCAGATCTCAGATCTCTGGAGAAACGAAAGACTTAAATGTGTAGGTCTGTGTAAGATTTAATTTCAAACGATATATGTGCTCCATAGTTTACAAATAAGTGCTACCTTAATATATATATATATATTTCATTGCATTGCCTGTGAGTTTATATGTGTGTTTGTGTCAGTATGTGTATACGTTTGTGTGCCTTTGGCCGACTGAAATTATTTGAGTAATACGACCACACGTATTGACTCTCATAGTCGTAACAGCAGGACATCATCGTACCGTATGTTTTTATTTTGGACAATCAATAAATTTTAACACGTGATCAGAGCAATAAGCGATTTGAACACTTTTCGCTTCGTAAAGGCGACGAAGAAAATGAAGAAGGAAACAATAATACAGCAACAACAAACTAACAGAACTGAACGAACGCAAAACAATATATTAAGAGTGCAGATGAGTGGTTTATGGTTGGTATTATGTAAAAGTTAATAAAACAAAAATTTATAGAATATGTTAAACATTATCCCCACCCCCATAGGTGAGCTAAACAGAAAACAGTTTTAAGAAACATCATTCTAGAGATCATTTTCATATAATATTTACTTACAGCAATGGGTTTGTTTATATAAGTTTCCAAAATGTAATTTTGTCTGATTTCAAAACGAATTGCAGCATTAATATTTACATATCAGATATTTCCAATTACAGGTGAGAAGGTATATTAGGCAAAGTACAGAGACACTATATTTTGTTATCTCTCCACACTCTATGGAATTAAAATCATTATCAGTTTCTCAATATAAGTTTATTATTGAATTGTATATTAAATTGTAAATATTAAAATAGTTGTCAGTCAGTATTGCTGTAATTTAAATTAAAAAAATCTTAATAATTATAAAATTTAAGAAATAATTTAGGCAACTTTTAAAAGTAAACCGTACTTTTGTGAAGATATTTTTTTCTTACTCAATTTACTGTGCATCGACTGGCTTAGAAAATGATTTTCAGTTGATCGATATTGGGGAAAATCTGTTGATCTTTAAAGTAGAGCTCCCCATTACTGGAGCTTTTAGCTACTAGCACTGCACGAGTATTAAATGAGCTACTCGAGCCAAACGAGTAGCTATAAAAACTTTATTCAATCACCTCCGGGAAGATTTTATATATTGAACACTAAAGAAAAATAATGATGATCATTTTTCAGCACCAAAAATGCGAATTTTAATCAATGCACATATAATTATTATCAATTGAATTAAAAACTAAAAGCGATAATCTAAGATAACGAGACACAAATGAAGTCAAAAAGAAAAATAAATTTAATGAATAAAAAAAATTGAATTTAACAATAAACTATCGTTAGTCTTTAACTAGAAACAAACAAAAGATTTTTAAAATTTTCATCTAAAGTGTAAATTTTTTCAAAAATATGCGATTTTATAATGCTCAGGCATAAGCAAAAAAAAAAATAAAATATCATTACTCTAACCATATAAACCATTTATTTTAAGTTTCAAGCTGTCTCATTGTTTAGTTTTATTTGGAGCCATCAAAAGTAAACGATCTCAGTGAATTTGTAAACATGAAAAATATTGGTCACCATTATGTTATAAACTACTTTCATTTGAAAGGTCCCGCTCCAAACAATAGGTCTAGATTTCAATAGAGTGTTCGGCGATGTTTCACCGCAACAAGGCCGAGCTTTTGGCGTCGCTTCGTAGCCGTATATGTGGAACAAAGGAACAGCCAAAACAGTGTACTGAAATGGGAGAATTGAGTCCAAAGAAAGCGAAGATAGTTTTTTTTTTTTATTATTATTAATTTTTATTAATGAAAATCCTAATGTAACAAGATTTAAAATCTTATAAAACAACATTAGTCATAAAAAATTAATTTTCAATAAGAAGAATGTATGTAAATTTAATTTATAATTAAAATTAGAAGAATAATATAAAATAAAATATAATATAAAATATATAAAAAATAAAATAAAAATGTAAAAATAAAGTGTAAAAATATCCTGCAGAGCAGGTAAAAATTATACAGAAATTAAAATTAAATTAAAAATCAATTGAGAAAAAGTTTAAATAGTTCTTTCTTAAATGATGTTGTATTTGATATTTTGTGAAGTTGATTATTTAAAGTATGTAACGAGTTCCAAAGACGTATGCCATTTACAAAAAAGTGTCTTTCTGATATTAGTCTATTGTACAATATTGGTACAAGACAGTTATTACGGTTAGATCTTGTAAATAGTAATCGCTCGAAAAGGTAAACGGGTTCTTTAGTGAAAATAATTTTATGAACCATAAGTAAAGTTCTAAATTTAAGATAGTCTTCAAATGAAATGCCATAAATTTTATTTAGAAAAGCGGATATACTATCATATTTGCGTAAACCACAACCTGACAACAATTCACAACCATATAAAAGCGTAGGTAAGCTAAACGATTTTGCAAGAACAAATCTAATTTTCTGCGGTGTGAAGTACTGAGAAGACCAAAGACTACGGAGAATACTATAAACTTTTCCAGAAGCTTTGCTAATTTGATCATTCCACGTTAGGGTATTATTAAAAATCATTCCAAGGTTTTCAGCATTCGCAACGTAGGCGATATCCACTCCATTAATACTAACTTTCGGAAGACAAGTGGTTTCATATATCTTTTTAAAAATAACAAGGCACTGAAATTTTTTCGGATTTAAGGTAAGGCAATTCAACCTAGCCCATTCAAATACGTGGTTCAGTTCAGTATTCAGGTTCTGTACACAATTTTCCACATCTCGTACGTTACATGATCTGTATTACTGAACGTCATCTGCGTACATGTGCATTTGGCATGAATTAATTACGCGTGGTAGATCATTTATGTAAATAGAAAACAAAAGAGGGCCAAGTATAGACCCCTGCGGAACACCCCTACTTAAAGACGCAGAGGTAGACGACTTGTCTTTAGAGACAACTACTTGCTCTCTATTCCGAAGGTAAGAGCTAATCAATTTAGAGGAGGTTTCAGAATAACCAAAAGTATGTTTAACCTTTTTAACAAGAATATCATGGTCCACTGAGTCAAAAACTTTAGAGTGGTCCAATAAAGTCAAAAAAGCAATATTACCACTGTCAACGATATAACGAAGATCTTCCGGTACATCAATTAAAGTAGTGATACACCCTCTTTTCCTGCGAAAACCAGATTGCTTAGATGATAAAAGATTATTATTGAATATATGTTCATTCATTAGTTTGCTCATAATTTTTTCGAAAACTTTCGAAAGAAAAGGAAGTACGGAAATTGGCCTATATTCTTTATTAGATTTCTGCAAGGGAATTACTTTTGCCCATTTCCACAAATCAGGGAAAATAGATTTTGTAAAAATAGTGTTAAAAATATGAGTGATATAGGGTAAAACCTGTGGTAAAATAGCTTTAATAAATATTGGATTCATACCGTCTAGACCAACAGATTTTGACTTTATGGAAAGAAAAGCTTCCAGAATATCCTCCTGGTTAACGCACGAAAAACTAAATAAAGAATCCAGATTGCAATCTGGTAGATTTGCATAAGAGTCAGAACGAAGAGGAGTTGAGTCATTTGAAGTAAATTGTCTATTCAATTCATTTAATTCAAAAGTGGAAAGATTTAGCGATTCACTTTCATCTTTTTAGTATCCATAGCCTCTGAAAATACACGACTATAATAGCGTTGCTTAGCTATCTTTACTCCCCTAGTAACAGATCTACGTAGTATTTAAAAATTTAATTTGACTGTGTAGTTTTATATCTTTTCCACTTATCGTGAGCAGAATTTCTTTTAACTATTAAATCACAAATATTTTGATTAAACCAAGGCTTAGTAGAAGATTTAACAGTTTTCTTTCTAACCGGTACGTATTTGTCGTATAGGTATCTGTTGGTTTAAATCAGGATTACTGTAGATACTGGTCCAATTGATTATATTAATTTCATTTAAAAGAGCATCATAGTTAATATTCTTGTAATCACGGAAAGTAATATGCTGTGGTTTTTCATGTTTAAAATAAGGAAGGTTAAAGGTCATATAAATGACGTCATGTTTTGAGAAATTAGGAGAAGAAAACTGGTCATGCAAAAGAACTTTTCTAATATCTGAGACAAAGAACAAGTCAATAAGGGTACTACTCATTGAAGTGAAGTGAGTGGGGATAGTAGTGTTTACAGCTATAAGCCCAATCGGTTGGAAAAGTGAAATTAGATCAGAATCAATGAGCAAATTTCCATTTAGGTCTCCAGAAAGAATAATATCACTATAAGATAAACAGTTTTCATCTAACATATTAACAACCGGAGAAATATCTAGTGAATCATTAGGCCTATATAAAACACCTATGAGACATTTGCTTACGTCACAAGGAAGTTCAATAAATACAAAATCATATTCTTCATCGATAGATTTGCAAACAAATCGAGAACGTAATTGTTTCTTGACATACATTGCAACGCCTCCAGCACGTTTACCAGTATTCATATCAGCTCGAAATAAATCATAGCCGTCTATTTTGAACTGAAAGTTTTTTATCTTATTCGGATTGAACCATGTTTCAGATATACAAATTACATCAATTCCTGAGTTTCATCTGCAGACAAGGTTATGGTGTCTGTTTTTAGGGATGTGCATGGGATTATTTTCATTGATTACAGAAAAATCAATCAACGGAGAGTATTATGCTTCCATATTGATTGTTGATAAAACTAAAGCAAATAAGCCGCATTTGGCGAAAAAGAAAGTATTTTTTCATCAAGACAATGCACCAGTCCACACATCCACTATTGCAATGGCCAAAATCCATGAATTAAATTTCGAATTGCTTCATCAAGCACCTTATTCGCCAGATTAAGCTCCCTCGGATTATTTTCTATTTCCAAACTTGAAAAAAAGGCCAACAATAAAGTGGTGGAGTATGTGGTTGATGGCAACTTTAAGGATCTAGACAGTTCTTACTATAAACGGGGTATCGAAGCTATTGAATATCGCTGGTAAATATGTATCGAGCTCGAAGGAGATTATGTTGAGAAATAAAAAAAAATTTTCCCAAATTTGTTGAGTTTTTTGAGATTTTTCAGGTCGGGTTATTCTAAGACCGCCCTCGTAAATACCTGGACCACATATTGTTGTAGGGTATAAAAATTGCTCGCTTTTAAAAAGTTTGCCAACAATGAAGAGGTCTGTAATATCTCTTTGAGGTCGGCTAGTTCTGGGACCATCCTCGTTGTTTTGGTATGTGATATAATATATAAATAAAATCAGGAACATATGAATTATGAGACATACATATGTGAATTAATAACTCGTTCCGTTAACACTTTATTATGCTGAACGGTTCATAAATTTGTGGCAAGTATCCCTTTAACAAGAACCATGACTTCTTAAGAACATGAGAATCAAATAACATGCAACGAAGACGACAACATTAATAGCAACAACAGCAAGAACACAACACCAAGAAAAATTATCACTACCACCAAAGGAGTTTGGTACACTAAATACATGTTATGCCACCAACATGGAGACCAATAATCATGACAATGATGACATGAAACAGAAGATTATGATTAATCGCAGTTTAATCAATTTTATACGAAGACGACGAAGACGACGAGTAGAAAACCATACCAATATATTGTCTTATAATTTTCTCGATAATAATCACAAATTACTTATGCTTTTATTGTAGCTTTGTATGGCTAACAAGGAAGATTATGCTAAAGTTATCTAGTACAGGGACTGGCTACAACTTCACAGTAGGCCACAAATAAAATAAACAACAACAACAAAGAAAACTTAATAACATTACAGACGACACACATTGCATGCAAACATTTCCAAATGGTCAATTTTACTCATTTTAACTTTATTTTTTTTATTTCATTTCATTGTCGTTTACCAACGATCTCATGTTACCCAAAAAGTTATTGTAAACAAAAATCTCTAGGGGAGTAGTTGTGTAGTCATAGTGACGTCTTTTTGCGTCTCACACCTACACGCACGCACGCACAGTTATGATCAAATTATCCGAATGCAAATGTGAAGATGATTCTGGTACAAGACTGTTAAAATCATATATGTATTCTTTTTTTGTTGTTTTAAAGAGTTAAAAATTGTCGCGGTGTCTGAAAATGAAACAAATTTTTAAAGTCGCGTGCTGGCTTATTTTATATTCGTATGTTTATGTTTTGTATTTGCTATTTAAGCTAGCACCGACATACATACATATGTGTGTGAATGAGCGTGGCACTTAATTTTCTGGCTTAATTTTCCGTTAGAATCATATCTTCGAAATACACTAGTGAACTTTTCAATAATTGGAAGATTTTTTAACAGAAATCATCTTATAGTGCATTTACATCTAAGCAAAATCTAGTATATACGAGATTTCGAGCACAATCTAGCTTATTTTTACTAGATTTCCCACACAAAAAAAAAATCTAGCTCGTTACTAGATTTTAACAAAATCTCACAAAATCTTGTCAAATTTGGGCACTACCACATGATACAACTGTGTTTTTTTAATATTGTAGTAGAAAATTACAACGCAGTGACATAAAAATTGACATTTAAATTCAAAGCAAACAAGTTGAATAAAAAGGAAATAAAATATTAATTATTAATGAAAATGACGAGTCTATAATAAAAAAATAGTAATTGTGCCCATTCCTATCTGCTATATAAAAATTGTTTTTGTTGTTCAAATAATACATTTAACAAATGTTGATGTTTTTTTTCGCAAAATTTCTATTTCAGCTTGTGCTTTTTTCATTCTTGATACATAACATAATAATAGAATCCATATTTCCATTTCCTATTGTTTTGAATACTTTTGGCATTTCTAGTTCATATGATATATTTTAATCAGCTGTTTATTGTTGTGGAAACAAAATCTCACAAAATATCAAAAAAGTTAGATGTAAACGGTATATATTTTAGAATAGATTGTCAAATAAAATAGATGTCAACGCACTATTACTGAGGCTTCTTCCAAAACTTTTGATGAGTAAAAACTGATTAATCTCATGAGTGATTAAAAAAGACTCGAAAATGATTCAAGCTTACTTTTGAAAAGTGATCTATTGAAAATACAATATCAAAATATACAGCAATAAAATATATAAATATGACTCGAAAATGAGTCGAAACTGAACAGAAAAGTGAGTAATAAAAGACTCTTCAAGAAGAGTCGCAAGTAGTGTACAATTATCGCCCTACAAAAAAAAAAGAGTCTTTTATCGCGGTATCGAAAATGACTCGAATATGATCACTGATTTTAAAAAATTCTGACTGGGTAGAGGAACATAAAGAAAAAGAAGTTCTGTACAAAGTTGGACTTATTTCACAAAAGTGCCGCCCTAATACTAATTCATATACATGAACTTACGGCTTTTTTAATTTTTTATATACTTTTTTTTTACTGATCAAGTCAACAGTATGAGACCTCATGTTAATGCCGTCGATGATTAAGACTGATAAGAAAAATATTTTTATGTATGAATATTAACCGTACAGCCGCCGCATATGCCATTTATATGTATATAATTTATATTAATGTATATATAAACGTTATTAGCATAACCATAACACTTGGAAAAGGAGTTGTCCACTCTTTTGAATTTTTCGTGAGATCATATAAGATGTGATAATATGTATAACATAATTCCCCGATTATGATGTAGGTTATTTAAGAAAAGCAATTCTGAGATTTTGAGATTGTTTTTCCAATGGTATTAAAAATGTATTTTGAATAACACAACAATAACAACTTTAAAAATTTTTATTTTTTCGAGTCTTTTGAGAACTTTAAATAGCAGCCTTCTGAGAATGTCAATAAATTATTTCCAATAAAAATGATCGACCCAGCTAGCCTATTGAGCACGTGATCGTGATTTCCACAGACCGACTGAAAGACATCTCTATATCAACTCAGCTTGCTATAAGGATGAAGAAGACACATATTTTTTGGGGTCCAGATTTTGCAATTATTAGAAATGGAATGACAAACTTATATATTCTCTTTCCACACAGGTGTGAATGGTATAAAAATAGAGATTTTCTATTGGATTAATGTCCTAGGATTGGAGAGAGGTTTTGAACAATTATGGCGCATTATAAACAAGTCAGAACTTAATATTAACTGTCATGTGCTACAGATCGTTGTCGTTTTTTAGTAATCAATATGTAGTTTTTGGTCTGATATTCTATCAATGATATGTAAGCTTCCAGCACAAGCAGCACTCATAGATCTCCAGACCAGAACTGATCCATTTCCGTGCTTAGAAATAAGACGCAGAATTTGTTCTTTAAATTCTTCACCGGCCTTTCTCCATACTCTACATCTTCCATCGTTACCATATATAATAAAAGTGATTCCGTCTCGAAATATCTCCGTTTCCATAATTCCATTGATTTAGTTTTATTCGCTTTAGCATATGCTATGCTCCTCGTCTTGTTACGTTACAAATTACGGCTTTTTTTTGTAAACATTTAAAGCTAGGCTCCTGGAACACATTGTGGAATATATTTGCACAAACGTGTTACTTCTGTTGCTGGAATTTTCGGAATGTTCTTTATTTCTCTAAATAGAAATTGTGGCTTCAGTCACGTGAAGTGCTTGAGGCCTTGGATAATTACAAATCTTTATTGTTTTGGTATATTTGTCAACAGTTTTTTATTTTTTTTATTTGTGGAATATGACCTTTTGACTACTTCCCCTATATGACTCAGTGAATACTTTTCTTTACGTTAATTTATAATAATTTTACGTAGGGCTTCTGAAGTTAACTTACGTTTTATGACACTAAATAGTTTTCTAATAATTTATAACAAGCAGAGCCCAGCCCTCGAAGTTCGAGTGCAAATTCTAGGAAATTTTATTTTTTCACTTAATAAATAATTTTATAAGAGCCTAAATGTATGTTAATCAATTTTCAATTCACAATTAAACATTTTTTAAATAAAATTCATCAAATTTCATTAAAATATTTGTTGTACACACGGATCATATATAAATGGTTTGTTAAATAATTTAAAAAGCACCTAAAGGTGTACTAATCAATTTAAGCCAATTAACAATTCACCGAAGGGCTTTTGATATTTATAATAAGCACACACACAGTATGTGCTTTATGTTGGTATATGTTAGTAGCAACTTTAAATGAGCATTACTCAAAAAAAAAAATGTTCCAGACGGTGCAAATCTGTAATAAGTAACTTTCAAATGGGGTAGTTTTTTTCAAAATCGGTTATTAATTAATACTAACAGATTCGAGTGTAAATTCTAGACAAACCACAAACCAACACTTTTTTTGGTTTATTATTATTGTTAATGAAGAAACCAAACTTACAAACGCATTAACAAATTTAATAAACACACACATAGCATTGTATAATTTTATTTATATGTTAGTAACAAATTTAAATACAATTTACTCAAAATAAAGGCAAAAATTTTAAAACCTGTAAGTCTGGTGAACAGCTAAAAAAATACCTTTCAAAATATATACATTTTGTCAAAATCGGGATAAAACGGTAGAACAAAACATCGGTCACAAGGAATCGCCTAGCCTAATAATATTATAGATAATTACATCGGTCACAACGAATCACCTTGGCTATTAATATTCTAGATACACTATATGATCTTATTTGAAAAATGTGTAGCTTTCTTTTGTTTTTCTTTTGTAAACGAGAATTCTAATAACCTTTTATTTTTTGTTAACGCATAAAGTATGCACGAGTATATATAATGAAAGTAATTGAGATTTCCTTTAATAAATTTTTGTTATAAAAAAAAATCCTTTTAAATTTTTCATGCCCTTATGTCCCATATTTTAGTGCTTTGTAAACATTTTCACCCAATAACGCCCAAGTTTATTTTGAATTTTTATAGGCATCGGTTTTTTATAGCAATTTTTAAAATGTAATAAAAATAAAGCAAAAACATTGGCAAAATGTAAGTTTAGCAAAAACTAATTGTTTTTCTTGTTTTTCCAAGCCGAAAACAAACAAACATGTATATTGTAGTATGCAATGTGTACTCATATACAAACATATTGGTTTCAAAGTTGTTTTATATTTTAGTTTGTTATATTGGAAGAGGCTTAAATAGTATAAATCTTTGTTTGAATTCTCATTTGGTTGTTTTCAGCAAATGTATATAAATTTGACTTTTTAACAAACTGCTGCTTTTGGTTAAGCTGCGTTCACACTATGTGTTTTGCTTGTGTTTTTCTTATTTTTTTAGCACGTGCAATTTGTACACATAGTGTGAACCCTTTCAAACATTGTTTATGTACAATACATTTTGCAAGACATAAGTAAATTTTTCAATTAGAGCAGGTTCTATTTTGGCAAGACAAACATATGAAAATACAACACTGCTTGTGGCGAAAGAAAAACAGACTAAATTATAAAGATTAATATTGAAAGAAAAATAAATTGCTTAATATTAATTAACAATTAAGAAATATATAACTTTATTTAAAAAAAAAAATTTTTGTAAATTAAATCAGCTGTTTTTTACATTTAGAGGTTATGTCATACGGAAATACATCTGTACGTTTGAACGCAAAAATAATGAATCGTATGTAAATCGTCAATTTTGACACACACACACGGAATTACGTATGGATCGTAAAACACACCTTTACTGATGAGGGTTGGTGACTCTTTCCGAAACAGCTGTATAACATGTCACGCAGAATATAGATCAATTTTTGAATCAAATGTGCCAATGTGTTTGGTTTATTTAGAGTAAAAACATTTGATATTGAGCCTGAATAATTTCAAACTGAATCATCGAAAATAAGATTTTTTATTTTTATAGAAAATAATCAAATTAAAAACACGGAGGGCTAAATAAACGCTAAATATAAGTTTAACAAAAACAAATTTTTTCCAAGACAAAACCAAACATGTATATTGTAGTATGCAATTTGTACTCATATACAAACATATTGGTTTCGAAGTTGTTTTATATTTTAGTTTGTTGGAAGCGGCTTAAATAGTTTAACTCTTTGCCTGAATTCTCATTTGCAAATGTATATGAATTTAACTTTTTACCAAACAAACTATCTTGACCATGGATAATTTCAAACTCAATCATAGAACTGATAAAGATCGAAAATAAGATTTTTTATTTTTATGGGAAATATTGAAATTATAATAAAAATACTTTTACAAAATTTATGTGCACAGAAATATATTTTTTTAAATATCTGAAGTGGATGGTTTGATTATAATTGTAGATACCCCTGTTCTTGAAACCACTATCACAAAAAAACAACTCGTAAATGAAAAAATTCTTAAATCTACGAGTTTTTTGCTTTTCTCTAATTTCAATAAGAATATTTTTTCTCGTTTTAATTCACATAGAAACGGCTTTGTGAAATCAAAACAAATGCCCTTTTTTCTACTAAGCAGGTCTTAAGAGATAAAAAAAACTAATTGATATTTTAACTCTAACATATTTTTTATTGAACCTTGTCATTATTTTAAAAAGTTAGACATTAATTTTATGAAAAAAAAAACGATTTTAAAAAACGTCTACATTTTGTGCTGATTAAAAAAAAACTCGTAATAAATGGTCGATGTTAATAAAATTCACTTTTTTCGATGATGCTGTTCTATAACTATAATAAAAATTTTTTATTTACACAATCTATTTTCCATTATATTTTTTTCAATTATAACATAGATTCTTAATGCACTAATTATTGCAAATAAAGGAATTAAAAAAAAATTTTTCATCAAATCACATATTTTTATTTTTTTGCATATGTTCGAAACAGTAGTGATGCCAGTCAAATCCAATTTATTTGAATATCGAAATTTTTTTGGTGATGCCTAACTTTTTAAAAATAGAAAAGTCATTTTTAATTGAATGAAATTGAAGAACAAAAACAATTAAATGAACAAATAAGTTGTTATTTTAAAAGAAAATATTTTGTTTTATACTTTTTCTATAAACTTAAGAAAAAACATGCACAAAATACTTAAAAGTTTTTTGTGAAACTGAATAAAGAACCATATGGCATCTCGGTTTCTAGATAACATATGTTCTTAACTCAAACATATGGTTCTTAACTCAAACATATGTTTCCATTAAATAAATAAAACAAGTGGTTTCAAGAAACCCAAAATTTCAATTTCATGTGATTTTAAATTCACTTTTATTCAAATAACAACGTTTCAAGAACAGGGCTGAATATCAATGAAGCTTTTGAAAAACTGAAAGACTTGAAATAAGTTGATTTTCGATTATTATCAGAAATTGTTTAGCTTCAACAAAAAGTCACAGGAAGAGTAAAATACTTACAAAGTAGGTCTCATGGGAGGGGACGTGATCCTCAGATCACCCGTAGTTTTTAAGCTGCTCAATCTCACATTTTTTGAAAGTTAAAACGAGGTACCAAAAAACGGCCATTTTTTCGTTTTATATTGCAAATTTTTCACCTTTGATCCAAATATACATATACAAATTGGATATCATTGGCATTTGTAAGGCCTACCTAATAGAGTATCAAACATGCACGATCATGGTTATATGGTTGTGTTATATAATAAAAGAACAAAATCTTAAAGTGTTCTGTATGATGGTACATATAAATTTTAGAACAAAACTTACATATATTACTCATAGTTATGTTTTGGTCAGGTATTTTCTCATGTTCTACAACATATCCAAGTGTATCACTGCTATCTGCATCTGCATCGCATGAGACCTTCCTTGTTAGAATAATTGCACCCTATACCACACTGTGGACAAGGTATAATGAATAGACTCACCTTTTATTATAGCGACCAATTCAGTATTACTTTCTGAGTCGATTTAACGATGTCAGGTAATAAAAATTTGTTGCTGATGTTTGCAACTATTAAGTAAAAATACTTAATGTACACTCACCTTTTATTGAGAATGATTTTCTGAGTCGATTTAACGATGTCCATTCATCCGTCCATCGGTATGTCTATCTTTGTGTCCACGAAAAATTAAAATCAAACTAAAGGCAGTCAAAATTAAAGCTTTTATTAGTCACAGGATACTAGGTGTTTAAATGGTTGAAAATCGGAACATGTTATGATCTAGTCCCTTATAAATGACCCCTATGAGATCGACTTAAATTGCCCAAAGATCCATATTATCATATTGATCTATGTCAAATTTTAATTATGTGAGTTCTTTGTATCAATTAATCAGTAGTGCTATAATATACTCTGTACGAATATTTTTAATCATAGTCCCCATTTTTCACTGAAAAGCATAAATGACTACACTAAATATGGTCATGATCAATCCATTTTTCGACCTAGACCCCATATACAAATTGGGCCGGATGTAAACTGTTTCATGTCTGCAGGCCACAAATTCATTAAAATACATTTAATTTGGTGAATGTTTATTTTCTATACCCAATTATAATCTAACTTATGGTATAGGGCAACGTATGTATAGTCGGTCTAGGCCGACCATAACTTTCTATCTTGTTGTAACAAATGGTGATTTAAATTTTTATCTATATTAACCTACTACAAATAAAGAAGTAATTTTCAGTTTATCGCCGTTTTGGTACATTTTATTTGGTAAACAGGATGACAAAATACAAAGGGAATAAGATATTGAAAACGTCATAGATTAGAAAGCTCCTTTACAGAATTTCAGATACACAGAAGCTTAAATACCATAACGCTTGCAGAGGGTAGATATCAGTTTCTTATTCGGTTTGTAACCCATCGCAATAAATGTCGGAAACCCAATAAACCGTATAACAAATTGATTAATCAATGACCGTCTGTCCGCATGCCCGTCTGGCTGTAGAAATCACGTCACACACTCAATAACTAAGCTAGACTCTTATCGGGCATATTTTTTAATTCCTTACTAGTGTTTATAGTTATACCCTATACCAATATGTGGTTTGGGTATAATGACTTTGTGCTGCTGTTTGTAACAACCAAAAATATTTGACCTACACCCATCTTTAATTATACCGATTGAATCAGAATCGCCATCTGATTCGATTTAACGATGTCCGTCCGTCCGTCCGTCCGTCCGTCCATCTGTGTGTCCATGTAAAGCTTGTAATCAAACTACAGGTCGCAAATATTAATATATTTTGATGAAATTTGGCATTTAATCTTATATCATCCTTGGTGAGAATCGGTCCATGTTCAGACCTAGCCCCCATACAAATGACCCCTATGAAATCAACATATATTGCCATAAGATCCAAATTATCATACAAATCTTAGTCAAATTGGGTTTGTATATATATATTACATCCATTAATTAGTAGTCCAAAGATGATCCCTATTGGACAACTCTTAGTCATAGGCCCCATATAGAGCTGCTTCCCGATCTTCACTTAAATCTATCAAAAAACAAAAATATTGCACTGATTCTTCTCAAATTTTGCTTGTACATATTTTTGCAAAATACAAGACACTTTACCAAACATGGTCAGGACCGGCCCATTTTGGGCCTAGTCCCCATATAGAAATAGCATCCGATATGAACTTTTTCATATCAGCAGCCGAAAAAATTAATAAAAATCCCACTCGAATTTGGCTTATGCTTATTTTCTATATCCAGTTAGTTGGGCCTGAGAGATAGGGTCTCTAAACGAATGGTATAGGGTGTCGTATAGTCGGTCTAGACCGACTATAATTTTCTTACTTGTTCAACTTTGGAGATGTACATTTTTATACCCTACACCAGCATGTGGTTTGGGTATAATGACTTTGTGGTGATGTTTGTAACTACCAAAAATATTTGACCTGCACCCATCTTTTATTATACCGATCGACTCAGAATCACTTTCTGAGTCGATGTAGCGATGTCCGTCCTTCTGTGTGTCCATGTCAACCTTGTAATCAAACTACTACTATTTTGAAGAAATTTGGTACCTAAGCTTTCATCATCCATAGGATGAACGCTGTTGAAATTGGTGAAAATCGGTTCATGTTCAGACCTAGTCCCCATACAAATGACCCCTTCGAAATCGACATAAATTGCCATAAGATCCAAATCCAGATCATATAGATCTCCGTCAAATTGGGTTTTTATGTGTTTATTTTATCCACTAATTAGTAATCCAAAAATAATCCCTATAGGACAATTCTTGGTCATAGGTCCCATATATAGCTGCTTCCCGATCTTCACTTAAATCTATCAAAAAACTGAAATATTGCACAGATTTATCTCAAATTTGGTTTGTATATATTTTTTCAAAATATAAGTGACTTTAACAAATAAGCTCGGGATCGTTCCATATTTCGACCTAGTCCCCATATAAATATAGCATTCAATATGAACTTTCTCACATCTGCCGAAAAAAAATTTAATAACAATGCCACCCACTCAAATTTGCTTTACGCTAATTTTCTATATCGAATTAGTTGGACCGAAGAAATAGGGTCTCTAAACCATGGTATAGGGTATCGTATAGTCGATATAGACCGGCTATAATTTTCTTACCAAGGAATGTTTTGAAGGAAAAAGTTAAAAAAAAATGATTCCGGAATACTGCTGGTCACTTCAACGAAAACCTGAAGATGCTGAATTAAAAAAAACAAGTAAGAAAATTATAGTCGGTCTAGACCGACTATACGATACCCTATACCATGCGTTTAGAAACTCTATCTCTTAGGCCCAACTAACTGGACATAAATAAAATAAGCAAAAACCAAATTTGAGTGGGATTTTTTTAAATTTTTTTTGGCTGCAGATATGAAAAAGTTCATATCGGATGATATATCTATATGGGGACTAGGTCCAAAAATGGACCGATCCTGATCATGTTTGGTAAAGTCTCTTTTATTTTGCAAAAATATATACAAACAAAATTTGAGAAGAATCAGTGCAATATTTTTGTTTTTAATAGAGTTAAGTGAATATCGGGAAGCAGCTCTATATGGGGCCAAAGGGATCATTTTTGCACTACTCATTAATGGATGTAATGAACGCATACAAACCCAATTTGAGTAAGATCTATATGACAATTTGGATCGTATGGCAATTTATGTCGATTTCATAGGGGTAATTTGTATGGGGGCGAGGTCTGAACATGGACCGATTCTCACCAGTTTCAACAGCGTTCATCCCATGGCCGATAAAAGCTTACATACCAAATTTCATAAAAATATATTCATATTTGCGACCTGCAGTTTGATTACAAGGTTTACATGGACACACAGACGGACGGACGGACGGACGGACGGACGGACGGACATTGTTAAATCAACTCAGAAAGTGATTCTGATTCGATCGGTATAATTAAAGATGGGTCTAGGTCAAATATTTTTGGTTGTTACAAACAGCAGCACAAAGTCATTATACCCAAACCACATAGTGGTATAGGGTATAAAAAGATCGGGCAAACATTTTTGAGTTGAGTGGCCAAAAATATTGTTGTTGCAATAATTGTATTTTTGCAAGCATTTATTCCTAAATTTTACTTTTATTAAAAGTTAAATAACTCAGTCAACTTTTAGCGGATTTTTTAAACCGAAGCGGTACCTAAATAAAAAAAATGTGTGAAATCATATCCAAATTTTAAAAATAGAGAATTTTTTTAATGAATTTG
Source organism: Cordilura impudica (assembly GCA_963682025.1). Lineage (NCBI taxonomy): Eukaryota > Metazoa > Arthropoda > Insecta > Diptera > Scathophagidae > Cordilura > Cordilura impudica. The sequence continues at coordinate 239,941,942 of OY821518.1, forward strand.
CTGGAGGAATTCGCACAGATGTCTCAATATTACTTAAATATTATATTCATAGCTTCGAAAGGCCACCGTTGCTTCTTACTGGCTTACATGTGCAAAAGAGCCGAAACCCCGATTTGTTACCCGTAACTCAAGATTTAGGAGGTGTTTCGCAAATTTCAAGGCTAGAGTCTTGTTGTACTAGACATTACCTACAAGAAAAAAAGTATCGCATCTCAGGTATTTTTTTTCCTCACAGTAATTCTTGGAATCAAAGATAATATTGTTTTATGAAATTATCATAAACTTTTCAAAAATTTTTTTATAAATATAAATATATGTTAAAGACATCGACCGAAATATTCAGAAATAAATGAACAATAATTTTTTTTAAAGAAATATGCTGAAATAAAATAAAATTAGTTTTCTTAGTGTTAGCGTTCTTCAAATTATTTACCCTTTAATAATAAAATTTCGTATCTTCCATAATTTGCTACATGACACGGACCCTACTTTGGCCACAGCAGATTTTTCACATTCGAAACCATTCGTTTTCTTGATGGTTTTGTAGAGATTTGCTCATATAATTTTTATTTGAATATTTATTTATATTTCATGTCTTAAATATTAAATATCATTTGTTGTTTTATTTAATAAATTTACAATTATGTCCTGCTGTGTTAGCTTAAGTTTATCATTTACGAACGCACACAATGGCATACATTCGTGCAATTGCTTTTCTAAATTACGCCAACAAATAAAAATATATTTTTATTCAGTTTTATTTACGCTATTAATTTGTTATACAAAATTTAAGGCTAAACTTAAAATTATTATAAAAATATATATCAGATTATATTTTCGATAAATGTTGTTTGGTATGCGATAATGTATTAGGGAGGTCAAAGTTGTTAATATTCATTATTCATAAACCAGTCATAGTCATAGATTTTTTCAGATTTTTTTTTTTTTCAAAATAGTGCCTTATATCCGGTAAACTCTATAACCGATTTTTTTTTTTGCCTTTAAAATTATTTGGCTTCCCCATACAAATCGAGACACTCTAATTTCCAATAATAACTAAGAATTTACAAAATCAAACATCTTACCATTGCAAAATCCCTTTAACCTCTTCAGTCAACAAATTTATTTATGTAGTAAAACTGAGTTTTTGAAATAATACAGCGAAAGAGAGCGACCGGATCACACAGTGTTATTGACAAATTTATGTTATTTTCCTGTATTGTTGCCCTAATACACACTAACGTATTGAGCCAAATATGGCAAAATGTTTATCTTTTCTTTACCTTCTTGTGTCATTTAGTAACACTACTAACTATAGGTCTTTTTTTAAGCAATAAAATTATGGCTAAATGTTAGCAACTCGAAAGGAAAAAAATATTTAAGCTGAAATTTTTATTGGTATTTTCGACACTGTTATAATGTTGACGATTATTGTTTGGGAATTTGTTTCGCCACATAAATTCTGCTCAGAATTTGTATGAGAAAGAATTAAGAGGACAATGATATACGTTTGAGGAGATTGCAGATGTTCACGTTTGGATAATGTTTTCTTTTTTAATACGTAAGGTTATAGCGAAGTTAATGAAATTATTTTTAAATTATTTCTCTGTCGTATATGTTCTAAAAAATAATTTAGGAAGCGAAGATGTTTTTAAAACGTTTTTATTAGGTCGCTTTCTTGTCTGTTTGTGTGTTTGTATGTTCCGTAGGAAGTTTGGAATTGATTTTAAAGTAATTTCCCGATAAGCTAGAGACTTTAAATTTTCAACATAGCTCAGAACTGGATGACAATGCAATATTATATCAAAATTTATTCTGTGTGGGCCTGGCACCGCCCACAAATTACGAAATACCTTTTATCTCGGCACTTGTACTTGCAATGTTAACGAATTTTGTTATATTGATACATATATTCATTTCCAACATTTTTCCTAAATGTGGTTGGCGCTGGACATCGAGGCAAACCATCTCCAACTTTAGGAATGCTTTATCTCGGCAAATTTTACAGCAAAATAAATGAAATTTTGTATAAAGGTGTTAATAGTCGTTTCCCACATTCCTGTAATATGTTGTATGATGTAACTCACCACCCTCAAACTCATCACACGTAAACTCAACACATTCAAACACACCACCTGGAAACTCACCACACCAAACTCAACACCTCCAAACCCACCACACTCAAAACTCACCACACTCAAACTCATAACATGTAAGTTAAGTGTCGTTTTCATTAATAATAAAAATACAACACCAATTTTTTATAATACAAAAAGTTTAGTTTATTTTAAAATTATTATTAATACTTTATGACAAGTGATTATTGACTGATTCATAACTTAAATTAAACGTTTATTTATATTGTCAAAGTTATAAGTTTGTTTACAAAATTTTGCTTACACAATTGTTAAATTATATTTTCTACTTCCTCGTTTTGGTATTATCAAATAATGTTAATATTGCAACTTTTAAGTTTTATTTAAATTTCTTTTACAAGTGCATTTTCGTATTTAGGTTATTTTAATACAAAAGTTGGTTAAGAAAAAGAAAAAAGGTATTTTCATAAGTAGGTTATTTATTTAGTACGTTTCCGTATTTAAGTTATTTTAATACAAAAGAAAAAAGGTATTTTCATAAGTAGGTTATTTATTTAGTACGTTTCCGTATTTAAGTTATTTTAATTAACAACAGTGTTAACTCTTCCCCTCTTAAAAATGTTTGTCCTCAAACATCGGAAATAGATAATCTTGGGGGTTTAATTGGACCCGAAATTATGATAATTGGTTCATTATCTGAAATAACTTTTGGTACATATTCTAATTTTGGTGTGGATCTGATATTTTCAACATTATTTTCACCCGTATGTTTACTAGTTGAGTTATTATGAAATATTATTTTTTCCTTTGTTTTACAAATCAGTCTGGATAAAATTATGGTTAATAATAATATAATAAGGATGATAGCGGCTAATGATTTATTAATAATTGCTTCGGTCTCTAAGAATTTAATTTTACTTATATTATTTAAATGCAATTGGTTTAGTTTCTCTAGGGAAAGCATTTCGATATATTGTTTTTCTAATGGGGATTGTTGCACTATTTGTGGTGAAGCTGATATCATTGGAGCTTCCATATTGCGAAAGATTTTATTGTTAATAGTGATGGATTCATTATAGAAGTTTACTAGATATGTTCCATTTATTGATTCGTTATTTACTGTTCCATGGAAATCATTTAATATTATTGTACCTGGTTTTAATTCTTCTACTGCTGAGGTATGGAAAGCATCGGAAATGTCGCAGTGTGGACGAGATCCATTTAGAAAAAGTGGGATACAGGTAGAGTTAACAATGTCTTCTAAATCATCTCTCTTACAAATTGTGACAGTATTAATAATAGTACAATTTCTCTTAATAGCTAACACTTTTTCTTTGTGTTTTAAAATTTCCTTAAAATCTATGTTTATAATTTTATTGTCTTTTTTTATTGGTTTTACTATAATTTTTTCATAAATTTCTTCAGAAGTGAGTGGAATCTGTATGACATATAATACAATTGAATCTTTATATAAAACTTTTACATTAGAAAATTCTAGTGCTTCTTCTGTTGATACAAATGGAAATTTTTCCTTATGTAGTGTTTCAATTACAATATTTATTTCTTTTTTGTTTAGTATAACGGAGTTAATTATATTATTTTTCGCCCATTGTATGGCGTATTTAATATTTTGTAGTTCTTCCTTAACTAATCTTAATCTAGTTTGCATATTTATAATGACAGCATTGCTAATTGAATTTTGGTCTCTTATTACTTTATTAATCTTATTTGTGTATTCTGTTAGTTCGTTTATTCTTTTACTAAAACCTTCATTTATTATTACTTGTTTATTATTATTGGAATTAAGTTCATTAATGTTGCCTTTGAGCAATTCGAAATCGTCATGGTCGGGAGAACCAGCGATATATTTCCATGCAGTGCCGATTAAGTTTATTGATCTTTTCTTTCGTATTTCCTCGGTTAATTGTAATGATTCTAACATTTCTGTAGCCTGTTTTAATTCATGTTTTAAGGATGGTATAAACATACTTTCGGTGTGATCGTTATTGTTAATAAATGAGTATATCTCACCAAAAAAGCTTTGGTACTCGTTTAACTTTATAATATGTACAATTTTAAATGTACCGTCTTGTATTTTTGCTTCTCCTTCCGTTAAGGTTACGATGTGGGAAAGTGTGTAATTAAGAATTTGAAGTTTCGCATTGGAGGGGGATAGGATATTTGTGTAGTTTAGGAGGAGGAATCTGAAAATGTATTGATTTATTAAATTTAACTTTTAATGTTATTTTTGTGTATGGTTTTATTAGATTCAGTAGTAACATATGTTCCTTTATCTTCCCTAATTATTTCTTTTCTGTATCTTGGGGTTAGTTTAGTTCCTAATCTTGTGTTTATTTTGGAAAAAATTATTTCGCCTGGTTCGTACGTTTTTATTTCCTGTTTATTTTTGTTATGGTATCGCATGTCAATTTCCTGTTTTCGTTTCAACTTTTCTATGTTTATTACTCTATCTTTTTCAAGCTGCGAAGGGTCTGTGCTAACTCTTCTACCGAAAAATAATTCAATTGGTTTTTTTCCTGTTGTACTATGTATTGAGCAATTGTATTTATATACAGAAATTTCGAGTAATTCTTTAAAGTTATTATAAATGTTTTCAATTTTTGTACATCGCATGATTTCGGATAACGTAGAATGAAATCTTTCTATTTGTCCGTTAACGTTGCTTGAATAAGGTGGTACAGTGAATATTTCCATATTTAATTGGTTTTTTAGCATGAAAGTGATGGTTGAAGAATTAAAAGATTTTTCATTGTCCATAACTATAGACTTAGGTACTCCGAATGTAAATATTAGCTCACGAAGTGGTTGCCTTATATCTTCTGTTGCTTTAGATTTTATTATTTTTACTTGTGCGTATTTGGAAAATTTGTCAATTGCTGTTAATACTAAATTTTTTTCCGTATTATAAATGTCTATATGAATAATTTCGCCAGGATATTTTGGGATAGGTGTTTCTTTTAATGCTGGTTTCATGGGATGTCTGTCATATTTATTTTCTTTACATGTAATGCATTGTTTTACTATTTTCTTTATTTTCCTGGACATGGCTGGAAAGTAATATTTTTCCAAAATTTGTTGTCTGTTTTCCTTGCTATTTCGGTGTGCTCTGTTGTGTGTATCTATAATTATTTTGTTTTGCTCTTCTTCGTTTCGTACATCATCTACTTGGAATCTAGTGAATCGAATACGATACTTATTAAATTGTTGTGGATAAATTTCCTGTATTTTTCCCATATTTCTTTCCGAAGTTTTGATGGCGTTAATAATTGAGGGGTAAAGATATTTCTTTAGAATATTTATAAGTTTGCTTTGTGTAAATTCCGGTTCAAATATATGGTGACGGTGGTAATGGGGAAAAATAATTTCGAATTTATATTGGGATGTAGGATGTGTGTACAGAATGATTTGATTTTTAAAGCAGTTTATTGGTGTATCGACACTCAATATGAGGTTCTGTCCTGAACTATCGTCGCTATGTGTTGCTACTGAAAGCGTATTTAACTGTGTTATGGTGGGAATTCTTGACAGGGCATCTGCCACTACATTGGTTTTTCCTGGTTTGTAATAAAGTTCATAGTTATACTCTTCCAATATTGCTTTCCAACGCTTCATTTTACTATTGTTACTCCTATTACTAAGAGCATTGGTAAGCGGCTGGTGATCAGTAAAAATTTTTATTTTTGCAGAACCGTATAGATAATTTCGAAGAGAGTTTAAGGCCCAAATTATTGCGAGCATTTCTTTCTCATTCGTGGCATAATGCTCTTCTGTTTTATTTAGCGTTCGAGATATGAACGCAATTGGTTTGTTGTTTTGAGACAGAACTGCGCCTAGTGCGAAATTTGAAGCATCTGTTGTGAGTTCTAATTCTTTACTATAGTCTGGATAAGCTAGTATGATATCCTGGGAAACCAGAGTGGTTTTTAGCTTTCCGAAAGCTTCGACTGCTTCGTCATTTAGTGTTATTTGTCTTTGAGATGATCTATTTTTTGAAAGACGACCTTCTTCCCCTCTTAATATTTGCGTTAGGGGTTTTGCTACTTTAGCATAATCCTTCACAAATCTGCGGTAGTAACCAGATAATCCCAAAAAAGATCGTAGTTCTTTTATGGTTTTTGGTAATGGAAAATCTAGAATAGCTTGAATTTTTTTCTTATTAGTCTTTATACCGTCTGCTGAGATTACAAATCCTAAGAATTCTACTTCATTTTTTAAGAAGTCACATTTATCCAGTTGTATTTTTAGGTTTGCTGCTTGAAGTGTTGCAAATATAGTACGAACATGTTCGAAATGTTCTTTTTCTGTCTTACTGAATACAACAATATCATCGATGTATACGTAGCATATCTTTCCAATATGATCATGCAAAACATCATCTAAGGCTCGTTGAAATATAGCCGGAGCATTTTTTAAACCAAAGGGAAGGCGTACAAATTCGTATTTGCCATTCGCGATGGAAAATGCAGTTTTTTCAAAATCAGATTTTTTTAAGGGGATTTGGTGGAAACCACTTTTTAAATCTAGGACCGTAAAGTATTTGCTGTCTCCTAGCTGTGAAAGAACATCATTTATTTCAGGTATTGGATATCTGTCGGTAATTGTTAATGAATTTAGTTTCCTATAGTCAATTACAAGTCTGTATTGTTTGTTGCCAAGTGAGTCTGCTTTTTTTCCGACAACCCAAACTGGTGAATTGTATGGTGAACGTGAAGGTTGGATGATACCATCATCAAGTAAGTTTTTTATCTGTTTTTCAACTTCGGATCTTAATGCAATTGGATAAGGATATTGTTTTGAATAAACTGGAGTTTCTGTGGAAGTGCGAATTTCGCCAACTACTCTGGTTGTACATGTCAGTTTTTGGTTAGGCTCAATAAACAATTCAGGGTATTCGCTAACTATCCTCTTCATTTCCTCTTTTTGTTGTAAGGACATATGATTGTCACGAATCGCTATTGTATTTATTCCCTGGGTAAAATGTTGCCTAAGTCTTATTTTTATATTATTTCCTATTTGCATAAAACTGTTACGCGTATAAATTATTGCATTGAGTTCCTTTAATGAATCGTTTCCAAGAATGCCGTCGAAAGATTTTAATGTTGGGAGAATGTAAAATTTTATTTCCTTTTCCATATTGAAAAGTCTTACAAACGTATGTTCTTTTATTTCAATGTTACCTGCTATTGATTTTGCAAAAAATATTTCTTTATTTGGTATGGTTTTTTTTACAATGTATGGCTGAATATAATTCCTACTCGAGCCAGTATCAACTAGAAATTTTAGTATTTTGCCGCTCTTTGCTCTACATTCAAAATAAGGGAGCGAAGAGCTCGTCATTCTAAAAAAATGGATATCGCTGAGCTCGTTAATATTGTCTTCACTATACGACATTTCGCTGAGTTGTTCAGTACTGAAAGAACCTTCGACAACATCATTATAGGTTTCTAAAGTGTTGTCAATGTGAAAATTTCTTTGTATTTTAGGTCTATAATTGGAGTTCCCAATTGATGGCGGTGGTCTTTTGTTAATGTTCTGTTGCTGTGGTCTGTTCATATAATTAATACGTTTCGAATGCAAACTACTATCTATATCCATAGGTTGTGGTAAATTCTGAGGTTTAGGAGGGATAGGTCTTGGAGGATCAAATTGGTAGTAATTATTTGTATTAGTTTGTGGCTGTGTAGGATAGTTGTTTAGTGATATGCGATTATCGGGGTTCGGGAACATAAAAGGTTTTTGTTGTGCGTGGGGTATATGAGCTAATTGTGGGTGGAAATTATGTTGGTTGAAACGAGGTGTTAGGTTAATAGGTTGCGATTGATAGTTACGGGAGTAGTTGCGAGGTGGAAGTGGAGGAGTAACTTTTTTATAATTGAAACTATGAGAATAGTTTGCTCGGAAACTTTGATTTTCCAATTTAAGACAAAGGTGGAGAGCCTGAGGTAGATCCGCTGGTTCTCTCATACCAAGAAGTTTCGGTAAATCGCCGTTTAAACCTCTGATAAATGTGTCAAGAGCTTTATTGCGGTATGATTCCGTTAGCAAATTTAAAGATTCGTTAGAAGCTTCTAAGCTTCCAAGTTTGTTAAGAATTATTGATAAGTGTTTGTAAACCACTTGATAAAACCCTTGAATAGACAATTTCCCTTGAACTAATGAAATCATTTGGTACTCGAGAGTAGCTAAGTCCCTCTTATCAGAATAATGCAGAGAAAGACACTTAATAATGGATTTCCAGTCCAGAGGAGTATTATAGGATTCGAGAGCAATATCAGCATTACCCACGATCTTGTTTCTTATTACACTGAGAATACCGTAGTATCTCGGTGTACCTTTAGAAGGTTCATAAATTTGTAAAATTCGTTCTACACTCTTACGCCATGAGTTAAACTCAGATTGATTACCACTAAATTCGCGCAAGCTTTTGACAATATCAGGTATCTTATCGAAATCTGCAAAGTTACCACGATATTGTGCCTCAATTTCTTGATCGGAAGCTATATTAGGATTTGGGTGTAATACGGATTGAATTAATCCGGGCAATTCTTGCTGTAAAAGCCTAGAGGTTGTTTCAGTAATTATATTATTTAAATCATTAATATTTAGTGTTCTTTGCACCTGATCCGTGTTTGCTGCGTTTAATACTGAAGGACGTATAAGGTTTTCTGGGTTTGACATATTGATTTATTTAAATATAGGATTAGTAGGTTTTAATTAGAGTAGCACGATAAATTGAGAATTTTGATTTTTCTGTTTTCAATTATTTCCGTTATTTATGTATTTCGTGTTATTATAACAATTTATGAAACTATGTTCTATAAGAAATTGTTGTATCTTTAAATTTATTTATCAAATTTATAGCTATTACATCTTAACTTACAATAATATTAGCTGCATCCTGCTGTTTTGTTCTCTTTCCTTTGGATAGCTGGCTGGCACGTAATGCCGTCCTTTTTGCTGCACGCTACTGGGGGGCCGCTTTCTATCACTTCTAGTTTGTTTTTTAAGACTGTCAAAGCTTCTGTTCTTATAATAAGTACTTTTATTTTTATTCTTATTTAGTCCACTTATTATTTGTTTTATTTCTATTTGATCCACTTATTATTCGTTTTATTAGATCCACTTATTATTTCAGTCACTTATCAAGAGTATTTATTTCTCACTGTTTTTGTTTATTTTCTATCGCTGCACTACTTAAGGGCGTTTTTGCGATAAAGGATAGTTTTATTTTCCTATTGAACACCAGCACACAACGTACTACTTGAGGACGATTTATGCGTTTATTTGTCTGGCGACAACTTTTTTTTTCAGGATACGCGCTTTTAAATTAGCTCGGGCGCCAGTTAAGTGTCGTTTTCATTAATAATAAAAATACAACACCAATTTTTTATAATACAAAAAGTTTAGTTTATTTTAAAATTATTATTAATACTTTATGACAAGTGATTATTGACTGATTCATAACTTAAATTAAACGTTTATTTATATTGTCAAAGTTATAAGTTTGTTTACAAAATTTTGCTTACACAATTGTTAAATTATATTTTCTACTTCCTCGTTTTGGTATTATCAAATAATGTTAATATTGCAACTTTTAAGTTTTATTTAAATTTCTTTTACAAGTGCATTTTCGTATTTAGGTTATTTTAATACAAAAGTTGGTTAAGAAAAAGAAAAAAGGTATTTTCATAAGTAGGTTATTTATTTAGTACGTTTCCGTATTTAAGTTATTTTAATACAAAAGAAAAAAGGTATTTTCATAAGTAGGTTATTTATTTAGTACGTTTCCGTATTTAAGTTATTTTAATTAACAACAGTGTTAACTTGTACACACAACACATTCAAATCCACCACACTCAAACTCACCACCCTCAAACTCAACACATTCAAACCCACCACACTCCAACTCTCTGGCAAGAAACCGTGCAATGAATAGGAAAGTAAATAGAGTGAATGCAACAACTTCTACCATAAGACTGCAATATTATAATTGTTTTTTTTATTTATTTATTTATTTATTTACTATCAATATGTCATCGAGTTTCTTATTTCTAAAACAATTTTGAGTTACTATCGTTAAGATATTACAGCAAATAATTACATAATTTATTAATATAAGTTAGCATTTCTTAAACATATTATTCTAGTATATAGAAAAAAGATAGTATGAAAAAACCTACATATAATATCACAAAAAAAAAATTAAAATAAAAGGGGAGGTTTGAAAGGTTTTTATTAAACAAAAGAACTAATTGAGTCTATACCAGAGTGTATAGAGTCAATTAGTCCATGCTATGTAAACCACTCAAATGGGCAACATTTGACCTTCTGCATCTATAATTGAATGCCAGTGTCATATCCTTAATTAACGTTTCGATACTTTTTTCTCCTGTCATTCTATGCAATTCTATAGTGGGAAATCGTCTTGGTAAATTAAGTATTATCTTCAAATTCTTATTTTGAATTATTTGAATGCGTTTCTTGTGGGTTTTCGCGCAATCTTTCCAAACAACACAGCCATATGTAAGAATAGGTCTGATACATAACTTGTATAAAAGAAGTTTGTTTTTAATACTCAGTTTCGATTTTCTATTAAGAAACGGATACAGAGTTCGACCACAACGAACTGGTCGTAAAGAAACATTTATCAAATTTTCCTTGAAAGTCAGTTTTTCATCTAGTGTTATGCCAAGATATTTAAGTGATTTTGAGAAAGCAATTTCCGTTCCCTCTAGAATCAATTTGAGGGAGGGATTTCTATTAGTAGATTTATTAAACGGAAACAATATCGCCTGAGATTTCTCTTCGTTAATTTTAATTTTCCACTTGGTGAAGTATTTGGATGCGGAGACAAGGGCCTTTTGCATACGCTTCACAATAGCATTCGAAACCTTTCCGTGTGAAATGAACGAGCTGTCGTCGGCATAAAAAGCCACGTCATTACCTGCCGATAATTTGAAGTCAGAAATGTAAATATTATAGAGCAGTGGAGATAAAACGGAATCCTGTGGCACCCCTGCTGGTATATATTTTTCAGCTGAACGAGCCCCGGCCACTTCGACTACAAATGTTCTATCAGAGAGAAAGCTTTTAATTAATTTAATTAGGTATAATGGGTAGTGAAATTTATGAAGCTTGTATATAAGCCCATTATGCCAAATTGAGTCAAAAGCTTTTTCTATGTCGAGGAAGAGTACCCCTGTGGAGTTACGTCTATTCTTATTGGCTTTTACCATGTTCAATACACATTTTAACTGGTGGGTAGTAGAATGTTGAGCACTAAATTCATATTGGCAGCTATGGAGAAGATTATTTTCATCGACGAAATTGCTCAGTCTTTTCAAAATAATTTTTTCAAAAATTTTATCCAGAGAGCTCAGTAAACTGATTGGCCTGTACCTCGATGGTATATTTGAGTCCTTACCACTTTCAGCAATGGGAATAACTTTCGCCTTTTTAAATCCTGTTGGGAAATGGCCATTCTGAATAAAAAATTATAAAATTTAACCAAGAATTCGTAAGCTGCACTTGGAAGTTTCTTCAGGACCAAGTTGGTTATTTTATCCAAACCAAGGGACTTTGAGTTTATGAGATTTTCAATAAAGAATATAACTTCATCAGAACAGCTAAAAGTGTCTATATTGTTATTAGACGAGTTGTCAACTTCTATTGATCTTACGACTAAGTTGACTTTTCTATCTATAGAACCATTAAAGTGGGTAGTGGTATTGTGAGCTCTAGCGAACTGATCGGCAATAGTGTTGGCAATTTCGACGCTGTCAGTGACTATACGGTTATTAACAACCAGTTTCTTAATTGAACTGGACTTACCTCTAATACGTTTTGTATTCTTCCAGAAATTCTTACCTCCGACAGGCAATTTGGACAGAAATGATCCCCACGCTTCATTTCTAGCAATATTAATATGGTAGGCAATCATTTTATTCTGTTCTCTGACTATTGCCCGAAATAATGTCTTTCTGGTGACGTCATTACACCGCTGAAACTTTCGTCTATACATATTTCGCACAGAAATCATTCGCTTACAATCAGGAGATACCTGGAAATTTATATTTTCACGAGTTTGGTAAGGTATTGATGAACAACAAGCAAAGGTAATCAGGTCAGTAAATTCTTGAATTGATTGGTCAACATTGAGATGGGATAGCTGATTGTTTAGAATGGCCGACTGATTAATTTTAGAATCGATTATACTCTTAAATTGTTCCCAATTGGCATTAAAATAATCAGGGAATAGGTTTGCAATATTACAAATATAATTTAATTGAAATATAAATTTTTAAAAACTTAATTTTGCTAGCTTCTTCATTTAATATTTCAAGAGAAATAAAGAGATTGATGGGTAGATATAACAATTTTCTAATTCGGATATGATCAGGTGAAAGTAACCTGAAAGTTTCATGTCTCTGTTATTAGCTCATCAAAATGTTTAAAATCAGTTGAAAAATTTTACACACACAAAACTAAAAATCAAAAAATAATTACTAAGTAAAAAAAAAGTAATAAAAAGTATAAAAGAATTCTTCGTTGCCATAAACAGATTTGTATATAAAATAAAATAAAATAAAATAAAATAAAAAAAAAATATTTATACATTAACAAAATATTATTTATTTAATTTAGAATTAATTATTGCAATGCTTTAGGATATATAATATTTTTAGTTTGTCCATCTGGAGCATAAACATATAAGACGGTGGGTTTCCGTGCGTGAGCATGCAACATAAAGCTGTCCATGCGAGAAACATGGATTTGCTAAATTTAAGCCACAAACTTGAAGAGATTGACCTTGAGCTTTGTTAATAGACATCGCAAACGCTAATCGAACAGGAAACTGTAGTCGTTTGAAGTCGAATGGTAAATCAGTTGGGATCATTGGAATGCGTGGCAAAAGTACATCTGTTCCTTTATATTTGAAAGTTTCACACTGTGAAAGTTTAAGGAAGAATGGTCTGGCTTCCTACAAATCGGAAACAAAGGGACGTGGCCCGCCGACATTCGCATGGAATGTATACCTATTTGAGAAAACACCTTATATAGTAAATCAATCCATGCCAAATATTGAGTTATATGGGCGGGGCCTCACCCCTTTGTCCACCAACAACTTTATATAGTCAAGGGCTTAATAGAAGTTATTATGGATTTTAATTTTTCTAAAAAGGACATGGTCCCGCCCAGTTTTCTTGTAGTACTATTTCTATTAATTTCAATACGATATATATCAAATATCATCGCCATAGGTTAAAAAATGGCAGAAATATGACGATTTTAAATTTTGGGTTATATGGGCGGGACCAAGCCCCCTTGCCCACTAACAACTTTATAGAGTTAAGGACTTATTATTTCGCAAAAATATCCTTTTGTGAAAATTTCATGACGATCCTTCCAGTAGTTTAGAAGATATTACGATTTTTTATTTTTCTAAAAAGGGGCGTGGTCCCGCCCACTTTTCTTCTGGTATGTATTTCTATTCATGCCAATACCATATGTACCAAATATATCAATAGATATGACGATTTCAAGTTTTGGGTTATATGGGCGTGGCACCGCCCCTTAATTTAATCAAAAATTTATATAGCCTATCATTCCTTCCAGAGTCACAGTAACACGCTGTGAAAATTTTAGGAAGATCGGTTCAGGAGTTTGGCCTCCTATAAAGCACAAACAAACACACATTAATTTTTTTTATATATATAGATTGAAAGCAGATTAATTATAATTTAAGGTAAAATGGGGCGACAAAGGGGGATTTGGTAATAAAAAAATGTATGGTTACCTTACCTGTAGATAAAAAAGTGTATAAAACTTTAGGTAAATACATATTACAAAAAAAGTATTTTGTATAGCAAACATTGTTAGTGGTATAAGTAGGTATCTGAATTAAAGAAAAGGGGGCAGTGAAGTGGGCATGGTTCATAGTTATATGGCGACGTTAACAGTATTAAGAGCAATATACTACCAAATAAAAAAAAAATCCATTGGAAGGAACAAATTTGTACAGAGAACAAAAAGTTTAAAGCTTTCAAACAATATTTGGCGTGAAAAGGGGCGTGAAAGGGGGCGTGGCGTAAGAAATGTTTATTTCTACCTCGCCTGGAGTATAATGTGTATACAATTTGAAGTAAATATGTTAAAAACTATATGGGAGCAATTACATAATTTTAAAAAAGTGGGCGTAAAAGTGGGCGTGGTAGAAAAAAAGTACCCTATTAATCATGTCAGAGTCCCAGTTAAACGCTGTGAAAATCTCAGGAAGATCGGTCCAGAGGTTTGGTATCCTATAAGGTACAAACAAACAAATAAACAGACATTCAATTTTATATATGGGGGATTTCATGTCAAGTGCACCAACTTTTGAAACCGATGTCTCCCGATCGGGATGAAATTTGCACCAAGGTTAGTCCTATTGGATAGTAGTTTAGGTACAATTTTTCAACAAGATCGGTCCAGATCTCTCTGAGTTAGATGTGATCAAAATTTGACATTTTGGCCAAACAGGTGTTTTTTCTCATCCATGTAACTTATTACCTATTGTTCCTAGAAAGTTTTCTCCAAAGAAGTTTAGATAGCTATTTCTTCAATATTTCGAAAAAAAATATACTTTAAAAAAAATAAATTTGTAGACTTTTTTTTGCTAAATTAAAGCATTTTTTGTCTTTTTTCAAAAAGGGCATTTTTTTTTTTTTTTTTTTTTTATAAGAAAGCTTAGGATTTTTCCTTTAAGAGCTTTTTGGTCGCTTAGTGGGATGGGAGTGGTATATCTATCGAAACAAATGTTTTGTAACTCAAGAAAACGGGTTTTCAATTTTTCACAAATGCACTATTTTGAATTTTTCCTATTTGTGTGAAAAACCTTACAAATAAAACTTATACTGAGAAACTAGAAAAGTAACCTTTCCGAAGGTATGTAACATACCTTTATAACATAACAGAAGAGAATGGTTATCTGTAACCTGAAAGAGTTATTTGCAACATTTCAATCTGAACACGAGGATGTTAGAATTGGCTTCACGAAATTAACCCAAATGAGGCCAAAACATTGCGTTTTGGCAGAAAGCAGCGGAACTCACACAGTATGCGTTTGCATTTACCATGAAAATGTTAAACTGATGTTGAAGGAAATCAACTTAAAGTATTTAACAGATGATTCGGCAGAAGATTTACACGATTACCGCGATTGCCTTAAATTGACTTTGTGACCTAATGCAACAACTTCTTGCCACTTAGGTGAATGTAGCAATTGCCCGAAAACCACATTCATCAAAGAAAATTTAATCAACTCTTTAGATCGAGAATATATAGAGGAGGTCAAATTTGATTCTTGGATTCAGACTGACAGATGCACATTGAAAACAATCATTTTAAATGTGGATGATTTTGTGGAAGAAATGTGTACAGGATTGCTAAACTTGGGAAACCATGACTTTTTAGTCATAGAGCAATGGTCATTCCTCAAGGATTTGAAGATACATTTGAAGTCTGGTGAATTCGTTATTTGATATGATTTCGTAGAAAACTATAAATATGTTCTTTAGGATGCAATACAAGCATTCCACTTTAGTAACGACCAAGCAACTGTATTCACAGTAGTTATTTACTACATGAAAGATGAAAAACTGGAACACAAAAGTATGGCAATCATATCCGACGATTTAAAACATGATACCGTTGCAGTTTATGAGTAGCAGAAGAGAATACTAAAATTTCTAAAATCTAAATTTACAGTAAAGAAGGTATACTACGTTTCGGACGGAGCTCGTCAACATTTTAAAAACAAAAGTAGCTTGGCAAATCTTATGGCCCATGAAAAAGATTTTGGAATGCTAGCTGAGTGGCATTTTCATCCTACTGCTCATGGTAAAGGAGCATGTGATGGTATTAAAAGAAATGCAGCGAAGTATAGCCTACAGTGCTCTCATCAAGATCGCATCTTAGATGCGACTGGTTCATTCCATTGGGCAAAGAATTATTGTAAAGAAACTAAAATAGTTTTTAGTAGCAAAGAGGATCATCAGGAAACATTGAAAACACTGAAGAGCAGATTCGATGCTGCGGTAACCATCGATGGCACCGCTCAATACCATGCTTTTATACCGCTTGTCGATGGAAGACCCAAGTTGAAAAAGTATTCTGCCCCTATTCAATGCGATTTCTTTCCAAAGACAACAAATAAACCAGCAGCGAAATCAACAGCTGAACCTAGTAACGCCAAGAAAGGATTGACAAAAAAACGCAGTAAATAAAAAAGCTGGATGAAAGACTGGGTATTTAAAAATTTACAAGACTTAAATACTTCATCAGCTACAATAAATTAAGTATAAAAATAGTTATGTTATAAATGGATCTAATGCAATTAAGATTAAATTTTAATAAATTATTTATCTTTTTATTTTTAATATTATTATTATACATTAATTTAATTATTATTAAAAATAAATAAAAAATAATAATTTTTCAACATTTCTATAGAAAAAAAGCGATTTTTTCCTGAGGTTAACATATTCTGAATATTACAGTATCGAGGGTATAAAATTTTAGTTAGGTACGTTATATACCTTCGGAAAGTTTAGTTTGTCTAGTTTCTCAGTAAAAGTTTTATTTGTAAGGTTTTAGACACAAATAGGAAAAAATTCAAAATAGTGCATTTGTGAAAAATTGAAAAACCGTTGTCTTGAGTTACAAAACATTTATTTTGATAGATATCCCACTCCCATCCCACTAAGCGACCAAAAAGCTCTTAAAGGAAAAATCCTAAGCTTTCTTAAGAAAAAATAAAAAAAAATAAAATGCCTTTTTTGAAAAAAAAGGCTAAAAATGCTTTAATTTAGCAAAAAAAAAGTCTACAAATTTTTTTTTTTTTTTAAAGTATTTTTTTCCGAAATATTGAAGAAATAGCTATCTAAACTCTTTGGGAGAAAATTTTCTAAGAACAATAGGTAATAAGTTACATGGTTGAGAAAAAACACCTGTTTGGCCAAAATGTCAAATTTTGATCCCCTCTCAGAGAGATCTGGACCGATCTTGTTGAAAAATTGTGTCTAAACTACTATCCAATAGGACTAACCTTGGTGCAAATTTTATCCCGATCGGAAGACATCGGTTTCAAAAGTTGGTGCACTTGACATGAAATCCCCCATATATAGATATAGATACTGCTATGTAGCCCAGGTATAATGAGTATGTGCAGATCTTTGTAACTACCAAAAATATTTGCCCTCTACTCACCTTTTATTATACCAATCAATTCAGAATCACTTTCTGAGTCCATTTAGCGCTGTCCGTCCTTCTGTCCGTCCGTCTGTCTGCCCGTCTCTGTGCCGATATAAACTTTTAATCAAAATACAGGTCGCAAATACGAATATATATTGATGTGTGATATGTTCAGACCTAGCCATACAAATAAACCCTATGAGAATGACTAAAATGATCGTATATTCCAGATTATCATATATACCTATATCTATAAAATGTTGTGTACGAGTATGTGGTCCTGTGTAGGACCATTTTTGTCACAGGCTTTATATAAATTTGATTCCCGCTCTTCACTTAAATTTATCAAAAAACAAAAATATTGCATAGACAATTTTTCAAAATTTGATTTATATTTTATATAGACTCTATAAAAATTACATCACAAATTAACTTTTTCTTATCTACATACATGTCACACAGGAATAAAAAATCCAGTTATTGCTGCAGCAAAGTTGGTTAAAACACACTCTCTCGAAACGCATGGTATAGGGTAATTTTCTTACATGTTTTTCCTTCATTTGAGTAATTACTCTAAGCTTATAACAAAATTTGTTTTCCGTTTTGCTTCATCTCTATGGATTCTTTTCTAAAAAAAAAACACTCAATTTCATTTAAACCAACGTATCTTTAAAGTAACAGTGCTTTTTCTTAAATTACCAATATTTTCCATTTGTTTGACCACTTAAACACGAAAACTTATTTACTTCTTATCAGATTATAGAATTATATTCCAATAAAAATAAACGATGCCATTTAATAAGGTTAAATACCTTTTGAATGTGTATTACTTATTATTAAATGGGAGTAAAGAAAGTTTTTTTTACTATATGTCCAACTTAACCCCCTGAGCAGGAATAGTGTGGACATTATTAACAAGTTAATACGCCTACAATTACCATTAATCACCGTTAACAATACAGCTTGTAAGTTTGTTCAAAATACGATCAAGATAAAATAAAAATAATGTTATCTACGTCTACTTATAGTAATGTCATTTTCGTTAAGGACGAATTTTTTTTGTAAAATACCCTACAATGGGAATGATTAATGAATTGCTTAATTTTTTCTCGTTGTTTTGAAATTACCTATGATTTAATTATAAGAAGTAAAAAATTTATAAGCAAACTGGTACATGTTGACTAGACGATCCTCTACAACTTGAGTTTCGTAATAAGGTTTAAGGTGAAAAATTGATCGGAAGCCTACCATACTGAGTAAGGTTATGGGCATGGAAAGGAAACAATAAACAAATCTACTTGAGATAGTCTTGTATTTGTGTTCGCTTGAGAATATGATTGTGACTATATTTTGTTGGGCCATTTACAAATTCTCAACACATATAAAAGCCAATTTTAATGAATTTTATGGTACACTAGTCACTTTGCCCATTTCTCCAGAAATTGAAGTTCGAACTTGGGAAATAAAAAATTTTTAATTGTACGGCCAAAAAAGTGTCCCTTAAACAATTAATTTTACCTCCGGGTTGTAAATTTCATTATACCCTATACCACTATGTGGTTTGGGTATAATGACTTTGTGCTGCTGTTTGTAACAACCAAAAATATTCGTCATAGACCCGTCTTTAATTATACCGATCGACTCAGAATCACTTTTTGAGTCGAAATAGCAATGTCCGTCCGTCCGTCTGTGTGTCCATGTAAAGCTTGTAATCAAACTACAGGTCGCAAATATGAATATCTTTCGATGAAATTTGGTATATGAGCTTCAATCGGCCATGGGATGAACGCTATTGAAATTGGTGAGAAGCGGTCCATGTTCAGACCTAGCCCCCATACAAATGACCCCCTATGAAATCGACATAAATTGCCATAAGTTCCAAATTACCATATAGATCTCACTTAAATCTATCAAAAAACAAAAATATTTCACAGATGTTTCTAAAATTTTGTTTGTATATATTTTTTCAAAGTATAAGTGACTTTACCAAATATGGTTAAGATCGCTCCATTTTTCGACCTAGTCCCCATATAAATATAGTATCCGATATGAACTTTTTCATATCTGCAGCGAAAAAAAATTAATAAAAATGCCACTCAAATTTGGTTTATGCTTATTTGCTATATCCAATTAGTTGGACCGAAGAGATAGGGTCTCTTAACCATGGTATAGGGTATCGTATAGTTGGGCTAGACCGACTATAATTTGCCTACTTGTTTTAATATCATTTCATAGTGTTTAATATTTTGATGAACATAAATTTAGTAGTTATTTAAAATATTTATGTATTTAACAATGATCAAAATAATTATTTTTATGCAAAAATCTTTTTATGGGATTATTTTCTGATTTTATACCCTCTGCACACTGGTTTGTCATTCCCTTAATGTCATTCCCTTAATTTATAAAAAATCTAAGGCCCATAAAATATGTATATTTGTGATACTTATAACAAACTATTTTGATATACATATCTATGTATTTTTTAAAAAAAGATACTTCTTTAAAAAATGGTACTTTTTTTAAGAAAAATTAAATTTGTTAGAAAAAAAGTACTTAAAAAAGGGTACTTTTTAAAAAAATTTAACTTTGTAGAAAAGAGTACTTTTTAAAAAAGGGTACTTTTTTAAAAAAGTATTTTTAAAATGGTATTTTAAAAAAATACTTTTTTTAAAAAGGGTAATTTTACATAAAGAGTACCTTTAAAAAAGGAGTAATTTTATAACAAAAGAGTACTTTAAAGAAAGGTACTATTTAAAAAGGGTACTTTCTTACAAAAAATTTATTTTTTACAAAAAGTATACTTTTTCAGTAAGGGATACAAAAAGGATAGTTTTTACAAAAAGGGTACTTTTTGCAAAAAGGTCCTTTTTAAAAAAGGCTATCTTAAAAACAAAGGGTTCTTTTTTAAAAAAGCGAACTTTCCAAAAAAAAATGTTTTTTTAGAAAAAGGGTACTTATCAAAATAGGGTAAAAAAAGTTACTTATATAAAAAAAAGTGTACTTTTCTAAAAAAAAAGGTATTTATATAAAAACAGACTAATTTAAAAAAAAAACAGTAAATTTTTAAAAAAGACTTGTTTAAGAAAGGTCACTTTGTTTAAAAAAGGGATTTTTTCAAGAAATGGTAATTTAAAAAAAAACCTTTTTAAAAAATCTACTTTTACAAAAAAGGGCGATTTTTTAAGAATAGGTTTCTTTTTTAAATAGGGTACAGTTAAAAAAAAGGTACAGTTAAAAAATAAACGTTTATAAAAAAGGGCACTTTTGAAGAAAGGTACTTTTAAAAAATTATATTTTTAAAAAAAAACTGTACCTTTTTAAAATAAAGGGTAATTTAACAAAAGTGTAGTTTAAGAAAATGGTACTTTCTTTAAAAAATGCAGCTTCCTATAAAAGGGTTACTTTTAAATAAACTCACTTGTTTTAAGAAAGGCACTTTTTGAAAAAAAAAAAAGGTACTTTTTGTGAAAAGGTTGTTTTTCGGAAAACGTATTTTTGTTAAAGGTACTTTTTGAGGAAATGGGGTTATATTTTTTTATATTAGTGATTTTCTTTATCATATCGGGGTAAAGATAAAAATTATATGACAATACTTGCTTGACCTAATGCGACACTTGCAGTTTAACCGTATACGCATGCATTTTCAATCATATCTCGTGACCCTTTGAACTGATTTTGAATATTTTAAACATCAACTCCTTCGGGATGTTAGAAAACGATTTTATATAAAACTGAAGAGCCTCACTTAGTTAGTGAGAGTTTGATCGCGATTTCCACAGACAGATGGACAGACGGTCATCGCTAAATCAACTTCCCTTGTTATAAGGATCAAGAAAATACATTTATGCGTTACAAACGTAATGACAAATTGATATATAACCACTGCACAGTGGTATGGAGGGTATAAAACGGTTTGAAAAATACGATTTTTCCATGTTGTTCTTGGTAGAGTTGTTATTCTAAATTATTTTCTTGTGTGTGATAGCTGTAGTTATACCCTATACCACTATGTGGTTTGGGTATAATGACTTTGTGCTGCTGTTTGTAACAACCAAAAATATTTGACCTACACACATCTTTAATTATACCGATCGAATCAGAATCACCATCTGATTCGATTTAACGATGTCCGTCCGTCCGTCCGTCCGTCCGTCTGTGTGTCCATGTAAAGCTTGTAATCAAACTGCAGGTCGCAAATATGAAAATATTTTGATGAAATTTGGTACATAAGCTTTTATCGGCCATAGGATAAACGCTATTGAAATTGGTGAGAATCAGTTCATGTTCAGACCTAGCCCCCATACAAATGGCCCCTATGAAATCGGTTTAAATAGCCATAAGATCCAAATTATCATATAAATCTTAGTCAAATTTATGTATTTATTACATCCGTTAATCAGTAGTCCAAAAATGATCCCTATTGGACAACTCTTAGTCATAGGCCTCATATAGAGCTGCTTCCCGATCTTCACTTAAATCTATCAAAAAACAAAAATATTGCACTGATTCTTCTCAAATTTTGTTTGTATATATTTTTGCAAAATACAAGAGACTTTACCAAACATAGTCAGGATCGGTCCATTTTTGGGCCTAGTCCCCATATAGATATAGCATCCGATATGAACTTTTTCATATCTGCAGCCAAAAAAATTAATAAAAATCTCACTCAAATCTGGTTTATGCTTATTTTCTATACCCAGTTAGTTGGGCCTGAGAGATAGGGTCTATAAACGCATGGTATAGGGTATCGTATAGTCGGACTAGACCGACTATAATTTTCTTATTTGTTTTGGTTGGTGTTGTGGTCGTTGTGTTTGTATGTATCGTTAAACTGCACATACCATATTAGCTTAGACCGGTATTGCAAAACTTTTTTAATTATATCTTGAAATAAATACAAAAAAACCCTTAAATTACAACTAATAATAATAATAAAGTACCTTTATTAATAAAAAAATTAAATAACTATTGATAGATTTTAGTAAAAGTTTATCAGATTTACCGTTTTTTTTTTTTTTTTTTTGCTTTGGATGTAAGCAGTTTTTCTTTTAAGAACTCTAGAACTCAGCTTATAGAAAAATTTCTATATTAGAAGTTATTTTCATTTGAAAAAATTTCAAACTATCATATATTGAAGTTTTTATATATAACTAGCTGGACCCGGCAAACGTTGTTTTGCCCTCAATGAATTTTTATTTTAGTTAGAATCTGTATATACCTATATAAAATGTGTGACGAAGATCTCCAGATAATAAAATGAGAGCTTCACCAAAAAATCTTTCATTGCCTTTCAAATCTTTTATCAAATCAAATCACAATGTTTGTGAGCCATGGTACATTCATCACAAATAAAAATACTGCATTTTTGCAGAACTTTTGCCATACCGGAATGTTTTTTGATATTACAGACGGCATTCTCATTTTTTTGTACGTTTAACGGTGATTTGAGTGCTGAATGAGCTGTGCGGCCACCATGCAATAATGTAGCGGCTTTTTCCTTCTTTTTCGTTAGAATATTTATATATAAAAACGTTGGTGAGTTTATTTATTAAAATTTATATAAATTTGACAACTCATTATTTTTCGAACGACAGCGCCATCTACCGGGTCCAATAAAAAAATGTTTCTAACATACATATATGTACATTCTTAGTTTCATTAAAATCACACCATAAATAAGTATATTCGAAATAACTTTACCCAGCGCCACCTATCGGGTCCATTTATACATACAAAAATTTCTTATGACGAAACATACGTTCATTCTGAATTGGAGTCAAATCGCGCTGAAAGTAAAAATTTTTGTTTTTAACTTGACCCCAACGCCAGCTAGAGGGTTAAAACTAAAAAAAAAAACACAGAAGAGCTCGAACCGAACCTATGCTGGAAATCCTACCTCGACAGCTCTTATGGTTCCGGAGATCATTCGTTACAATCAAATGCATCAACGTTTTTATATATACGCCACGCCCCTTTGCCCACTAACAACTTTATATAGCTAAGGTCTTATTATTTCGCAAAAATATCCTTTTGTGAAAATTTCATGACGATCCTTCCAGTAGTTTAGAAGATATTACGATTTTTTATTTTTCTAAAAAGGGGCGTGGTCCCGCCCACTTTTCTTCTTGTATGTATTTCTATTCATGCTAATACCATATGTACCAAATATGACTGCTGTAGGTAAAAAAATTCCCGTGATATGACTTTTTCAAATTTTGGGTTATATGGGCGTGGCACCGCCCCTTTGTCCAATCAAAAATTTATATAGCATATTATTCCTTCCAGAGTCACAGTAACACGCTCTGAAAATTTCAGGAAGATCGGCTCTTTGGTTTGGCCTCCTATAAAGCACAAACAAACACACATTCATTTTTATATATATAGATAGATTGAAAGCAGATTAATTATGATTTAAGATAAAATGGGGCGAAAAAGGGGGACTTGGTAATAAAAAAATGTATGGCTACCTTACCTGTAGATAAAAAGTGTATAAAACTTTAGATAAATACATATTACAAAAAAATTATTTTGTATAGCAAACATTGTTAGTGGTATAAGTAAAAAAAAAGGGGGCGGTGAAATGGGCGTGGTTCATAGTTATATGGCGACGTTAACAGTATTAAGAGCAATATACTACCAAATAAAAAAATCCGTTGGAAGGAACAAATTTGTACAGAGAAAAAAAGTTTAAAACTTTCAAACAAAATTTGGCGTGAAAAGGGGCGTGAAAGGGGGCGTGGCGTAAGAAATGTTTATTTCTACCTCGCCTGGAGTATAATGTGTATACAATTTGAAGTAAATCTGTTAAAAACTATATGGGAGCAATTACATAATTTTAAAAAAGTGGGCGTAAAAGTGGGCGTGGTCAAAAAAAAGTACCCTATTAATCATGCCAGAGTCCCAGTTAAATGCTGTGAAAATTTCAGGAAGATCGGTCCAGAGGTTTGGTCTCCTATAAGGTACACACAAACAAACAAACAAACAAATAAACAAACACACATTCAATTTTATATATATAGATGTATCAGGTTTCGATGAATTCAGGATATTTGTGTTGTAGAAAAACTTTCAGATTAGGAAATTTAAGCTGTTAAATATTTTTTCTCTTGTATACGTTTCTTTTTTGAAATATAATTATGTTTTTTTTTTTATATAATCAATGATGGTTTTATTATACAAAAAATTAACTTCTATCTGAAAAATTACATTATTTTTCTATTTTTGCAGTAGAACAACTATTAACACCCTTTCGTATTAGATCAAAGAAAATACTTTTCTAACCGTGCCGGTGTCAGAATATCAAAAGTCAATGTTTTGAAACCTTAAAGATTAAGCGATATCTCAAAAAAATTTAAAATTAATCTTCACTGAAAATTTCTATCTGAATTAATTTGTAATACAAGAATAAAATACAAATATGTCTGAAGTTATATACATACATACATTTGAATGCTAATAGTTTTGTAAATGTAAAAAATTAAAATCATCTTTACATGCTGAGTTGAATAATATATTTGCGAAAAATTAAAATCTAAATTAAAATTATATGAAATTTTCCTATCCTATTTTAAGCAAAAAAAAAAAAAAACAAAACAAATTTGTAGCAGAAATAAATATCGAAAAAATTAAAGGAAAATAGTTTTGTTCGATTATTTTAAAAAACCAAATATAATAAAAGCTTTCACAAAAATTTGTATAACAATTTATTTGTTATTTCTATGCTTTATAAAGTTAACATATCTCTTGGCAAAAATTTACATTGTGCATAAAGCCAAAAATAAAAATCAATTGATGAAATCTGATTATGTAATTATCCGTCAAATAACACAGTGCAACAGCCATTCTGGGGAGTGAGAAATTCCAAGTCACGGTGAGCTTTTATATTTTTTTCCTCACCAAATAGCTTTAGCAAATCAAGTTGGACTAATTTAATCGAATGAAATTTAAAAAAAAGTGTAATTTTTCTCCCTTTTTTTAATAATATTATTTTAATTTTTTCCAGGTCAACATATCCAATATGAGTATCACATGAAAGGTCTTTTTAAGACGCATGCAACGATATATAGAGCATGTCCAAGCATGTCCTAACTGTTGTCATATTCAATAAATTATGTAATTTTTGAATGGTTTTGTATTAAAATGAGTTAATTAGAAAATCAAATCAACATTGAAAATGACATAAATTTATTTATTTTCTACTTTTATAAACTTTATGTCATTCAAAGTTTCAAAAATTGATTTATGCACCATGCACTTATTTTGAGGCAGTTGAGTTTGACAAAAATTAAAATAATATAAATTAATTATTTTTAAAACAAAAAAATAAAATTTAAAAAAAATGCTACAAAAAGTGTTTTCTGCTCAAAAATTAGATAAAACTAAACTATCAACGAAGTTCGTAATAATAGAGCACAAAATAATCAGATTGGCCTATTAATTATTTTAAAATAACAATAAATGAGACTTTGGAAATATGGAATAAGGCCCAAATTCCAGTTTTAGCAAAATTTCGATTTGGATGAAGATAGAATATCAATTCAGTTACAATAAGAATATATCTGTGGTCACAAGCGATAACCGCCTAAGTCGACTTAAGAACGATTTGAGTTATGTATGCTATCATATTCTACTAACAATGCTTTATATTTACGTGAAATCCTCATCTTTCTAACACTGTTATTTAAAAAGTTATTAATGAAAACATACTGACCTAAGTCGTAATAAAGTCCCATTACATTTATATAAACAGTTATTTTTCTCGAAAGAATGATTTTCGCCGATTTGGGTTATGTATGCTATCATATTCTAATTAAAAATCGTTATATTTACGTGAAATCCCCATTTCTCTAACACTGGTTTATAAAAAGATATTAATACAAATATTCTGACCTAAGTCGTAATGAAGCCCCATTACATTTAAATAAAAAGCTATTTTTCTCGAAAGCATGATTTTCGAGTTAGGCGGTTATTGCTTGTGACCACAGATATGTAGTTGGAATAATTAATTTTTTACGCGAAAAAGGCACGGCATCAAAGAAAACGTGTCGTGCTTTTTTTTTTTTTTTTTTGGTTTTAATCTTCAATTTATCCTGTTGATATTTAGAAACGAAATTCACTTCTAAGAAACTAAATATTCTTGTTTAAATTTACTCCGGAGCACCGTGAAAAATGTATTAAATTAGCAAAATTCCATTTTTTTTTTCCACAGAACTGATATGTACTTGAGAAAAGAAAAATTGTAATACCCATATTGCCTATGTTTCGGGAATCGTTATAAAACAAACCAAGGTAGATTTCTAGGGGGGCACTTTTTTAACTTTTTTTGTGATCCGCTCTAATGGTCATTATTTATTAGTAGAGTAGGAGAGATGTATACGCATGAGTGATCTTTTTAAAACTAAATCAAACATTCATCAGTATTTTTATTATTTTTCACAAGGAGATGTTAATTAAAATTGTTTATTTAAGCCTTTGCTCAATAATGAAATGAGAAATATCAATGGTGCTTGAATTATAGCTGAAAAACTACGAGTAAGCAAATGAGGTTTTGCCCCTCAGAAAATGACCCCGAAAATGTTTCACAGTGTAACTGAATGTGTAACTAACAATAAAATCAGAGTTAGAAAATACATGTGTATTCTGTTTTAAAGCAAGGGTTGCCAGACCAAATAATTTTTTTATACCCTCCACTCCAGTGTGCAGAGGGTATATATAAGTTTGTCATTCCGTTTGTAATAATTAGAAAAAAAATGTTGGACCCCATAAAATATTTATATTTGTGATCCTTATAACAACCGGAGTTGATATAGCGATGTCCGTCTGTCCGTCTGTCCGTCTGTGGAAATCACGATGACGGCTTCAATCGGGTAGCTAGGGTGCTCGTTGGTATAAAAAATGATTCACTAACATCCTGAGAAGTTTGCTATTTAAAATCGTCTAAATCGGTTAATTAAGGCCCGAGATTCGAATGAAGAACTAAAAAAAATCTTGAAAAAATATAATTTTCTATGTTGTTCTTGTCACGATCACGCTCTCAATAGTGCAGCTACAGTGGCCATCATAGTGAGAATGATTCACCAAATTCATGGGAAGATTTCTATTTCAAAAATCATTAAAATCGGTGGAACACGTCCAGGGAAATCTCTGAAAAATTACAAAAAAAATTAAAAATATGATGTTTCTACATTGTTCTTGTTGTTATTCTAAATGTTGTGTTGTTGTCATAGCTGGACTTTTTGTTTTTGTGGTCGCTGTGGAAATAGTATAATAAAAACTAACCCCTTGTACATTTTTTTTATTAACTCTGGTAGAAAAATTTAAAAGTTTCCATTGTTTTGGCATCACTAAAAAAGTTTGTTAAATCATTTCCGTTATTACCACGAGCCTGCCTGCAAAATTTCAGATCGAATGGGTAACGGGAAAGGGGTTAAAATCGACCCAAAATTTTTTCGAAAAGCAGACACTACGAGTTAATATAAAGGGAGTAAAAATTCACCAATATCTAAAGGAAATAAAAAAAAACAATGTAAATTTAGCAAAAAAAAAAAAATTATGTATAAATTTATTTAAAGAGGAAAACACAAAAATAACGTTTGATGTTGTATTTTTTGTGTGTAATATTCACATATCCATACATAAACATATAAAATAATACAAATAATATATATATAATATATATATGTACGTATATCCATAACAACTGCATGTTAGAAATAAATCGGTATATTATTTTATTTACATAAAATTCTGCAATATTTTGTTGTGGGGAAAATACATTTCTTTTGCATTAACAGAGTGTCACTTCATTTTACTCAGCGTGCCTATGCCACAGTAGATGGCGCCACAATTTTTGTTTGTTCTAATTAGCTTTGAAATAGTTATTTCAATTTTAACATGAATGTTAACATTTTCAACTGGATATCGTACAGAACAATGTTAAGAGTATACACGTGCTGGTCTTTTATTTCATACGTTTCTTCATTATTCTTTTACAAATATGAACATAAGTTTGGCATGTTAACTTTTTGTTGTCTTTACAAAATAGAGTTACCGAGTTCATCAATGAGTTTTTTGCTTTCAAAACAGTTCTACATAGTAACACAGAATTATTATTCTGCTTTACCTACAAAATATCTGATTGCGATTACATCTAATTTTTAAAAATTGTTTATAATTACTAAAGCATTATTATTCACACAAATACAAAATTGCACATTTTAAATTTTCCATTCAAATTTAAGAAAATATCAATTCTAAAAACTGGAATTAAAAATTTCCAATTATAAATTACAATTAATTGAATTTCAGAAAATCATATCAAAACGTCGGAAATTATAATTTTAAATTTAGAAGACATCAATTGCATCTTTAATATATAAATTTTATTCGTTAAACACAAATTGAAAATCCAAAAAAAAAAAACACCAAATACCTATGTTTACATTTAAAAAATTTTTACATTTAAAAAAAATATTGACATTCAGGAGAAATTAATAGCTTTTCAGTACCGCGATTCAGTAACTTCTTTTAACGATAGTCGAATCGTTAAAAAAAGAAAATTGCAAAATTATAAGTAAAATTTTTAAACGATATTCGCTATTGTTAAACTCAGCTGTTGTTGTTATCTAAACGACAACCATTTTTGTGTTGTTTATTCAATCGATAAAAACTTAAATTTTTAGGTTGAAATGTCGTCATACATAAATAAAAATCATAAAATAGTGAAAATATTTAGCTTTTATTAAAAAACTTTTTTATATAAATAAAAAAATTATTTCATTTTTAAATAAATACACAGAAATATTAGTAAAAACAATAAAGATATTAAACATATAATCATCCTGTCAAACACGAAGTAATTTGTTTTTTTCTATTCTTCTTTGTGTTTTTCGCTTATTTTGACAGAGATGCCACTCGTTTACAATTTAAATAAATAGAAAAATAGATTTGTCGACTGTCGTTAAGATGTATGTACTTAGTGAATCACTTAATCCTTAGTGCACACAACAATAGCTGTCGATATATTTTGCGATTGTCGGATCGTTGAAATTTACAGAATCACACTACAGAAAACATTAATTTAAATTCAATGAATTTTAGAAAACGTCAAATGATATTTAAGAATTGCGAACATAAAAACTGTTACATAAATAAACGCAATTTGATGAGAATGTTATTTATTTATAAATTTTCACAATTTTTTTTGGATGAAAATTTGAAGTTTTTCAGGAAATAAAGATAACCAATTATTTTATTTAAAATGTTTGGAACATTTGGTTTTTTGCGTTTGGCATCCCTAATTTGAATATTTATTATTATAAATTTATTCTCTAAGTTTTCCAAATATGGCAATATTTTAATAAAAAAAGTTGAGAGAGTTTTTTTTTTGGGTATTATTTTGTTACTCCATCCGACCTATATGGCCGCAATGAAGAAATATTTGGCCAGTTAAAAGAAACTGTACAGCCATCTCCATTTAGAACGATTTAATGCATATAGCCACCCTACACAACCATTACCTTTGGAGGTTAGGACGAGCTATTTAAGTAGCAAAAACTAAATTAAACGAGAAGTTATGTCATATAACCGGAAACGCATGCATATAGGTATATAACCTAAATGCATGCCGATCAGCAACCACGATGACCAAAAAGCAAACACCGAAATAAATCCGAAATAATAGAAAAGACGAAAACCAACCCAAAGAATTTGCTGAAATAATTTGGTATTAAGTTTAACAAATTGTTTACTTTTTCATTTACATTTGTTATCAAGACTCAAACCGATGTGGAGGGTATCAAAGATTCGGCACAGCCGAATTTAACGCTCTTACTTGTTTTTTTTTAGTCTACGGAAAATATTTTTTCCTCGTACTAAGCTTTGTTAGATTTTCGGTGACTCTTTAGGAAAAATATTAGGATCTGACAAATGTTAAAGAACAACCTTTAAATGCATTTTATAGGAAATACATTTAAAATGCTTCAAAACAAACTCAAACACTCAAACACAACGACTACAACAGCAGTAACAATTACAGCTAAAGGTGCGTTCAGACTACGCAAATATTTGACCAAATAAACGTAACCCCTAATTTTATGAAAGTTTTATTCAATCTTACATGATATATAAAAGACAAAATTAAGTTATGTTTTATTACATTAGTAATATTTAATATATTTAACTATATTCTATATCATATATTGTATAACTTAATGAAAATTATACAAGGAAAATTATACATTATTTAGGGGTTACGCTTATTTGGTCAAATATTTGCGTAGTCTGAACGCAACTTAACACACATAAATTACTAAATTTAAAGCCGATAGCCTAAGTTGCTAGTGCTTTAACTTTAAGATTTATTATAATTTAAATTGTAATAAATATCTAATAAATAAATAAATAAATACTAAATTTAGACTAACAAGAACAACATAGAAAAAATCGAATTTTTTAAAGAGTTTTCTACAGCAACCAGCTCAGGATCACAATGAATTATTTTCACTAAAAATTAGCAATCCAGCTTACCTTATTAAGGACGGACTTCGCTATATCCACTCTACTTGTTATAAGGATCAGAAATATATATATTATATTAGGGTCGATCAAATTGTAGGGTGCCGCAAAAAATCTTCACGGGTTCATCGCGATTTTGTTACTATGGGCCATAACAAGTATATTTGCCCAAGGAACCATACCTCTAAAATCCTTTTCGAGCCTGGCAAAATATCGGTGAAGATATTTTCATTATATTTTCCATAATACTCATTCAATTTTAAAAAAAAAATATGAAAATGTATATACCGGGGGTTTTTTTGGGCCGGGAAGTCCATTTTTCACATTTATTTTTATTTTTAACAGCCGCCAGGGGGCGTTTTCGTGCATTTTTGTGGATTTTTTTCACCTTTTTAGGGAAAATTTATGAAATTATTGGACAAATCGACGATCCTTGACTTTCCCATATTTAAAATAGCCCAAAATATTCAGAGCTGGAAATTATGTGAGGTACCTATATACGACCTATGTCGATTTCATTCAATTTAAGTCAAAAAATTAGGTTTTTATATTTACTCTTTGAATGAACAAATATTAATAATTTTTTACATTTGAATGAGTATTACGGAAAATATCATGAAAATATCAATCAAAATTTTGCAATCCTGCGCGAGACGCATAGTAACTCTTAGTAAAGACCGAATCATCTTCCGAAAATTTGGAACAGATATCAATTGAAATTTAAAGATGCTGCTTTAATTACTGAGCGGTCGATTCATCGACGCCTGAGAGAAGCAAATTTGTAGTCTTATATAACAAGAGAGATTTCATATATGTATATCAAAACCAAACAAACTCAAACGTTTAGCTCTTGTTAATGTATATGCCCAAAGGCAAGAAGCGTTACGGAGAATAGTTCTCTGAACTTTCGAACGCTCATTTAAATACAATTCATCGAAAAAGAAGATTTATGTTCAACTTCCACAATTTCGAAGACATAAAATTGCGCCATTTTGTGAAAAAATTTATCACGGCCAGGGAACCGATCCCTGGTTTCATGAATAAAAATTATTATTTGCCGATTCTAAATGATTACGCATTCTCCTCAGGCGACAAACTTACAGGAGAATTATTTTTTAATCAAAAATTTTTTAGGACTCAATATGATGGATTGGTCACCTCAAAGCCCTTACTTCAACGTTCATCAAAACGTGTAGAATTTAGGGTGGTTCTTCATTATATGGGGGGAAAAAGTGTTCGAATTTAAAGTCTAACCACATAGAAATATGCCCTATACCTAAACCATGGTATAGGGTATCATATAATATAATATAATTTTCTTAGTTGTTTGCTCTTAAATTCTGTAAATATTTTAAATTTATTGCATTTTTGCATCTCTTTTTTCGTTTCATAACTATAGCACACTTTAGTAAACAGTTTTTTTTTGGGTTTTTTTTTTTTTTTTTTGTTTAATTTTATTTAAGAAAAAATCTTGTAATGAGTTACACGTCTGTTATGCTGCATGCACTAACTAGGTTTATTAATGCATTTTCTGCAATACCTTCCCAGGAATCAAAAATTGCAGTTATTAGTTCTGGAACAGAGTTGTACTGACGGTATTCGTCAAAAACTCTTCTAGTTAATATGCCCCAGATATTTTCAATCGGGTTAAGATCAGAAAAAATAAAAAACGACAGAGATAAATATACATACGTACCTTCAAT
This sequence comes from Cordilura impudica, assembly GCA_963682025.1. Taxonomy (NCBI): domain Eukaryota; kingdom Metazoa; phylum Arthropoda; class Insecta; order Diptera; family Scathophagidae; genus Cordilura; species Cordilura impudica. The sequence goes on from OY821518.1 coordinate 239,974,511, forward strand.
AACTGAGACCAATTCGTTTGCATGTTTCGCTTAACGAAATTAAGCCGTACAATGTTATGGCGCTTAAGTAATCTGTGTGCTGTTTTCAGTTTTTGACAAAAGATGTTCGGTACATCATTTACAATGCTCAACACCATCAATTTAGACATTTTTGTTGTGATTTTAGCAGCAAGGTGGCTGTAACTTAGTACAGAGTTGTTAGCTTTTTTTTTAATTTCTGCGAGGTTCGCAACTCGCAAGTTTTTTTCTGTGCCATCTCGTCTCTTACTATCATATTTTTCCGGATTTAAGATAAAATTACATAATTACATAATTAATTCACCATCTTTTTTACTAGGTTCTTGACTGTATACATATATGCCATTCTACGAGCACAATAAAATTTTTGTTGAACTGTATGGATCACTCAAACCTAAAGCTCATTTTTTACTGCACTAGTTATGTAACTTTTATAAAGAAACTAGCTGAGCCCGGTGTGCTTCGCTACCCCTCATCGTTATAAAAAAAAAAATAAAATAAAATAAAAAAAAAATATTTATACATTAAAAAAAAATATTATTTATTTAATTTAGAATTAATTATTGCACTAACAACTTTATATAGTCAAGGGCTTAATAGAAGTTATTATGGATTTTAATTTTTCTAAAAAGGCCGTGGTCCCGCCCAGTTTTATTGTAGTACTATTTCTATTAATTTCAATACGATATATACCAAATATCATCGCCGTAGGTTAAAAAATGGCCGAGATATGACGATTTTAAATTTTTGGGTAATATGGGCGGGACCACGCCACTTTGCCCACTAACAACTTTATATAGTTAAGGACTTATTATTTCGCAAAAATATCCTTCTGTGAAAATTTCAGATTTAACGATTTTTTAATTTTCTAAAAAGGGGCGTGGTCCCGCCCACTTTTCTTCTAGTATGTATTTCTATTCATTTCAATACCATATGTACCAAAATGACCGCCGTAGGTCAAAAATTCCCGAGATATAACGATTTCAAATTTTGGGTTATATTGGCATGGCACCGCCCCTTTGTCCAATCAAAAATTTATATAGCCTATTATTCCTTCCAGAGTCACAGTAACACGCTGTAAAAATTTCAGGAAGATCGGTTCAGGGGTTTGATCTCCTATAAAGCACAAACAGACACACATTCATTTTTATTTTTATATATATAGATTGAAAGCAGATTAATTATAACTTAAGGTAAAATGGGGCGAAAAAGGGGGATTTGATAATAAAAAAATGTATGGCTACCTTACCTGTAGATAAAAAAGTGTATAAAACTTTAGGTAAATACATATTACAAAAAAAGTATTTTGTATAGCAAACATTGTTAGTGGTATAAGTAAGTATCTGAATTAAAAAAAGGGGGCGGTGAAGTGGGCGTGGTTCATAGTTATATGGCGACGTTAACAGTATTAAGAGCAATATACTACCAAATGAAAAAAAATCCGTTGGAAGGAACAAATTTGTACAGAGAACAAAAAGTTTAAAACTTTCAAACAAAATTTGGCGTGAAAAGGGGCGTGCAAGTGGGCGTGGCATAAGAAATGTTTATATCTACCTCGTCTGGAGTATAATGTGTATACGATTTGAAGTAAATCTGTTAAAAACTATATGGGAGCAATTACATAATTTTAAAAAAGTGGGCGTAAAAGTGGGCGTGGTCGAAAAAAAAGTACCCTATTAATCATGCCAGAGTCCCAGTTAAATGCTGTGAAAATTTCAGGAAGATCGGTCCAGAGGTATGGTAACCTATAAGGTACAAACGAACAAATAAACAAACACACATTCCATTTTAAATATATACACTCAGTAACCCGATGCGCTTCGTTACACCCCTCGTAACGATATAAAAAGCAGGCAATACGTTTTTTAGAAAACTATTGTTTTGTATAGGAGGTTCCACGCCCATTAATCTGATTCCGCCCATTTTTTGGGCAACTACTCACATTAATAACTTACGAACTCAAACAAAGTCGCTAGACTTTCATTATTATAGTACTCCAGTTATGTTATATTAAATACTTACTTTGTATGGGGGGTACCACGCCCACTGGTTGAATCTCACCCATTTTTTTAAGGGACTACTCACATTAATAACTTATGAACTCACACAAAGTGTCAACACTTTACCTATTACAGTACTCTAGATATATGACATTTATTATTTACTTTGTATGGAGAGTTCCACGCCCATTGGTCCGATCCCGCCCATTTTCCGCAATTACTCGAATTATTCTAATATGTGTACATGTGTATAGTTTCAGAACTCTTGTTGTCGTAGTACTCCAGATATTATATGTTAAAATTAGATGTTAAAAATTCACTTTGTATGGGAGGTGACACGCCCACTGGTCCGATCCCGCCCATTTTTTATGAAACTACTCACATTAATAACTCATGAACTCAGACAAAGTTCCAAGACCTGCACTATTACAGTACTTCGTATATATGACATTATATATTTACCTTGTATTTGAGGTACCACGCCCACTGATCGGATTCCGCCCATTTCTTTTTCGAGTACTAACGTTGATAGCTTATGAACTCACACAAAGTCTCAAGACTTTATCTATAACAGTACTCTAGATATATGACATTTAATATTTACTTTGTATGGTGGGTACGACGCCCAGTGGTCCGATCACGCCCATTTTTCCACAAGTCTTCGAATTATTTAAATATGTATATGTATATAGTTTCAGAGCGCTTGCTGTAGTAGTACTTCAGATATTATGGGAGGTGCCACGTCCAGTTGAAAAAACAAAAAAAAAAATATAGCCTATTTTTCCTTCCGGATAGGCAGTCACCTACTGTAAAAATTTCAAGACAATCGGTCCAGTGGTGTAGTCTCCTATAAACCACAAACAAACACACAAACATACACAACTCCATTTTTATATATAAAGATTGAAAGCAGATTAATTATAATTTAAGGTAAAATGGGGCGAAAAAGGGGGATTTGGAAATAAAAAAATCTATGGCTACCTTACCTGTAGATAAAAAGTGTATAAAACTTTAGGTAAATACATATTACAAAAAAAGTATTTTGTATAGCAAACATTGTTAGTGGTATAAGTAAGTATCTGAATTAAAAAAAAGGGGGCAGTGAAGTGGGCGTAGTTCATAGTTATATGGCGACGTTAACAGTTAACAGAGCAATATACTACCAAATTAAAAAAGAAATCCGTTGGAAGGAAACAATTTGTACAGAGAACAAAAAGTTTAAAACTTTCAAACAAAATTTGGCGTGAAAAGGGGCGTGAAAGGGGGCGTGGCATAAGAAATGTTTATTTCTACCTCGCCTGGAGCATAATGTGTATACAATTTAAAGTAAATCTGTTAAAAACTATATGGGAGCAATTACATAATTTGAAAAAAGTGGGCGTAAAAGTGGGCGTGGTCGAAAAAAAAGTACCCTATTAATCATGCCAGAGTCCCAGTTAAATGCTGTGAAAATTTCAGGAAGATCGGTCCAGAGGTATGGTAACCTATAAGGTACAAACAAACAAATAAACAAATAAACAAACACACATTCCATTTTATATATATAGATAGATGTGGACCACCAAAGTTTTCTTGGAGCTTAAGATTTGAGGCAAAACATAAGGACAAAAAAAGATATTGTAATAATATTAACTCTAGAGTTAATGTCCCATTAATGCTATGTAAAAAAGCGGGGTTAAGTTTTGCTAAATTTTTTGCAGATTATGAGAATGGAATTCCAGATACTCTTGAATTAAATGATATTAACATAATTAATTGAACCCAATTAATAATGGTAAAATATATTTAAGAAATAAATTTTTGTAAACTTTATTGAATTTATATTATATGTGTTTATTAACAATTAATTATATAAAAAAAACTACTTTTTAATAAAACAATATTGTTTAAATGTTATTTCAATTTAGGAATCATTTCAAATTAACATGATATTTCATGTTATTTCAACACGTTTTAATGTTAATTCTATTGGCCCGTCATATTAATTCTAAATTATTTAATAGTTAATTCAAAAATAAATTCGTGTTAATTCAATATGAAATTCATGTTATTGTAACTATTCATAATGTTGATTCAATAAGGACCTTAACATTATTTCAACATTATAATCCTTATGACTCAACTGGAAATACAATGTTAATTTAACATGTTTTATAATTGTTTTGAAATGGAAAAATATTATTTTTGTTTTATTATAAAATCATATTAAATTAACATGAAACTCTAATAAAGCAAAATCATTAAGATAAATTGTTGAATCAGTTGATTTTACAATGATTTTTTTCTTACCTACTTCTGCAAATTTTCCTTGGCCAAATCCAAGAATTTAGCCTTTTTCAATATCAGACCTCATGGCATTTCACTTCTTTATTATTTTTTTTTTTTTTAATTATTGCTCAAACAATTTATCTTGAGTTCACTTGTTGTCACTTTAACGTAATCTTTTCAAACGTGTGCTATAGTTATGAAACGAAAAAAGAAATGAGGTGAGAAGAGGTAGAAGAGAGTAAGAAACTTTCCTATGAATTTCGTTGTTTTAATAAATTTTCATCACCAGTTAAAAAAAAAATTTAAGTGTGCTATAGTTATGAGACGTTGTGTATACTTTCATAATCTCTACCACGCACTGTTCAAACACTACACTAACTTTTGTTTTATTTCGCTTTTATCCACTGGAATTATCTTTCATCACATTAACTTTTTAACGACTTATGTAAGATTATTTAATGGAAGCGGATCAATTTTGCAGATTGTATGACAATACAAAACAATTTTCTTTAAAAATCACAAAATTCTTTTGTTACTTTCATTATACCCTATACCACTATGTGGTTTGGGTATAATGACTTTGTGCTGCTGTTTGTAACAACCAAAAATATTTGACCTACACCCATCTTTAATTATACCAATCGAATCAGAATCACTATCTGATTCGATTTAATGATGTCCGTCCGTCCGTCCGTCTGTGTGTCCATGTAAAGCTTGTAATCAAACTGCAGGTCGCAAATATGAATATATTTTGATGAAATTTGGCATTTAATTTTTTATCGGCTATGGAATGAACGCTATTGAAATTGGTGAGAATTGGTCCATGTTCAGACCTAGCCCCCATACAAATGACCCCTATGAAATCAACATATATTGCCATAAGATCCAAATTATCATACAAATCTTAGTCAAATTGGGTTTGTATGTATATATTACATCCATTAATCAGTAGACCAAAAATGATCCCTATTGGACAACTCTTAGTCATAGGCCCCTGCTTCCCGATCTTCACTTAAATCTATCAAAAAACAAAAATATTGCACTGATTCTTCTCAAATTTTGTTTGTATATATTTTTGCAAAATACAAGAGGCTTTACCAAACATGGTCAGGATCGGTCCATTTTTGGGTGTAGTGCCCATATAGATATAGCATTCGATATGAACTTTTTCATATCTGCAGCCGAAAAAATTAATAAAAATCCCACTCAAATTTGGTTTATGCTTATTTTCTATATCCAGTTAGTTGGGCCTGAGAGATAGGGTCTCTAAACGCATGGTATAGGGTATCGTATAGTCGGTCTAAACCGACTATAATTTTCTTACTTGTTTTAATTTCTAATATATGGGGGATTTCATGTCAAGTGCACCAACTTTTGAAACCGATGTCTTCCTATCGGGATGAAATTTGCACCAAGGTTAGTCATATTAGATAGTAGTTCAGACACAATTTTTCAAGAAGATCGGTCCAGATCTCTCTGAGTTAGAGGGGATCAAAATTTGACATTTTGGCCAAACAGGTGTTTTTTCTCATCCATGTAACTTATTACCTATTGTTCCTAGAGAATTTTCTCCCAAAGAGTTTAAATAGCTATTTCTTCAATATTTCGAAAAAAAATACTTTAAAAAAAAAAAAAATTTGTAGACTTTTTTTTTTGCTAAATTAAAGCATTTTTTGTCTTTTTTCAAAAAGGGCATTTTTTTTTTTCATAAGAAAGCTTAGGATTTTTACTTTAAGAGCTTTTTGGTCGCTTAGTGGGATGGGAGTGGGATATCTATCAAAATATATGTTTTGTAAATCAAGACAACGGTTTTTCAATTTTTCACAAATGCACTATTTTGAATTTTTTCCTATTTATGTGTAAAACCTTACAAATAAAACTTATACTGAGAAACTAGACAAATTAACCTTTCCGAAGGTATGTAACATACCTTCATAACATAACAGAAGAGAATGGTTATCTGTAACCTGAAAGAGTTATTTGCAACATTTCAATCTGAACACGAGGATGTTAGAATTGGCATCACGAAATTAACCCAAATGAGGCCAAAACATTGCGTTTTGGCAGAAAGCAGCGGAACTCACACAGTATGCGTTTGAATTTACCATGCAAATGTTAAACTGATGTTGAAGGAAATCAACTTAAAGTATTTAACAGATGATTCGGCAGAAGATTTACACGATTACCGCGATTGCCTTATGTGTCCTAATGCAATAACTTCTTGCCACTTATGTGAATGTACCAATTGCCCGAAAACCATATTCATCAAAGAAAATTTAATCAATTCTTTAGATCGAGAATATATAGAGGAGGTCAAATTTGATTCTTGGATTCAGACTGACAGATGCATATTGAAAACAATCATTTTAAATGTGGATGATTTTGTGGAAGAAATGTGTACAGGATTGCTAAACTTGAGAAACCATGACTTTTTAGTCAAAGAGCAATGGTCATTCTTCAGGGATTTGAAGATACATTTGAAGTCTGGTGAATTCGTTATTTCATATGATTTCGCAGAAAACTATAAATATGTTCTTCAGGATGCCATACAAGCATTCCACTTCAATAACGACCAAGCAACTATATTCACAGTAGTTATTTACTACATGAAAGATGAAAAACTGGAACACAAAAGTATGGCAATCATATCCGACGATTTAAAACATGATACCGTTGCAGTTTATGAGTACCAGAAGAGAATGCTAAAATTTCTAAAATCTAAATTTACAGTAAAGAAGGTATACTACGTTTCGGACGGAGCTCATCAACATTTTAAAAACAAAGGTAGCTTGGCAAATCTTATGGCCCATGAAAAAGATTTTGGAATGCCAGCTGAGTGGCATTTTCATTCTACTGCTCATGGTAAAGGAGCATGTGATGGTATTGGAGCAAACCTTAAAAGAAATGCAGCGAAGTATACCGTCCAGATCGCATCTTAGATGCGACTGCTTTATTCCATTTGGCAAAGAGTTATTGTAAAGAAACTAAAATAGTTTTTAGTAGCAAAGAGGATCATCAGGAAACATTGAATGGTAAATTCAAACGCATACTGTGTGAGTTCCGCTGCTTTCTGCCAAAACGCAATGTTTTGGCCTCATTTGGGTTAATTTCGTGATGCCAATTCTAACATCCTCGTGTTCAGATTGAAATGTTGCAAATAACTCTTTCAGGTTACAGATAACCATTCTCTTCTGTTATGTTATGAAGGTATGTTACATACCTTCGGAAAGGTTAATTTGTCTAGTTTCTCAGTATAAGTTTTATTTGTAAGGTTTTACACATAAATAGGAAAAAATTCAAAATAGTGCATTTGTGAAAAATTTAAAAACCGTTGTCTTGAGTTACAAAACATTTATTTTGATAGATATCCCTCCCATCCCACTAAGCGACCAAAAAGCTCTTAAAGCAAAAATCCTAAGCTTTCTTATGAAAAAATAAAAAATAAAAAAAATGCCCTTTTTGGAAAAAAGGCAAAAAATGCTTTAATTTAGCAAAAAAAAAAGTCTACAAATTTTTTTTTTTTTTTAAGTATTTTTTTTCGAAATATTGAAGAAATAGCTATTTAAACTCTTTGGGAGAAAATTCTCTAGGAACAATAGGTAATAAGTTACATGGATGAGAAAAAACACCTGTTTGGCCAAAATGTCAAATTTTGATCCCCTCTAACTCAGAGAGATCTGGACCGATCTTCTTGAAAAATTGTGTCTAAACTACTATCCAATAGAACTAACCTTGGTGCAAATTTCATCCCGATCGGAAGACATCGGTTTCAAAAGTTGGTGCACTTGACATGAAATCCCCCATATATATAAATAGCAAATGTACTATGTATCAAAATCAGTTTCCTTGAGTTTATATGAAAAAACTCTAATTGGTAAAATATGAGGCAAACATGCAACTTTGTATTAGTTTAGTTGGAAAACCAAAACACAAACCTAATCACATATGTACTAGCAACCCGCAACACCTTGTTGAGCCGATATTATTTTTTATTTATTCTGTTGAATTGTTTCGTTTCGTTGAGATCTTGGCAAAGTTAAAAATCTAATCATATAATGAGCACAACTCATGCATTTATTAGTACAGAATCCTATTTTACTTTAGTTTTAGGTCAGGTGTTCTTAATCTGTTATTTTTATATACCACTGATATCAAAGTACAGATATTTAAACACAATTAAGAGTCCTAAATTCGGCTGTGTAGAATCTTTTATACCCTATATATTATATATATATATATTTAATACTTTTTATTCCTAACTGGAACATAGGGCCGTAACAAATAATTTCCATTGAACTCTATGTAATGCTAAACGTTTTGCTTCACTCCAGCTCTTTCCGGTCTTCTGCATACGTAAAGTATGTCCAAGCCATCTATATTTGCGAACCATTATTTCTTCAGTTATGAGTGGTTGATTCGTTCTAAACCAGAGATCGCTATTTGGTATGGTCTCAGGCCAGAATATGTAAAGCATGCGACGTAGGCAACGATTAGCAAAGGCTTGAAGATATTGTGCATCCCTTGCCGATATATTCCAGCTTTCACACCCATAGAGTAACGTCGACTTTACATTTGAGTTGTACAAGCGTAGCTTTATGCGTAATGAGATGTTGGATGATCTCCAGATTTTGTAGAGAATCCCAAACGCTTGCTTCGCTTTTGATAGCCTGTTTTGGATGTCTTGCTGGCTGCCTCCATTATTTGATATGTAGCTTCCAAGATCCAGCTGGAAATTCGCTGGGCAGTTGTTGTTCAAACGCAGAGACTTAGTTTTGCTTATGTGCATCTGTGAAAAGTTCTGTGCTAGCAGGGTGTCAAATGCACGCTTAAAATCGATGAATAAGAGATACAAAGGAGATCGCCACTCGCTAGACTGTTCTACGATAATTCGTAGGCTGTTGATGTGGTCGGCGCAAGAACGATGGGGCCTGAATCCAGCTTGTTCACCTCGTAAGGGAGGCTCAACGGCGGGCGATATACGGTTGTGTAAAATTTGAGCGATGACTTTGAGTCGTTGGAGCACTCCATGAGGTTTCCTTTTTTGGTAGGCTAATGATGATACCGTCTTTTACATGGGGCGGCAATGATTCTTGAGACCAAAAATGGTTTATAATTGGTTTGAGAATTAGTGCAGCTGAACCCTTGTCTGCTTTAAGCAGTTCGGGAGCGATGTTGTCTGGACCAGCGGATTTATTCGATTAAGCTGTGCTAGTGCTGCCTCAATTTCTCTGATGCTTGGAGCTTCTACGTTAACGTCATTGCGTGGAGCGTGTTCATTATGTCTACTACATAGTTCCTGCTGAAAGTTGGTGTTTGTATCGGTTAGGAGGTCTCTGTAGTGGTCTTCCCATACTTTTAGTTGATCTTCGATAGAATGCACTAGTTCACCACTGGTATTTTTGATCGGCTTTGCGTTCGCGTGAACACGACCAGCGATAGTTTTGGTGATCTTATAGAGGTCTTCGTGTCTATGCGATTCGCTTGCTCTTTGGGCTTCAGTTGCTAGGTTGTCGAGCCATCTTCGTTTATCGGCTCTGGTGCTGCGTTTTACTCTGCGGTTAGCAGTTGTGTAATTTGCTTGTGCCTGCTGTTTTGCTTGACGAGTTCTGGCCCTATTAACCTTTTCTTTTTCTTCTTTGCGCGCTTTTATAAGATTCCATGTGTGCCCAGTAATCCATGGGTTGCTTTGACATTGACAGATTCCGACGCTTTGTTGCGCTGCTTCAGTAAAGGCATGTTTTGATCGCTCCCAATAAGTTTCGATGTCAAAACCATCTTCTAGTGGCGTTGGATTTGGGACTTGGGCTGACAAAAGAGACTGATGCTCATTTAACACTGGAGGGTCAGCGAGTTTAGCGAGGTCGTAGCGTTTCCTTTTATTTTTTGGCTTTCTATTGACTGCAGTTAGTTTTAATTGTAGTTGACTGATTAGTAAATGGTGATCACTGGCCATTTCAGCACTTCTTTTATTTCGAACGTCGCATAGCGAATGCCTCCACATTTTGCTGATGGCAATGTGGTCAATTTGGTTTTCTGTTACATGATCTGGGGACACCCAAGTGATTGAATGTAGGCGCTTGTGCGGGAAAAGACTTCCTCCTATGGTGAGGCTCATTATGTTGCATAGTTCGTAAAAACGCTCTCCGTTGTCGTTCATTGTGCCAAGGGCATGCTTACCCATCACTTGTTCTTTTCCGCTGTTGTTTGAACCAATTTGCGCGTTAAAGACGCCCATGACGAGCTTGATTTCTTCCTGAGGGCAGCTGTTTAAAATAGTGTATAGGGAGTCGTAGAAATTATCTTTAACTTGTGGGTCGTCAACTTCAGTTGGGGCGTAACATTGTATGCATGTGAGTGTTCTGGCTCTAGTTTTAAACTTTGCAACGATTATTCGGTCTCCGTGTGGTTGCCATTCTATGAGCGCTTGTCTAGCCTCTTTGGATAATAAGAAGCCTACTCCACTCTCTCTTCTTTCATTTCCTGGTTTTCCAGAGTAAATAAGTGTAGCGCCAGAGGAAGTTTTGTGTTCACCGCAGCTATTCCATCTGACTTCGCTTAGACCCACGAATAGGAGGTTGAGTCGTTCAAATTCGTGTTCGAGTTGGGCTAATCTTGATGTTTCTGCTAGAGTTCTAATGTTCCAGGTTCCGAATCGTTTCCGTGATTTCATTCCATCATTAAAGGGAGCCGTTGGTTATTATTTCTTTCGGTTTCAGTAATCATATTAGTTCGGAAGTATGAGTGATTTGCCTATACATCCTAGACTGGTACTGGGGCTGCCAGTTAAGGCCACCAGTTAGACCTCTAGACTAACGAGTCTGAAAAACGGAGGACTTCTAAGCAAAATTGATGATGTTGTTTACTTGCTGACATGCCGGGATGTCAAGGTGGAGTATGACCAACCGGATAAATCGCCAACCGTTGTGGATTGCTGTTAGCTTCAGGTGCTCCCCTTTGACCTTACCGGCAAGGGAGGCCCTGCCAATAGCTACGCTACCGCCGGCATCGCTCTCAGGATCATTGCATCTTACAGAGCCCCCTCACCGCGACAAGGCCACAATCCACGAGGGAGTTTTATACCCTATACCAGTGTCTTACAACCAATGATGGTTACGGTGAACATTTTAATACAGTTGCAGAAACTTAACCTTAAGGTTATAAAACCATTTAAATTTATAGTTAATTGTTATACCCTATACCACTATGTGGTTTGGCTATAATGACTAGACCCATCCGTCCGTCCGTCCGTCCGTATATGTGTCCATGTAAACCTTATAATCAAACAACAGGTCGCAAATATGTATAGATGAAATTTCGTATATAAGCTTTCATCGGCCATGGGATGAACGCTATTGAAATTGGTGAGAATCGGTCCATGTTCAGACCTAGTTCCCATATAAATGACCCCTATGAAATCGACATAAATTGCCATAACTTCCAAATTATCATATAGATCTCAGTCAAATTGGGTTTGTATGTGTTTATTGCATCCATTAATCAGTAGTTCAAAAATAATCCCTATAGGAAAATTCTTAGTCATAGGCACCATATAGAGTTGCTTCCCGATCTTCACTTAAATCTATCAAAAAAACAAAAATACTGCACAGATTTTCTCAAATTTGGTTACCAAATATGGTCAGGATCGGTCCATTTTTCGACCTAGTCCCCATATAAATATAGTATCCGATATGAAAATTATTAAAAATGCCACTCAAATTTGGTTTATGCTTATTTGCTATATCCAATTAGTTGGACCGAAGAGACAGGGTCTCTAAAGCATGGTATAGGGTATCGTATAGTCGGGCTAGACCGGCTATAATTTTCTTACTTGTTTTTCTTTGCCTTTATTATGAAGACGATGATGAAAGAATTAAAATTGCATTATTATTCTATTATTAGAAAAATAACATTGTGTGTAATTTTTTAAGTCATGGAAATATAACCATATACGGACATTGACAATTTCAATATGCAATGTGAAAAAATTGATTTATTTTGCTACGTTTGTGGTCATCAAATCCGAAAAAAAAGTTCTACAAGGTTCCAAAAGGAAAAGAATCTTTTAACTAGTGAATTCAATAGAGCATATAAGTTGTTTTTCGACGAAGTAGACTTGACCGATGAAAATTGCACACCTAATACAGTGTGTCGCCAATATTATAACAATCTCATGGCATGGTTGAGTGGAGGCAAAGATAGTATGAAGTATTGTAAGCCGGTAAACTGAATTAATCGCCCAGGTGAGCATGATGCAACCAGTTGCTATGCATGCGTAAATTACAAATGTCGTCTAAATCGACATGCTGAGAAGAACAAAATTTATAAATCAACTGTAACAGCCACACTACCAGTGCTTGCACCTGAAAATTTTGTGTCCCCAAACCCGCCAACTCCAGATCGTAGGACAGAAATTACAGAAATAAGTAGAATAAGTGGTGTAACTTATGAAGAACCATTTGATACCGATAAGAGTTGCCGGATTTAATTTTAAGAATCCATCTATGTAGCTAGCTACAAAGTAGGAACGCCGCGGCCGAAAAATTTGATAATGTTTGCACCGGATGAAAAAACAAAAAATATTGTATATCAGCAAGCATTGAAATAAAAAAATATAAACTAAATAAAATAAAATGTTTTAATTGTACAACACAAACTTCGTTGGAAAAATTAATTATGAAAACATACATTGTAATAAGTCTCAGTAAGTCGCACAGTGGCGCCCGTAGAGCAAACGAGGTTGCAAAAATCAAAATTTTCATGTGCGCCGACAAAGTTTTGAATAAACCCATTTTATAGGAAACTTTTCAACGATTTCAAATATGCTACTCTTAATAATATCACATTTTCAGTTTAGAAGATATACCCGTTCAAAGTTGACCGACATTCGGTTTTCAAAAAAACACACAATTTTTAGCCAATTTGTTGCGATTTCAGGTGTAATATCACGAAAAATAGGTAACGAATCGCCTTATTTTTTGTTTGTGTTGATTGATGTATTTATTAAATGTATAATGATAAAAAAAATTAACTGTTTGCTTTGTATTTCTCCTGGTAAATCACTATTTAAAAACTATCCGTTTTTCACTATTTTTCAACTTTGACGGAAAATAAAAAAAATCCATATTTTTCTATATTTGCTATATTTGCAAAACATGTTCTTTGATAATTTCTTTACATAACTCAAAAGGTTTTATCTGCCCGTACGTGCCCGTTTGGCATCTATAGGTAAAAAGGTTAAAAAACATGGTTGCAGAAATTGTATGGCGTGCATCCCTTACATGTTTTGACTGACAGTAGTTTGATCTAATAGTTTGAAAATTGCATTTTAAGTCGGTTGTCTACCTGTGAGCCTCTGCCAAAGTCTACTCCCAATATTCTGTTACAGACACAGGATGCACAAAAAACTAATCATTGAAATTCGCAGGTACGCACCTCACTTAAAAATTACTTTGGAGTACAAATGGTCAAGAACAATATTGACTTATGGTCCCTCCAGGTAGGCACAAATCTTATTTAGACCCGAGCATAATATCAAAATTGCATAATTCAGCCTAAATCCATATGTATGCAGGGAACAGGTAAATTTTTAGGCATGGTAGCATAAGCCTATATATTGCAAAATAAGCATAATGCCTGGATTAGTCTACGACTGAAAGTTGGCGCAACAAGTACTGAAACCATGGCGTTAAACGATTTAAAATTATTTGAACTGTTTAGAAGGTCAACCACACCAAAGTTTTTCACGGAAGCTGCTTCAGAAGAACTTGATAGCTTATACGGAAATATTGAGAGAAGCGAAATTATACAAAAAAAATTTTTATCTGATATATGCAAATATTAAGGCAAAATGGGTGAAATCTAATCGAACCATTCAGAACTTCAATTCCAAATACGAGGACTGGCTTAATGGAGACACCATCCTGGATATATTGGCAGTAGATAAACCCACCACATCAAGCAGAGGTGCAAAAGGAAGGCCAAAAAAAGTATTGAGGAGTGTTCAATTTTCACAAGAAAGAGGAAACTTGCCGATGCCACCAATGACTTGACCACGAAGCATTTATCGGACGCGCTGTCTATTAAATATACAAAGGATAGTGAAAGAGTTAGGTCGCAGATTACAAAACGCACACATTAAAAAATATGGTTCCGAAGAAGCCTTGGCCTTGCTTATGGACTTACAACTTTCCAAAGAAAAATATGAGATACTACGGGCATCTTTGATGCGACACGGGTCTGACGTTTTACCAGGATACAAGCATATTACGCAAGCCAAAATAAATTCACGACCACTGCATACGGAGTTTACGGAAGTCTCTGTGAAAGCCAATCTGCAGGATCTCATGGTCCATACAGCAAAACGGTTGTTGGAGAGTCTTTCTGAAAATGAGGTGAAAATTTTTCCTGAGAAACTGACATTGATCAGCAAATGGGGCTGCGATGGATCATCCGGACGAAGCATTTATAAGCAAAGGATATCTTCCGATGACGCTACAATATCGGACGGAAATATGTTTAAGGCATCTGTTGTTCCTTTGCGGCTAAAATCTGATGTTTCCCTACACTGGAAAAATCCACGTCCGTTATCAGTGCATTATTGCCGACCAATAATGTTTCAGTTTGCAAGGGAATCGGCAGAACTCATAAGGACCACGGTGAAGGACATTGAAGAACAAATAAGCAAGATTAAGCCTACAAAGCTGCAAATTGGAGAAGGAAAATATATTGAATGCAATTACGAGTTCCACCTGACCATGGTTGACGGAAAAGTCGTAAACGAACTGACAGGAACAACCTCAACATTGTCATGCCCGATTTGCAAAAAGAGTCAGAAGAACTTTGGTAATTTAAACGATTCTACAAACGAGGAGAATTACGAATATGGAATGTCACCATTGCACGCAAGGATAAGGTGTATGGAGTTCTTGCTAAAACTGGCGTATACCCTACCACAGGAGGAGGAAAACTTCGATGAAAATACATCAATAAAGGATAAGGAAAAGATCAGAAAGAAGCAAATACAGGATGCTTTTTTTTTAAACAAGTTGGACTAAAAGTAGACTGTCCCAAGCACGGATACGGTAACTCAAACAATGGAAACACTTCTAGGAGATTTTTTGAAAATGATGAGGCAGTAACTAGAATCACTGGAATTGACAATCAAATCGTGAAATGATTGGGAACGATCTTGAATGTTATAAACTGCAAAGAAAATGTCAATTCTACATAATATGGAGAATATGCATCGAAAACTGCATCTCTTTTAGCAGAAATGTATCCACAGAAGAAGTTGACCCCGACCGTCCATAAAATATTGGCGCATGGCAAAGATATAATTGAGTACCAGTCTTTGCCAATTGGAGAGCTTTCTGAAGAAGCACAAGAGTCTCTTAACAAATTTTATAAAAAATATAGATTGCAGAACACATTCAAAGCATCAAGGGTAAGGCAAAATGAGGACCTCTTCAACATGTTGGCAGCATCTTCCGATCCACTTATTTCTTCCCTGCGGCATGTGAAGTCACGAATAGAGTTAGAAAATAATTATAGTTTAGAAATGATTAGTCTTTTAGATATACCTTCTCTTACGAATTGTGATGAATATTTTACAGAAAATTTAAAAAATAAATTTAAAAAAGAAGTAATTTTTTTTTAATTTGTTGGGTAATAATCTAAAACATAAAACCCTAATGAAAAAAAATAAAAACAATCTAAAAATGTAAAAATAATTTTTTTTAGTTACCATAAAATTGATTCTTCTACAAATTTTAACTTTGATAACCCATAAGTAGGCCCCTTTTCAAACGCTCATTTCATAGGCTGAACAGTTATATATCATATGCTGTTTAAACTGTTTAATTATGTTATTCGGTTCAAACGATATGATTTTTGCAACGAAAAAACTCAAATGGCGCTACTGTGAGTCGTAGCGAAGCACGACAGAGCATACAAGTTAGTGTTAAATTTTGTTATTTTCTAAATTGATAAAATGGTACAAAGATTTTTTTATTAATAAAAGAGTTTTTAATTTGATGTAACAATTTTTTGTTATTGACCGTACAAATGGTCATTGTATTGTCATTCACTGTAAATGACAACAAATTATTTCACGATATTCTATATAATTTTATGGTTATTTCTCGCATTTAACCTAAACATTTTTTTCGATTTGCTTGTTCAGAAACTCTAAATTAAAATTAATTTTTTAAATTTCGAAAACCCTACAAAGAACAAACGTTTGGGAATTCCCTTTAAAAACGAATATTCACTTATTCCTATGCATTCAAGCATTTCAGGTGTTGTTGGTTGTATTTACATAGAAAGAAAGCAAAGTGCAAAGATATTATAAAATTAAATTCTAAAGAATAGTGAGTACATCCTTTTCTATATATTTTTATTTTAATTAAAATATTCCCCATCACAAGACAAAAATACAGCAGCCATATTAGTAGTGCAAGTTCTACAAGTATTTCCATGTTTATCTGCATGTTCACATGTATTCGCGTGTATGTATGTTTGGAGATGTGCATGTGTTTGCGCCACTTTAGTTAAGTCTTCTAATTAGATGAGTATTTGCATTATTTAGATTATTTTTTTTTCTTGTCATAAACTTAATTACAAGACATACTCATATAATTCTCAACATACACTTATATTTCTGTGTATGTATATATGTATGTGTTTTTGTATATCTGTTTGTGGATTCATTTAATTCATATGAATTATATACGAAAGGTTTTATCAATTTAAAATTAATTTAAATAAGGTTAGTGTAGGAAAGGTTAAGAGATTTTAAATTACAAACTAGAAAAATATTACACACTGCTCGTAGGCCTGACTTTAGGTGAGTGTGTTAAAGTGCTGACCAAAAAGTGCAAGTACGAGTGTATGTGAAGGTTCATGGTTCAAACCTCACGGCCGCCCTAAGTAGAAAAAATTTTCATATAGAAACAATCTATTCAATTAAAACATAACAATTATCACAATGTTCAATAAATCGCTGATGAAGGCTGAAATGCCAGAAACCGGTCCGATTAAGAATACAGTGCAGTTATGAATTTTTGAAATATATGCTTTCTTCTTCTTTACAATGCACCATTTATACAAAATTTATCTTTTATCATTCTTTTGGAATGATCTCTCACAAATGTTCATACTATTTAAAAAAACCAGTAAGAAAATTATAGTCGATCGAGACCGACCATATGATACCCTATACCATGGTTTAGGGACCCTATCTTTCGGTCCAACTAATTCGATATAGAAAATAAGCATAAACCAAATTTGAGTGGCATTGTTATTAATTTTTTTGCTGCAAATATGAAAAAGTTCACATCGGGTGCTATAATTATATGGGGACTAGGTCGAAAAATGGACCGATCTTGACCATATTTGGTAAAGTCACTTATATTTTGAAAAAATATAAACAAACCAAATTTGAGAAAAATCTGTGCAATATTTTTATTTTTTGATAGATTTAAGTGAAGATCGGGAAGCAGCTTAGATGGGAGCTATGACTAAGAATTGTCCTATAGGGATTATTTTTGGACTACTGTTTAGTGGTTATAATAAACACATACAAACCCAATTTGACTGAGATCTATGTTATAATTTGGATCTTATGGCACTTCATGTCGGTTTCATAGGGGTCATTTGTATGGGGGCTAGGTCTGAACATGGACCGAATTTCACCGATTCAATAGCATTCATCCTATGGCCGATGAAAGCTTATATACCAAATTTCATCAAAATATATTCATATTTGCGACCTGTAGTTTGATTACAAGCTTTACATGGACACACAGACGGACGGACGGACGGAGATTGGTAAATCGACTCAGAAAGTGATTCTGAGTCGATCGGTATAATAAAAGATGGGTCTAGGTCAAATATTTTTGGTAGTTACAAACAGCAGCACAAAGTCATGCGTTTAGAGACCCTATCTCTTAGGTGCAACTAATTATATATAGAAAATAAACATAAACCAAATTTGGGTGGCATTGTTATCAATTTTTTTGCCTTCGGATGATAGGACTAGGTCAAAAAATGGACCGATCCTGACCATATTCGATAAGGTCATTTATTTTTTGTAAAATCATACACATACAAACTAAATTGAGAAAAATCTGTGCAATATTTTTGTTATTTGATAGATTTAAGAGAAGATCGGGAATTAGCTTAGCTTAGCTGGTATATAATATAAATATAAGGTGCGATTCACAATTATAAGGTCTTTCAATTTTTTTGATCTCCAGACTGTACCTAACGAATAGTACATGCAGCAAGACACGATCCTTTTTGGACCAGTGGTTCATTTACACAACAACAATAACAAAACTGCAAGTGTTTCACAATTATAAATGGCAGTGTCGTCAGTGTTTTTTTTTTTTTTTGGGCATTTGAATTTATCAATAATATTAATAGGCGGCTAGGCTATTTCTTCTGACCGATGTTTTGTTCTACCGTTTTATCCCGATTTTGACCAAACGTATATTATTTGAAAGGTATTTCTTTTTAGCCGCTTTGCAGATTTACAGATTTTTAAACTTTTTTTTTTTTTGGTAAATTGCATTTAAAGTTCTAACTAACACATACATAAAATTATACATATTGCCATGTGTGTGTTTATTAAATTTGTTAATGTGTTTGTAATAAAAATGAGTTTCTTTTTATACCCTCCACTCCAGTGTGCAGAGGGTATATATAAGTTTGTCATTCCATTTGTAATAATTAGAAAAAAAATTTTGGACCCCATAAAATATATATATTTGTGATCCTTATAACAACCGGAGTTGATGTAGCGATGTCCATCTGTCCGTCTGTCCGTCTGTCCGTCTGTCCGTCTGTGGAAATCACGATGACGGCATCAATCGGGCAGCTCGGCTGCTCGTTGACATAAAAAATGATTCATTAACATCCTGAAAAGTTTGCTATTTAAAATCGTCCAAATCTGTCGATTAGGCCCCGAGATTTGAATGAAGAACTAAAAAAAGTCTTGAAAATATATAATTTTCTATGTTGTTCTTTTTCGCGATCACGCCCTGAATAGTGCAGCTACAGTGATCACTTCTAGTGAGAGTGATTCACCAAATTCATGGGAAGATTTCTGTTTCAAAAATCATTAAAATCGGTGGAACAGGTACAGGGAAATCTCTGAAAAAGTAAAAAAAAAATGAAAAATATGATGTTTCTATATTGTTCTTGTTGTTATTCTAAATGTTGTGTTGTTGTCATAGCTGGACTTGTTGTTTTTGTTGTCGTTGTGGTAATAATATAAGAAAAACTAACCCTTTGAAATTTTTTTATTAACTCTGGTAGAAAAATTTAAAAGTTTCCATTGTTTTGGCATCACTCTAACAATTTGTTAGATCATTTCTGTTATTATCACGAGCCTGCCTGCAAAATTTCAGATCGAATGGCTCACGGAAAATTGGTTAAAATCGATCCAAAATTTTTTCGACAAGCAGACACTACGAGTTAATATAAAGGGAGTAAAAATTCACCAACACCTAAAGCAAATAATGCTAAAATACCTAGTTGTTAATAAATAAAAAAAGAACAATGTAAATATAGCAAAAAAAAATTAAATTATAAATTATAAATATAAATTTATATAGACATATTAAATAATACAAATAATATACATTTTTTTTTTTTTTAATTGTTTATTTATTTGTAATGAAAGATATAATTACAAAACTCCAAATAAAAAAAAAAGTATAAATATACTTATTTTATATACAAAGTCCCATTTTAGCGAGCTCTCAAGTATAATATTTATTTAATAGTAATGTTATTTTTTTCTATCACTTATACATAAATACAAGGTAGCATGTAAATATAAGATTAAATGTAAGCAAAAAGGCTAACTAACAAAACTTACTTTTATATTGGCTAGAATAAAAAAATAAGGTCAATGGTTAAAATTAAAAAGGGTAATTATTGGGTGAGCCACCAATATTTTTTAAGGTTTATATTATGTTTAAGATTTTTATCATCCGAATAAATACTTGAGTCAAATCGACAATTTTCTGACGTTAGTTCATTACAATTTATTGTTTTGATATTGGCTCGTCTATAAATATGGTACAAATAATATACATACATATATTATATATGTATATCCATAACAACTGCATGTTAGAAATAAGTCGGTATATTATTTTATTTACATAAAATTGGGGAAAATACATTTCTTTTGCATTCACAGAGTGTCACTTCATTTTGCTCAGCGTGACTATGCCACAGTAGATGGCGCCACAATTTTTGTTTGTTCTAATTAGCTTTGCAATAGTTATTTCAATTTTAACATGAATGCTAATATTTTCAATTGGATATCATACAGAACAATGTTAAGAGTATACACGGGCTGGTCATTTATTTCATACGTTTTTTCATTATTCTTTTACAAATATGAACATAAGTTTGGCATATTAACTTTTTGTTGTCTTTACAAAATAGAGTTACCGAGTTCATCAATGAGTTTTTTGCTTTCAAAACAGTTCTACATAGTTATATAGAATTATTATTCTGCTTTACCTACAAAATATCTGATTGCGATTACATCTAATTTTTAAAAATTGTTTATAATTACTAAAGCATTATTATTCACATAAATACAAAATTGCACTTTTTAAATTTTCCATTCAAATTTAAGAAAATATCAATTCTAAAAACTGGAATTAAAAATTTCCAATAATAAACTACAATTAATTGAATTTCAGAAAATCATATCAAAACGTCGGAAATTATAATTTTAAATTTAGAAGACATCAATTGCATCTTTAATATATAAATTTTATTCGTTAAGCACAAATTGAAATTGCAAAAAAAAGAAACACCAAATACCTATGTTTACATTTAAAAAATTTTTACATCTAAAAAAAATCTTGACATTCAGGAGAAATTAATAGCTTTTCAGTACCGCGATTAAGTAACTTCGTTTAACGATAGTCGAATCGTTAAAAGAAGAAAATTGCAAAATTATCAGTAAAATTTTTAAACGATATTCGCTATTGTTAAACTCAGCTGTTGTTGTTATCTAAACGACAACCGTTTTTGTGTTGTTTATTCAATCGATAAAAACTTAAATTTTTAGGTTGAAATGTTGTCATACATAAATAAAAATCATAAAATAGTGAAAATATTTTACTTTAATTAAAAAACTTTTTTATATAAATAAAAAAATTAAATAGCATATTCAATTCATTATTTCATTTTCAAATAAATAAACAGAAATATTAGTAAATAAAATAAAGATATTAAACATAAACATAAAATCATCCTGTCAAACACGAAGTAATTTGTTTTTTTCTATTCTTTGTGTTTTTCGCTTATTTTGGCAGAGATGCCACTCGTTTACAATTTAAATAAATAGAAAAATAGATTTGTCGACTGTCGTTAAGATATATGTACTTAGTGAATCACTTAATCCTTAGTGCAAACAACAATAGCTGTCGATATATTTTGCGATTGTAGGATCGTTGAAATTTACAGAATCGGACTACAGAAAACATTAATTTAAATTCAATGAATTTTAGAAAACCTCAAATGATATTTAAGAATTGCTAACGTAAAAACTGTTACATAAATAAACGCAATTTGATGAGAATGTTATTTATTTTTAAATTTTCACAATTTTTTTTGGATGAAAATTTGAAGTTTTTCAGAAAATAAAGAGAACAAATTATTTTATTTAAAATGATTGGGACATTTCGTTTTTTGCGTTTCGCATCCCTAATTTGAATATATGGCAATATTTTAATAAAAAATTGAGAGAGTTTTTTTTTGGTTATTATTTTGTTACTCCATCCGATCTATATGGCCGCAATGAAGAAATATTTGGCCAGTTAAAAGAAACTATACAGCCATCTCCAATTAGAACGATTTAATGCATATAGCCACCCTACACAACCATTACCTTTGCAATGGAGGTTAGGTTAGGTTAGGTTAGGTTGATAAGAGGAGCTATGTATACACATAGCTCATATCCGTTGTGTCCGGATATACACCTAAGCCAGTAGGTCGGCTTGTTGTGCGCTCTACATCTCTACGTTCATCCGGTTATCTACCCCTCTGCTAACTTAGAAATTCGGTTTCATCAGCAAATTTCTTGAGTATTTTCCAGCTTATCCCCCCCAAGGCCCATCAGGGCTGGTAAGATGTCGTTGGATAGATGTCTGACCCTTGTTCCCGCAAATGCAGGACAGTAGCAGAGGTAGTGTTCTAGGGTTTCGTCATCCTCTCCGCAAGCTCTACAAATGGCTGATTCCGCCCGTCCTATACGGTATAGATGAGCCCTCAGCTCAGAGTGTCCAGTGAGGATGCCAATTACCCTACTAAGTTCTACCCTGCTCAGATTCAGGATCTCCCTAGTTCTTGTAGTGTTGGGAGAACCCCATAATATCTTTGTAACCTTACCCACGTCAGTCCCTTCCCAAATTGATACATCACGAGATATGAATAAAATTGTGAAAAAAAACTCTTGAAAAAATAACAAGTAAGAAAATTATAGTCGGTCTAGCCCGACTATACGATACCCTATACCATGGGTAAGAGACCCTATCTCTTCAGTCCAACTAATTGGATATAGCAAATATGCATAAACCAAATTTAAGTGGCATTTTTATTAATTTTTTTCGCTGCAGATATGAAAAAGTTCATATCGGACACTATATTTAAATGGGGACTAGGTCGAAAAATGGACCGATCCTGACCATATTTGGTAAAGTCACTTATACTTTGAAAAAATATAAACAAACCAAATTTTAGAAAAATCTGTACAATATTTTTGTTTTTTGATAGATTTAAGTGAAGATCGGGGCCTATGACTAAGAGTTGTCCAATAGGTATCATTTTTGGACTACTGATTAATGGATGTAATATATACATACAAACCCAATTTGACTGAGATATATATGATAATTTGGAACTTATGGCAATTTATGTCGATTTCATAGGGTTCATTTGTATGGGGGCTAGGTCTGAACATGGACCGATTCTCACCAATTTCAATAGCGTTCATCCCATGGCGGATAGAAGATCAAATGCAAAATTTCATCAAAATATGTTCATATTTGCGACCTGCAGTTTGATTACAAGCTTTACATGGACACACAGACGGACGGACGGACGGACGGACGGACGGACATCGTTAAATCGAATCAGATAGTGATTCTGATTCGATCGGTATAATTAAAGATGGATGTAGGTCAAATATTTTTGGTTGTTACAAACAGCAGCACAAAGTCATTATACCCAAACCACATAGTGGTATAGGGTTTAAAAATGTTCAAGGTGTTTGTTATTTTTATACCCTACACCACTATGTGGTTTGGCTATAATGACTTTGTGCTGCTGTTTGTAACTACCAAAAATATTTGACCTAGACCTAGATCTTTTCTTATACCGATCGACCCAGAATCACTTTCTGAGTCGATTTAGCGATATCCGTCCGTCCGTTCGTCTGTGTGTCCATGTAAAAATTGTAATCAAACTACAGGTCGCAAATAGGAATATATTTTGATGAAATTTTGTATATAAGTTTTCAATGGCCGTAGGATGAACGCTGTTGAAATTAGTGAAATTCGGTCCATGTTCAGACCTAGCCCCCATACAATTGACCCCTATGAAACCGACATGAAGTGCCATAAGATACAATTATAAAATAGATCTTAGTCAAATTGGGTTTATATGTGTTTATTATATCCATTAATCAGTAGTCCAAAAATAATCCCTATAGGACAATTCTTAGTCACAGGTCCCATATAAGCTGCTTCCCGATCTTCGCTTAAATCTATCAAAAAACAAAAATATTCCACAGATTTTTCTCAAAATTGGTTTGCTTATATTTTTTCAAAATATAAGTGACTTTACAAAATATGGTCACGATCGGTCCATTTTTCGACCTAGTCCCCATATAAATATAGCACCCGATATGAACTCTTTCATATTTGCAGCAAAAAAACAAGTAAGAAAATTATAGTCGGTCTATACCGACTATACGATACCCTATACCATGCAATTAGAAACCCTATCTCTCTGGCCCAACTAACTGGATATAGAAAATAAGCATAAACCAAATTTGAGTGGGATTTTTATTAATTTTTTCGGCTGCAGATATGAAAAAGTTCATATCGGATGTTATATCTATATAGGGACTAGGCCCAAAAATGGACCGATCCTGACCATGTTTGGTAAAGTCTCTTGCATTTTGCAAAAATATATACGAACAAAATTTGAGAAGAATCAGTGCAATATTTTTGTTTTTTGATAGATTTAAGTGAAGAACGGGAAGCAGCTCTATATGGGGCCTATGACTAAGAGTTGTCCAATAGGGATCATTTTTGGACTTCTGATTAACGGATGTAATATATACATATAAACCCAATTTGACTAAGATTTGTATGATAATTTGGATCTTATGGCAATATATGTTGATTTCATAGGGGCCATTTGTATGGGGGCTAGGTCTGAACACGGACCGATTCACACCAATTTCAATAGCATTCATCCCATGGCCGATAAAAGAATAAATGCCAAATTTATTCAAAATATATTCATTTTTGCGACCTGCAGTTTGATTACAAGCTTTACATGGACACACAGACGGACGGACGGACGGACATCGTTAAATCGAATCAGATAGTGATTCTGATACGATCAGTATAATTAAAGATGGGTGTAGGTCAAATATTTTTGGTTGTTACAAACAGCAGCACAAAGTCATTATACCCAAACCACATAGTGGTATAGGGTATAATTAAAAACAGTGCCACTCAAATTTAATTTATGCTTATTTTCTATATCGAATTAGTTGGACCGAAAGATAGGGTCTCTAACCCATGGTATAGGGTATCACATGGTCGGTCTAGACCGACTATAATTTTCTTACTTTTTATATATATTATATTATACTTTGTAATTTTTTTTTTATTTTAAAAAGTACCTTTTTTTAAAAAAGTACCGGTTGTTAAAATTAGACCATCTTAAAAAAGCAAATTTTATAAAAGAAGAACCCTTTTCAGAAAAGTACCCTCCTTTAGAAAAGTATCGTTTTTTATAAATATACAATTTTTCTAAATAATACCCTTTTCCAAAAAGTAACCTTTGTTTGAAAAAAGTACTCTTTTAAAAAATTAAAATAGTACTCTTTTAAAAATTTGCTACACTTTTTAGAAGCACCTTTTTTAAATAAATTTTAAAGTATTTCTCTTCAAAAAAAAAAAATACTATTTGAGGATTTAAAATCTGCTGCAAAATATTTTTATTTAAGCTTTTGTTATTTCGGACTTACCCAAAGACACCAAAATCCAGCATGACAAATTTGCCTTCCAAGAAATACTATGAATTAGTCGATTTTACTCAACCTAAAATTCATTCATAAAAACAAATTTATTTGCATCGGCGCATTGACAATTCCACTCAACATACAAATGAGTGAATTTGTCCAAATAAATTGAAACACATCTACATGAATGGGATACAAATTATTTGAATGCCTTTGACAATGGACAAGTGAAAATATTTACAAACAGTTTAAACCGGTGCATCCATCAAAACGAATCGTAACGGAAATCTGTAACTGTTGACATCGTAAAACGTATAACACGTGTGAAATACAATTACGCGAAAAATAAATTCTAAAAAATGTATATCATATGAAAATATTTACGGTGACACTGGTTTTCAATTTCAATGTCAATTGAGAAAAATTTCAAACGTAGTAAAATTGATGATGGACAATAAAATAAATTGATAGAAATTATACTTACGGGATGTTTATACAAGTAAACCATGATTATAATAATAAAAAATAGTGCATATCGTACTAAAAATAGACAACTACTCGTAAATACATCTTTTAATAAAAAGTCAGATTTTAATAATATATAAATGTGCTAAAAATAGCCATGAGTTGAGTTTTATTTTATAGACATGAAAACACCTTATTTATTCATAATTTAATATTAAATTCAATTTGTTTTGTGTACTCAGATTTATCATCATGACTTTAACTGGTGATACTAATGTATTGTAATATAAGACAACAATGCATTATCTTAAATTGTGTGAGTTTGCAAATTGTTGCTTTTAGTTCAAATTAATATCATTGTTCATATTTATTTGTAGGTGGTAGGTTAAATGATAAGTAGCTACAAGGAACAGCAATTTAAATCTAGGTTTGAGATTAGAATACATATTTTCCAACAACAAGTAAAAGTATATTTTATTTAATTTCATCAAAAATGTTTGGTCGACTATTAAGTAAAAAATAATTTTTAATAAAAACAAAATTTTACGATTAGTTGGAAAAAATTTTAATATTCAAAAATCTTGAGAGATAGTTTTTATAATATGTGATTTCATCACATAGTAATTTGCCTTAATGCTCCAGCTACTATTGCACTTAATTACAAATAGACCTTCGTATAATTTTAAAATACAGTCTTTTATATAGAAATTCATATTTACAATGCAAACAATTGAATTGATCAATTGCTAATATTTATCTATTCTTGATTAACTCTATTGTTCATTATAATTTCTACAATATACATATTTACTCAAGAGATGCACCAGAAATATTAAATAAACAAATATCCATGAACATTGATACACACTTCTACGAATGTTGAATAAGAAACTCAAATAAATTGAAGAAATAAGAAGAAAATATATTGTTTAAAATTTACCATAAAAGTACTCATATTAAAAATGCCAATTCTAAATTGCATTCTTGTGTTAATCTTGACAAAATTAACAATTGCCACAGGTGAGTTATACAAAGATTTTATTGCAGCTTAAGTTAAGTAGTTTAAATAAGTCTTTAGCAAGTAAGATAAATCTCAAAACAGACATATTATATTATGTAAGTAGTTAGTTGTAAGTTGCCCATTAAAAATACTTCTTTTTAATTTTAATAACAAAAAGTAATTTTTACTTACTTTTACTTTTTTACTTTTTTAAAAAAAATGTACTTTTTTAAGAACAAAAATCTTTCTTAAGAATAGGTGCATTTTTTAAAAATGAGATTTTTAAGAAATGGTATTTCTTTTGAGAATAAGCACTATCTAGTAGAAGGTAAATGTATAGGAAAGGGTACTTTTTTAGAATAGGTACATTTTAAGAAAATATTCTATTTTTTAGAAAATATCCTTTTTAAGAAAAAAATTTTTTTATAAAGAAAGGTACTTTTTAAGAAATGTTGATTTTAAGCAGCATTGATTTTTTAAGAAAATTTACTTTTTAGAAGTTTTTTGTTTTATCAAAATCTACTTTTTTGAATAAGTACTTTTTTAAGAGAGGGTAGTTTTTTAAGAAAATTTATCTTTTTAAGGAAAGGTACTTTTTAACAAAGGTACTTTTTTATTAAAAGGCGCTTTTTGATGAAAGGTACTTTTTAAATAAAATTTAATTTTTACAAAAAGGTTAGTTTTTAATAAAAAGTTTTTTTTTTTTAATAACATGCACCTTTTAATTGAAGGCAATTTTGTAATAAAAAGTAGTTTTCGATAAAAGGAACTTTTTAAATAAAGGTTATTTTTTAATAAAAGGTATCTTTTTAATATACCTAAGGTACTTTTTTTATAAAAGGTAGTTTTTTAATAAAGGGTGTTTTTTTAGTAAAAGGTACTTTTTTAATAAAATATACTATTTTAATAGAAGGTACCTTTTAATAGAAGGGAATTTTTTAATAGAAGGTAATTTCTTAACAAAAGGTACTTCTTGACAAAAGGACTTTTTTAACAGAAAGCAATTTTTTAATAAAATGTAGTTTTTCATATAAGGGACTTTTTTTAATAAAAAGTACTTTTTTATAATACAATACTTAAAGAAAATATTTTTTAATACAAGGTATTTTTTAATGAAAGGTACTTTTGTGAGAAAAGATACTTTTTTAATAAAAGGTACTTTTTAAATAAAACGTAATTTTTACAAACAGATTCGTTTTTAATAAAATGTTTTTTTTTTTAGTAACGGGCACTTTTTAATTCAAGGTAATTTTTTAAAAAAAAGGTAGTTTTCGATAAAAGACACTTTTTATATAAAAGGTATTTTTTAATAAAAGGACATTTTGAATAGAAGGTACTTATTTAATAAAATATGCTCTTTTAATAATTTTTTAATAGAAGGTAATTTTTAACAAAAGGCTTTTTATAATAAAAGGTACTTTTTGATAAAGGACTTTTTTAACAGAAGGTAATTTTTTAATAAAAAGAAGTTTCTAATATAAGATACTTTTCAATAAAAAAGTACTTCAAGAAAATATTTTTTAATAAAAGGTACTTTTGTGAGAAAATATATTTTTCTAATAATATGTACTTTTCTAATAAAAGTAACTTTTGTAATAAGAGGTATTTTGAAGAAAAGCTACTTTCTTAATGAAAAGTAACTTTTTTATAAACCATACTTTTTTAATAAAAGGTACGATTGTACTAAAACGTATAAAATGTTATTTTTTAATAAAAGGTACTTTTTTAATAAAAGGTACTTTTTTAATAAGAAGGACTTTTTTAATAGAAGGTACTTATTTAATAAAATATGCTCTTTTAATAATTTTTTAATAGAAGGTAATTTTCAACAAAAGGTATTTTTTAATAAAAAGCTACTTTTTGATAAAATGTACTTTTTTAACAGAAGGTAATTTTTTAATAAAAAGAAGTTTCTAATATAAAGTACTTTTCAATAAAAAAGTACTTGAAGAAAACATTTTTTAATAAAAGGTATTTTTTTAATGAAAGGTACTTTTGTGAGAAAATATACTTTTCTAATAAAAGTAACTTTTGTAATAAGAGGTATTTTGAAGAAAAGCTACTTTCTCAATGAAAAGTAACTTTTTTATAAAGCGTACTTTTTTAATAAAAGGTACGCTTGTACTAAAACGAACTTTTTTATAAAAGGGGCTTATGTAATAAATGGTACCTTTTTAATAAAAGGTATTTTTTATAAATGGTACTTTTTCAATAAAAGGTACTTTTTATACCCTATACCACTATGTGGTTTGGGTATGACTTTGTGCTGCTGTTTGTAACAACCAAAAATATTTGACCTAGACCCATCTTTAATTATACCAATCGAATCAGAATCACTTTCTGAGTGGATTTAACAATGTCCGTCCGTCCGTCCGTCCGTCCGTCCATCCGTCTGTGTGTAAACCTTGTAATCAAACTGCAGGTCGCAAATATGAATATATTTTGATGAAATTTGGTATGTGAGCTTTTATCGCCCATGGGATGAACGCTGTTGAAATTGGTGAGAATCGGTCCATGTTCAGACCTAGCCCCCATACAAATTACCCATATGAAATCGACATAAATTGCCATAAGATCCAAATTGTCATATAGATCTTACTCAAATTGGGTTTTGTATGCATTCATTACGTCCATTAATGAGTAGTCCAAAAATGATCCCTTTGGCCCCATATAGAGCTGATTCCCGATCTTCACTTAAATCTATTAAAAACAAAAATATTGCACTGATTCTTCTCAGATTTTGTTTGTATATATTTTTGCAAAATACAAGAGACTTTACCAAACATGATCAGGATCGGTCCATTTTTGGACCTAGTCCCCATATAGATATAGCATCCGATATGAACTTTCTCATATCTGCAGCCAAAAAAATAATAAAAATTACACTCAGATTTTGTTTTTGCTTATTTTCTATGCACAGTTAGTTGGGCCTAAGATATAGGGTTTATAAACGCATGGTATAGGGTATCGTATAGTCGGTCTAGACCGACTATAATTTTCTTACTTGTTTAATATAAGATTCTTTTTATACCCTCCACTCCAGTGTGCAGAGGGTATATATAAGTTTGTCATTCCGTTTGTAATAATTAGAGAAAAAAAATTTGGATCCTTATAACAACCGGAGTTGATATAGCGATGTCCGTCTGTCCGTCTGTGGAAATCACGATGACGGCATCAATCGGGCAGCTAGGGTGCTCGTTGACATTAAAAATAATTCACCAACATCCTGAGAAGTTTAGTATTTGAAATCGTCCGAATCGGTCAATTAGGGCCCGAGATTTGAGGAAAGAACTAAAAAAAGTCTTGAAAAAATATAATTTTCTATGTTGTTCTTGACACGATCACGCCCTCAATAGGATAGCTAAGGTGATCATTTTTAGTGAGAATGATTCACCAAATTCATGGGAAGATTTCTATTTCAAAAATCATTAAAATCGGAAATCTCTGAAAAAGTAAAAAAAAATGAAAAATATGATGTTTCTATATTGTTCTTGTTGTTATTATAAATGTTGTATTGTTGTCATAGCTGGACTTGTTGTTTTTGTGGTCGTTATCAACCCTGGTAGTAAAATTTAAAAGTTTCCATTGTTTTGGCATCACTAAAAAAATTTACTAGATCATTTCTGTCATTGCCACGAGACTGCCTGCAAAGTTTCAGATCTATTGGGTCAAGGGAAAGGGGTTAAAATCGATCCAAAATTTTTTCGACAAGCAGACATTACGAGTTAATATAAAGGGAGTAAAAATTCCCCAGCATCTAAAGCAAATAATGCTAAAATATGTACCTAATTGTTAATAAAAAAAAAACAATGTAAATTTAGCAAAAAAAAAAATTTATATATTAATTTATTTAAAGAGAAAAACACAAAAATAACGTTTGATGTTGTATTTTTTGTATGTAATATTTACATATATATACATACATATATTAAATAATACAAATAATATACATATATTCTATATATGTATGTATGTATATCCATAATAACTGCATGTTAGCAATAAATCGGTATATTATTTTATTTACATAAATTTCTGCAATATTTTGTTGTGGGGAAAATACATTTCTTTTGCATTAACAGAGTGTCACTTCATTTTGCTCAGCGTGACTATGCCACAGTAGATGGCGCCACAATTTTTGTTCTAATTAGCTTTGCAATACATAGTTATTTCTATTTTAACATGAATGTCAATATTTTCAACTGGATATCATACAGAACAATGTTAAGAGTATACACGGGTTGGTCTTTTATTTCATACGTTTTTTCATTATTCTTTTACAAATATGAACATAAGTTTGGCATACTAACTTTTTGTTGTCTTTACAAAATAGAGTTACCGAGTTATCAAAGAGTTTTTTGCTTTCAAAAAAGTTCTACATAGTTATATAGAATTATTATTCTGCTTCACCTACAAAATATCTGATTGCGATTACATCTAATTTTTAAAAATTGTTTATAATTACTAAATCAGTATTATTCACATAAATTCAAAATTGGACTTTTTAAATTTTCCATTCAAATTTTAGAAAATATCAATTCTAAAAACTGGAATTAAAATTTCCAATTATAAATTATAAAATATTAATTGAACTTCAGAAAATCATATCAAAACGTCGGAAATAATAATTTTAAATTTAGAAGACATCAATTGCATCAAATTCCAAAAAAAAAAAACACCAAATATGTTTACATTTAAAAAATGTTTACATTAAAAAAAATATTGGCATTCAGGAGAAATTAATAGCTTTTCAGTAACTTCTTTTAACGATAGTCGAATCGTTAAAAAAAAGAAAAGCAAAATTATCAGTAAAATTTTTAAACGATATTCGCTATTGTCAAAGTCAGCTGTTGTTGTTATCTAAACGACAACCATTTTTGTGTTGTTTATTCAATCGATAAAAACTTAAATTTTTAGGTTGAAATGTCGTCATACATAAATAAAAATCATAAAATAGTGAAAATATTTTGCTTCTATTAAAAAACTTTTTTATATAAATAAAAAAATTAAATAGCATATTCAATTCATTATTTCATTTTCAAATAAATAAACAGAAATATTAGTAAAAAAAATAAAGATATTAAACATAAACATAAAATCATCCTGTCAAACACGAAGTAATTTGTTTTTTCTATTCTTCTTTGTGTTTTTCGCTTATTTTGACAGAGATGCCACTCGTTTACAATTTATATAAATAGAAAAATAGATTTGTCGACTGTCGTTAAGATGTATGTACTTAGTGAATCACTAAGATGTATGTACTTAGTGAATCACTTAATCCCTAAGTGGCTATTACATGATGTGTTTTTACATATGTACTGTCAAATTTTCCCACAACACAAGTTGTACACATCGTGTGATACATATGAAACTTTGTTTATGTACAATACATGAGGAAAGTCACATGTACATTTTTCAATTAGAACAGGTTCTATTTTTGCATGACAAACATATGAAAATACAACACTGCTTGTGGCGAAAGAAAAACAGAGTAAATTATAAAGATTAATATTGAAAGAAAAATAAATTGTTTAATATTAATTAACAATTAATAAATATATAATGTTTTTTTAACAATAAATTTTTGTAAATTAACAAATTAAATCAGCTGTTGTTAACATTTAGAGGTTATGTCATACGGAAATACATATGCACGTGTGATAGCAAAAATTATGAATTGTATGTAAAAGACAATTTTGACAGACATGAGGAATTTCATATGGATAAAAAAAGTGACAGTACATATGTAAAAAACACACCGTGTAATAGCACCTTTAGTGTAAACAACAATAGCTGTCGATATATTCTGCGGTTGTCGGATCGTTGAAATTTACAGAATCGGACTACAGAAAACATTAATTTAAATTCAATGAATTTTAGAAAACCTCAAATGATATTTAAGAATTGCGAACATAAAAAACGCAATTTGATGAGAATGTTATTTATATACAAATTTTCACAATTTTTATTGGATGAATATTTGAAGTTCTTCAGAAAATAAAGATAACAAATTATTTTATTTAAAATTTTTGCGATATTTGGTTTTTTGCGTTTGGCATCCCTAATTTAATTATTTATTATTATAAATTTATTCTCTATGTTTTCCAAATATGGCAATATTTTTTTGAAAAAAAAGTTGAGAGAGCTTTTTTCGGTTATCATTTTTTTACTCCATCCGACTTATATGGCCGCAATGAAGAAATATTTGGCCAGTTAAAAGCCAAAAAAGCACGATTTAATGCATATAGCCACCCTACATAACCATTACCTTTGCAATGGAGGTTAGGGCGAGCTATTTAATTAGCAAAAACTAAATTAAACGAGAAGTTATGTCATATAACCGGAAACGCATGCATACAGGGAATGCATGCATATTTTTCCAACATTTTGTTTACATTTATCATCAATACTCAAACCGAGGTGGAGGGTATCAAAGATTCGGGACAGCCGAATTTAAAACCCTTACTTGTTTCATAAAAGAGACTTTTCAATAAAAGATACTTCTTTAATAAAGAGTACATTTTGAATGAAAGGTACTTTTTTAATAAAATTAAAAAAAAAAATTAATTACATATCACGGGAGGCACACCGCAACTAAGTAATCATGACTATTTACAGCACGATTATTGGACGTCAAGCCGAATTGAATAATAAAAACAGAAAAATTTTTTTAATATAAAACACTTTTTTGATAGAAGGTAACTTTGTAATAAAAGGTACATTTTTTAATAAAAGAGCAACTTTTAATAAAAGGTACTTTTTAATAAAAGGTACTTTTTGATAAAAGGTACTTTTTTGATAAAAAGTACATTTTTGATAAAAGGTTTCTATTCTAGAAAAGGTGCTTTTTTGGAAGTTTTTTGAAAAAGGTACTTTTTGGAAAAAATCCTTCTTTCAAAAGAGGAAGTTTAAGAGAAAATGTCTTTGTAAGAAAAGTTACTTTTAAGACAACGAACTTTTTAAGAATATGTACTTCTTAAGAAAAGGTTCTTTTGTAGAAAATGTATTTTTAAGAAAAAGTACTTTCTTTATATATGAATAGGTACTTTTTTGAAAAAATACTTTTTTTATTAATATGTACTTTTCGTGAAAAGTAATTAAAGTTGCAATTTTAATAAAAGTTACTTTTTCAATAACTGGTACTTTTTTAATAAAAAGTACTTTTTTTTTAATAAAAAGGTAATTTTGAATAAAATATATTTTTAATAAAAAGGTACTTTTTAATAAGAAGTATTTTTTAAGATAAGGGAAAATTTATTTTCTTAGAACTTTTTTATTAAAATGTACTTTTTTATGAAAAAGTGTAAATCTAATATTTATGCCATGCAAGTTGTTATATCATTATTTCGGCATATAGTTGTTGTGACTATGAAATTAAATATTAATCATTCAGTGTTTCAGAGTGAGTCAGTAATGAGAATAATTAGATATTAAGAGTTATTATTTCACAATTTACCACTCTACGGTGGAGGTATAATTAGTTTGGAACTTCCAAACATTTCTGACCAATATCTTCCTTTTCTTACACCGTTCGACTCAGAATAACTTTTAGAATAATTTTCTGAATTGATTTAGCGATTTCTGTCTGTCCATCTGTCTAGCTGTCTGTGGCCATGTTAACCTTGCAATCAAACTGCAGGTCGCAAGTGTATGTATATATTTTGATAAAATTTACTGTATACGTTTTTGTTGGCCCATTACAAATAACCCCCATGAGATGGACTTAAATTGCCGTTAGATTCAAATTATCAAATTATCCTGATCTTCACTTAAATCTACCAAAAACAAATATATTGCACAGATTACTCTAAAATTTCAGTTGCATAAATTATAGTAAAAATATTATGTTCGAGTACTCGACTACTACTGAAACTTCAGTTGTCATTGTCTTTTTACTAAAATAAGTTTTTGTTTTTGTTTTACTTAAATAAAATTAGCTTAGTTTAACGGGTATTCAGGTGACAATCATGCGTTCAGCTCTAAAAGCATAGTGTCAGCATTTTACTACAAACAATAAAACAATTTTCTTAGCAATACGATTCTTAATAAACTGCAATAAATTACCATGCAACAACGCGTGCCATAAATATGCAATAACAAGCAAAGATAAGAGAAGTAGATGGATTCACTAAACAAATTTGTTTGTCTTAACTGATATGTTTTTGCGAAAAATAAGTGAGTTTTCAAAATATGGTCATGAACGGACCATTGTTCGACCTATTCCCCAAAGAAAACAAGTAAGAAAATTATAATTGGTCTAGACCGACTATTTGATGCCCTATACCAGAACCCTATACAGTTCTCACTGAATACACATTAGCGACGGACGTGCGTTTTATATTATTATTACCATCTGTTGTGATTGTAAAGCTGTAATCTCAGCCTCAGCGGCTCATCTATGTGCGATCGTATTTTGCATACCAACTGCACTAGTTTAACAGAGGATCATATAAAGTTATTAATGAATAATCCATACTTTCTTTGGCGTTGTGATTCGTGCATTATTATCTCAAATGATTCCCTAAATAGGGACATGCAAGAAAAATTATTTACAATTGAGCGTAAGCTCGTTGACATTACCAATGGAAATTCATCCAGTTTTAAACATCACAATAAAAACAATAAAACAGAATCTAAAACAACAACAGAAAACTCCAGAAAAACGTAGATTTCGCAAAAATTATGAGAGGCAACTGATCAATGATAAAATAACCAGCTCTTTCAAACAAGTGTGTTTGAAAGCATTTCTTGGTATATTAAATACATATCGTCGCTGCTCCGACGCACATTGGGTTGAAAAGGGTCAAAAGTGAGGATTAATTCAAAAATTGTAATGAGTATTTTGTAATAAATTTTTATACCGGGTAACAGAGTATTAAATGGGTCATCACTAACTCTCAAAATTATTGTTCCAAGTTGTTTACTTTTCTTGCTATACTCTCTCAAAGTTCAACAATTTTTTTTAATTTTGCTCGAAGTGGTAAAAAGTGAAAAACGAGATATTTCAAGTTTAATTTTTTTTCATTTTTTTTTTAATTCTAACTTTTTTCAAATGGATGCATCAACTTCAGGTATTTGACTGTATTATTACAAAAAATTTTTGGATAAATTTTTTAGAAATATTTTTAATAATTTTTTGAAAATTGTCCTAAAAAGAGGGTATTTTTTAAAAAGAGATTGAGTTTCAACGTAATTCTAGATGAGATTGGGTAAAATTATTTACATTGTAGTAAAATATGGGATTTCTACTTGTGTATTCCAAAAAAACATTTTGCCAATACTTGCCAACGAATGTAATATTCAAGTTTTTATTAAAAGTCCCCAGTATAAAATTAAAAAAAAAGCTTTAAAACACAACAGAAAAAATCTTTTTTAGTTTTTGTTTTGTGTTTATTTTCGTAGCTGTGATTGTTATTGTTGCTGTTGTAAATGTGTAACCTAGTATTACAATAAATAATTTTAATGATCATGCACATTATAGTGGAGCGAAAAATCGAAGCTCTGAAATTACAAAATGTTCTTGGGTAAAAAGTTTTAGAACAATATAAAAAAATTGCAGGAAACTAAAAGTGTTACGACAGATTGCAAATAAAGTTTTCAATTTAAAAAGATGTCCTTGTCTAAACTCTGATACATAACATTTAAAAAATGAGCAAGATACGACAACTTTATATATATTCTATATAAAGTTTGGCCAAATGGTTTTTCAGTCCACTCTAATATATGTATGCACCCAAATAAAAAAAAAGTAAAATAATATTGACAGTTTTACTGGTGATGTCTTTTGTTTGCAGTGTTGTGAATAACAATTATAAGGTATTTGGTACTAGGAAAATTAATAACAGTTTTAAATTGTTAAAAATGTTATAACTTTACAATTTTAGGAACAAGTCCCAACACAATTTTCATTTCTCGCAGAGAACTTTACAATATTATGCAAAATGTAGATTCTAATAAACATATTGATAAAATCAAATATCTTCAAATGGAATTAATCAAACGTGTCAACCCAACGGATATGAAAGATTTTCTTAAAAGATTAAATTACTTTTGCACGGATTTTAAGTCTCGGTTTGAAAAAGTTAAAAGAATAGAGGTTCTATTTTTCAAATATAATGCCAATTGGTTGGATTCTTCAATATCGTTTGTTAAAATGAAAGAATCCTCATCAAAACGAGGTCGTAAGGATCTATCATTTGAAGTGTGTAAAGATAACACAAAAGCAAAAAAAAGTAAAGAAATTAGAGATAGTGTTCCTTTGCCTATTTTAACACATGCAGCGCAAATGAGTTTGAGAGCTTCTGGTCAAACCATCACATGCATCACAAATACTTAAAGAAATTCCAACAAAAGCGACAAAATATAAAAAAGGCATCAGTAATGTATCGCAGCAGTTGAGTGCAGAAGAAGCTCTTACTGTTCTAGTAGAAGCAAAATTAACTCGAAGCCAATACAATATTATTAGAAAAGCTGCTCCAGATAAGTTTCCTTCCTATAGTAAAGTTCAACAAGCTAACCAAAAATGTTACACGAAACGTTATAACTTGAAAATTTACGAAACTTCAGCTCAAGTAAGTCTACAAGATCTTTTAGATCATACTATTGAGCGTCTAGTCGAGATAAAACAAACCGAAATTATTTCGTTAAGCCATGAACAACTGTCCAAAATAACATTATTTTCTAAATGGGGATTTGATGGAAGCTCTGGACATAGTTCCTATAAACAAGCATTTCATAGCTTAAATTCTAGTGATTATTCTGTATTCATTACATCTCTTGTACCACTTAGATTAGTTTGCAATGACAAAATAATTTGGCAAAATCCTTATCCATCTTCCACTAGATTCTGTAGACCTTTAAAAATAGAATTTATAAAGGAAACAGCAACTACTGCAAAACTTGAAAAGGAACGGGTTGAAAACGAAATTGAAATTCTTTTGGATTCTGCAGTTTTATTAGGAGAAAAATCAATAAAAATATATCACAAACTTATGTTAGTAATGATTGATGGAAAAGTTTGTAATGCTATTACGGATACAACATCCACACAAAAGTGCTACTTTTGTGGTACAACAAGCAAGGATTTTAATTCAGTTGATAGAATGATTGGTAAAGAAGCAAATACAGGAACTTTACAGTTTGGTTTATCTATACTTCATGGATGGATACGATTTTTTGAATGTCTTCTTCACTTATCATATAAAATTCCAATCAAAAAATGGCAGGCTAGGTCTGATGATGATAAAAAAATGGTTTCAGTAACAAAATTACGGATTCAAAAAGACTTTAGAGAGAAAACTGCACTGATCGTGGACCAACCAAAGCCAGGTTTTGGAAACTCTAATGATGGCAAAACTGCCAGACGGTTTTTTCAAAATGCGGATGTTTCTGCTCAAATCACAAAAGTTGATGCAGAATTGATAGAAAGAATGCATGTGATACTTATTGCTGTATCTTGCGGGCACGAGATTCACGTAGAAAAATTTAGAAAATATACTCAGAATACAGCCAGACATTTTGTTAAGCTCTATCCGTGGTATTATATGCCTCCAACTTTACATAAATTCCTTATTCACGGGCCAGAAATAGTAAGATACGCCTTGTTGCCAATAGGTCAACTATCTGAGGAAGCTCAAGAAGCTAGAAATAAAGATTTTAAAAATTACAGAGAACACTATTCTCGTAAATGCAGTCGGGAGAAGTCAAATGAAGATATATTCAATAGGTTACTCCTTAGTTCGGATCCTTTAATTACCACTAAAAGCAAAAATTATGCCAAAAAATATATAATATACCACAGATAGCACTAGATTTATTAATTTTGTCCAAGATTTCTGATGAAGAAGAGATTAATGAAGATATTGATGATGATAATTATGAAGATGCTGATTATATTTATGAAGGTGATGATAATATGGAGGATCCTTGATTTTAATTGTATATATTATATATATATATATATATATATATATATATATTTAAGTTTCTCTTAAATAAGAGCAATATAAAATAAAAAACAAGTAAGAAAATTATAGTCGGTCTGGACCGACTATACGATACCCTATACCATGCGTTTAGAAACCCTATCTCTTAGGCCCAACTAACTGGACATAGAAAATAAGCAAAAACCAAATTTGAGTGGTATTTTGATTAATTTTTTTGGCTGCAGATATGAAAAAGTTCATATCGGATGCTATATCTATATGGGGACTAGGTCCAAAAATGGACCGATCCTGATCATGTTTGGTAAAGTCTCTTATATTTTGCAAAAATATGTACAAAAAAAATTTGAGAATAATCAGTACAATATTTTTGTTTTTAATAGATTCAAGTGAAGATCGGGAAGCAGCTCTATATGGAGCCAAAGGGATCATTTTTGGACTACTCATTAATGGATGTAATGAACGCAAACAAACCCAATTTGATTAAGATCTATATGACAATTTGAATCTTACGGCAATTTATGTCCATTTCATAGGGGTAATTTGTATGGGGGCTAGGTCTGAAGATGGACCGATTCCCACCAATTTCAATTGCGTTCATCCCATGGCCGGTGGAAGCTTATATACCAAATTTCATCAAAATATATTCATATTTGCGACCTGCAGTTTGATTACAAGCTTTACATGGACACACAGACGGACGGACGGACGGAC
Source organism: Cordilura impudica (assembly GCA_963682025.1). Lineage (NCBI taxonomy): Eukaryota > Metazoa > Arthropoda > Insecta > Diptera > Scathophagidae > Cordilura > Cordilura impudica. The sequence goes on from OY821518.1 coordinate 240,014,207, forward strand.
ATTGTTAAATCAACTTAAAAAGTGATTCTGATTCGATCGGTATAATTAAAGATGGGTCTAGGTCAGATATTTTTGGTTGTTACAAACAGCAGCACAAAGTCATTATACCCAAACCACATAGTGGTATAGGGTATAATAAACAATAACAATAAATGCATACAAAATTTTCAATTATAAATGTAGCAATATATTCAATATTAATTGAATTAATTTTTTTTTAATTTTTTTTAAATTTTTCTGAAATGGTTGTTTGTTTTGTGCTTATAATTATTCATCAATAAAAACATAATATTATTTTATAATGTTAATTTTTTGAGTTAAATTTGTGGAATTGTGGAATTTGGAAAATAAAATCGGATTTTAAAATTTAATTTTTATAATATAAATACATATTAAATATTTATTCCTTTTTTATTTTTAAAAAAAAATTTTATTTTTTCTAAAAGCACATTAACTAAGTTCTAACTTGCAATTTCATTTACTAATTTATCGCTTTTTATTCCAAAGTTACAGCGAAAATTGTAAGAAAAGATCATTTTTTCCAAAACACAAAAAAGCTCCTAACGGGTTAAAACAAATTTTTTTCCACTTTTTTTTTTAAATGGTGGTTTTTTATGCATTAATGAATATCCATTAAAGAAAATTAACAATATTTTGAAATTACGACTTCCCTGAATTAATCCTCACTTTTCATGCTTTTCAACCCACTGTGCGACGTGATGGGTCATGTGATTTTTTTTTTTATTGCACGATTTGAAACCTTTAGTGGTCTTACTTCTGCCCACCAAACCGTTAAAAGATATCTTGATCGGTTCAGAAGTTACCAAAACGGCTATGTGTAAACAGCAATAAAATGTTCCAACAAAAAAGATTATGTGTAAAACACTACATAACTATTTTGGATCATAATGGAATTTAGAAAACTTTGCCTTCGATTTTCTGTCAAAAAAAACTTGTTGGTCTAAGGAACCTTTTTATTTTCTTTCAAATATGTACAAAACATAATAAAATTTGTCTAATAAAATCGCATATATCCTGCACCGATTTTTGAAGCAACCAAATTTAATTATAATAAAAGGTAAACTTCAGATTTTAAGAAAAGTACTTATACCAATAGTTTTATTTTACAGAACTGGAAAATGAGCCAAATAAAATTTTGAATGAAGAAACGGGAGTTTTTGAAGTAATAAACGAAAGTGACGAATATGAGTACGAGGATAAAGCGATGCTGAAAACTGAAAGAAAAAAGAAAAACAAGCAACAAGGGCTATTGGGCAAAAAATATGGAGGAAAAATGTCCAGGGCTAATAAGGATAAGCGTTGTGCTCACTTAGCGGAGAAGAAATCAGAAAGAATTTTTGCCTGTGGTGTCGTAGATGAAGATGATCGAAAAAATATATTTGACTATTTTTGGAGTTTACCCTCATGGGATGCTAAAAAAGTGTACGTAAGACGTTTAGTACAATTACGTAGTAGTCCAATTCGGAGACGATCAACGTCAAAAAACATTAAAAAGAAACGCCAATTTGATTGCTACATTCCATGTAGAGATGGGACACGAGTAAGAGTATGTAAAGATTTTTGTTTTTACAAACTTTAAGTCTGGACAAAAGTATTTTTGAAACATGGTTTAAAGTAAGTAATAAACAAGTGGCATGTAGTGATATAACATCGGAAAAATCCGACTCCGTGCTTAAATGGTTGGATACAATTCCCAAACTTCCGAGCCATTACTGTAGATCCAATACAAAACGAATTTACGTAGAAGATCAATTTAAGTCCAAAACTAATATGCAAAAGATATATGCTGAATGGTGCAAAAATAACAACGAAGCTCCAGCTATGCGAAAGAAATTTTGTAAAGTTTGGAAGAACAGAAGATTTCCATTTTCAAACCGAGAAAGGATCAATGCGATGTATGCGTTGGTCATACAGAAGGCAACGTTAATGAAGAAGAACTCATTTTACATAAACAAAAAAAAAGGACTGCTAAACAGTTTGCTGTTGCTAATATGTCGAAAGAGATAATGGTAGTTACAATGGATATGCAAAGTGTTTTGCTATGCCCAAAGTTGCAAGTGTCCGTGCAATATTATAAATCAAAGTTAGCAGTCCATAATTTCACATTTTATTTAAAAAATACAAAAGATGTCTATCTTTACGTATGGCATGAAGGCGAAGAAGGAGTCACGGCTAACAATATTACTAGTTGCATAATTGATTTATTAAAGGAACATTGCCTAACGTACACCAAAGTTGTGTTAATATCCGATGGGTGTGCATACCAAAATAAAAATAAGATTCTTTCGAGCGCTTTGTCAAACCTAAACTCAGAAACAGGTATAATAATAGAACATTTGATTTTGGAAAAAGGACATACAATTATGGAGGTGGACAGTGTTCACTCAACACTAGAAAGAACATTTAACCCTTCAATATATACTCCAATGGATTACATAAGCCGCATGCGACAGGCAAAGCCATCTCAGCCATATATAGTCAATTATTTAGAAAATTCGTTCTTTAAAAATTTTGAGCAAGTTCTGTTACCAGTATACGTGCAATAACATATGAATAAAACAAGGTAAAATACAAAATACGTCATTCAGATGACTGGAGCATCGTACAACAAAAGAGAAATACCAAGTAAGAAAATTATAGTCGGTCTAGACCGACTATACGATACCCTATACCATGCGTTTAGAAACCCTATCTTTTAGGCCCAACTAACTGGACATAGAAAATAAACAAAAACCAAATTTGAGTGGGATTTTTATTAATTTTTTTGGCTGCAGATATGAAAAAGTTCATATCGGATGCTATACCTATATGGGGACTAGGTCCAAAAATGGACCAATCCTGATCATGTTTGGTAAAGTCTCTTGAATTTTGCAAAAATATATGCAAACAAAATTTGAGAAGAATCAGTGCATTATTTTTGTTTTTAATAGATTTAAGTGAAGATCGGGAAGCAGTCTATATGGGGCCAAAGGAATCATTTTTGGACTACTCATTAATGGATGTAATGAACGCATACAAACCCAATTTGAGTAAGATCTATATGACAATTTGGATCTTATGGCAATTTATGTCGATTTCATAGGGGTAATTTGTATGGGGGCTAGGTCTGAGCATGGACCGATTCTCACCAATTTCAATACCGTTCATCCCATGGCCGATAAAAGCTTATATACCAAATTTCATCAAAATATATTCATATTTGCGACCTGCAGTTTGATTACAAGGTTTACATGGACACACAGACGGACGGACGGACGCACGGACGGACGGACGGACGGACATTGTTAAATCAACTCAGAAAGTGATTCTAGTTCGATCGGTATAATTAAAGATGGGTCTAGGTCAAATATTTTTGGCTGCTACAAACAGCAGCACAAAGTCATTATACCCAAACCACATAGTGGTATAGGGTATAAACAGTTATGATATAAATGGATGTAATGTAATTAAGAATAAATTTTATTAAATTATTTATCTTTTTATTTTTAATATTATTATTATTATATATTAATTTAATTATTATTACAAATAAATAATAATAATATTACAACATTTCTATAGAAAAAAAGTGATTTTTTTTGCTGAGGTTAACATATTCTGGGTATTACAGTATCGAGGGTATAAAATTTTAGTTAGGTATGTTACATACCTTCGGAAAGTTTAGTTTGTCTAGTTTCTCAGTATAAGTTTTATTTGTAAGGTTTTTCACACAAATAGGAAAAAATTCAAAATAGTGCATTTGTGAAAAATTGAAAAACCGTTGTCTTGAGTTACAAAACATTTATTTTGATAGATATCCCACTCCCATCCCACTAAGCGACCAAAGAGCTCTTAAAGGAAAAATCCGAAGCTTTCTTATAAAAAAAAAAAAAATGCCCTTTTGAAAATAAATGCTTTGATTTAGCAAAAAAAAAAGTTCAAAAAAAAATTTTTTTTTAAAGTATTTTTTCCGAAATATTGAAGAAATAGCTATCTAAAATATTTGGGAGAAAATTTTCTAAGAACAATAGGTAATAAGTTACATGGATGAGAAAAAACACCTGTTTGGCCAAAATGTCAAATTTTGATCCTCTCTAACTCAGAGAGATCTGGACCGATCTTGTTGAAAAATTGTGTTTAAACTACTATCCAATAGGAATAACCTTGGTGCAAATTCCATCCCGATCGGAAGACATCGGTTTCAAAAGTTGGTGCACTTGACATGAAACCCCCCATATATCTAAATTTCGTGTGCAAAATATTGGTAAAACCTATCTTTTGGATCAGAATCCTGCAGGAAATGTCAATATTGAAACAGTACTGATTCACTATTGACTTTGTCACCAGTACTACTGACCAACTTTACCCCAGACAATGTTATTTTCTATAGACATTTAACATGTACGTGTCATTGCAAATCACTAGTGACATTGGTACTATTGATTAGGTAGTGACTAGGTAGTTCTCAGGGGACCATATGTAGACATTGGAACCAGATATTCTTGTACAAATTTGATTGTTCTTTCACTTTTCTTTTATGACTTCGTTTACTTATTATGTTTTTTTATTTGATTTATTATAAAATACATATATTTTTATTTACCTTTTATATTCAATTTTTCTATCAGCCCAATTCTAAATATTCCCAGGGAAATGAGTTCCCGGGGAATTCATTTTTCCCGAGAATAAATCCTCCTATTCTAAACATGCGGGGAGAAGAATTATATCTTTAATAAATTAAAATAAATACTAAAAATGTTCAGTGTAGCGTTTCTGTTGGTAGCTGAAGCAGAAGAGCAGCAGCAGGACAAGACGGAACAAAGCATGCCAAGAAGAAAGCTACGTGATGCCAGCAACCCACTTGAATTGCCTGCTGAGTTTAATTTCCACTCCAAATTGCGCCATACCCGGCTTAGCTCCTCCTTGCTTCCTTTGAACATCCCGCATGCAACATCAGGGTTGGCTTGCATTGTGTTCAAAAGAACATGAATTTGTTTTTTTTTTTTTTTTTTTTTGCTTTTGACTTGAAAGTAACAGTAATGCCATAATAATATTATTATACAAAATTTTAAATGATATATATTACTATTTTTCATAAAAATATTAAATACTTACATTTTTCGCAGCACTCCCTCTCAATTTTTTGGCAGAATTATTCCCAAATTATTCTCCCTTTTATTGACATTCAGAATAGCTACTTTTTTTCCCGGGGAAGAGATTCCCATTTTCGAAGTTCTTTTAGAATAAGGGTAAAGGGAAAAGAGAAAAAATTCCCGGGGAGATTTTATTAAGAATAGGGGAACAGGGAATTGGGAAAAAATTCCCAGGGAATTGTTATTGAGAATTGGGCTGTATATCTTGTTTTAAAACTTTAATTTTTCGTCCAACCACGTGTTTTTCAAACAAAACTATAGAAATCAAGAAGAAACAGAACTCCCAACTTCACTATGGAAAATTTTTTTGACAGGTGAAGTAAAGCAAATAGTGTAGACGCTTAGTTGACAATGTCAAAAAATAGTAGACAAAAGTGGTGACTTGGGGACACTTGACCCCAGGCTTCCTGCCGGGAAGTTCTCAAAAGAACGAAGAAGAGGTGATAGAATATCGCAGAAATTTAAATTTAAAAAGGTAGGAGTTGTCAATTTTATAAAATTTTTGCAGTTTGTAGATTCCCATTATACTCGGGAAAAATCCTACAGGCAGTATTTGCCAAGCGATTGTACTGTCAAACATTTATGAAAAGAGTATAACCGGGCTGCTCCTCTTGATATACAAGTCAAATATTCCTATTTCTTCAAATTTTCAATTGTGACTTTAATATTAGCTTCAAACGTCCAGCTTGTTCGCAATGTATTCGTTTTAAATCACAAATAAAAGAAATGCCATCAAGACCAAGGAGGGTTGAAATATTGGTCAATATACAGTGCATAAGCAGAAAGCTGATGCGGCTTATTCAATGCTATAAAAAGAAAAGGGTCCATCTGTCCTAAAGCTCACATTTGACTGCCAAAAAAACCTATTGTTGCCGCGTACCGTAGTAAGATGTTTTTATAGTTCTAATTAATGGTTGAAGATGCTGATTTGAGCTTATTATTGACATATTGTCTACTAATGGATATTGAAATATATTTTATTGAAATGTATGTATTAAATGTATCCTGTAAGGGCTTCTGCCCGGTAGATGAATAAAAAAAATAAATTAAATGAATGCGTTTAGATGATTGTTCTTAGGTCCCAATAATTGGGTATATAAAATAAGCATAAACCAAATCTGAGTGGAATTGTTATTAATTTTTTTGCCGGCAGATCTGAAAAAGTTAATATCTTATGCAATATTTATATGGTCCTAGGTCGAAAAGTAGACCGAACCTGACCACATTTGGTAAAGTCACTTATTTTTTGCAAAAACATACAGAAACCAAATCTGTGCAATATTTTTGTTTTTATTAGGTTTAAGTGAAGTTCGGGAAGCAGCCGTATGTGGGGGGCTATGACTGAAAAACGCCCCATACGGTTTATTTTTGGACTACTGATAAATGGATTTAATAAACACACGCAATCTCAATTTGACCGAGATCTATATGATATTTGGGTCTATTTGGCAATTTAAGTCAATTTCTTAGGAGTCATTTGTATGAGGACTAGGTCTGAATATGGAAGGATTTTCACCAATTTCAACAGCATTTGTCCTATGGCTGGTTGAAGGTTATATACCATATTTTATTAAAATATATTAATATTTACGAAATGTGATTTGAGTACAAGGTTCACATGGACACAAAGACGGACGGACAGACGGACGGACAGACGGACACCGTTAAATCGACTAAGAAAGTGATTCAGAAAGTGATTCTGGTGTGGAAATGTACCACACCATACCATGATCAATGATTTTTTGTTTGAAAATATGGATGATATTGATCGGGTTTCAACAGGATGGCGCTACGTGCCAAACAGCGACCACAACCATCGACTTATTGAAATTAAAATTTGGCGATAAGTGAATTTCGAGAAATGGACCTATCTATTGGCCTCCGAAGTTGTGAGATTTGACACCTTCTGATTATTTCCTGTCGGGCTACATGAAGTCACTGGTTTATGCTGATAAGCCACCAACAATTGACGCATTGGAGGCCAATATTGATCGTGTTATTTGTCACAAACGGCCAGTAATGTGCTTCGTCAAAAACAGCCCGAAATAATTCTCAAATCTTGTATTGATCTTTCGAATACAAAAATTTTTTTTGAGTTAAATCAAAATTTTTGTACCATTTCTTACAATTTTAAGTTTTATCGGGCTTAAAATTACCCTTTTTTTTTTGTTATAGTTTTTATTAATATGAAAAATGCCCCTAAATTCACGCAAGATTTTAATTAAACAGAAAACACGGTTTTTTTTCTTACAGTGTTGTATTTTTATTCAATCATAAAGCGCGCAAGATGTGGTTAAGTATGGAACAACATAAGTTGCAAATGGCCTCCACGCCTTTGCTGGCAATAAGCACTCTTTTGTCGAAATTTTTTTTTTTTTTTTAAGCGAAATCATATTATTATAAATTTTTATTAATGAAAATCATAATATAAAAAGATTTTAAATCTTATAAAACAACATTAGTCATAACAAATTAATTTTCAATAAGAAGAATGTATGTAAGTTTAAATTATAATTAAAATTAGAAGAATAATATAAAATAAAATATAATATAAAATATATAAAAACAATAAAATAAAAATGTAAAAATAAAGTGTAAAAATAACCTGCACAGCAGGTAAAAATTATATGGAAATTAAAATTAAATTAACTAAAGAAATTAAAATGAAGTATTAAAAATCAATTGAGAAAAAGTTTAAATAGTTCTTTCTTAAATGATGTTGTATTTGATATTTTGTGAAGTTGATTATTTAAAGTATGTAACGACTTCCAAAGACGTATGCCATTTACAAAAAAGTGTCTTTCGGATATTAGTCTATTGTACAATATTGGTACAAGACAGTTATTACGGTTAGATCTTGTAAATAGTAATCGCTCGAAAAGGTAAACGGGTTCTTTAGTGAAAATAATTTTATGAACCATAAGTAAAGTTCTAAATTTAAGATAGTCTTCAAATGAAATGCCATAAATTTTATTTAGAAAAGCGGAGATACCATCATATTTTCGGAAGACAAGTGGTATCATATATCTTTTTAAAAATAACAAGGCACTGAGATTTTTTCGGATTTAAGGTAAGACAATTCAACCTAGCCCATTCAAATACGTGGTTCAGTTCAGTATTCAGGTTCTGTACACAATTTTCCACATCTCGTACGTTACATGATGTGTATAACTGAACGTCATCAGCGTACATGTGCATTTGGCATGAATTAAATACGCGTGGTAGATCATTTATGTAAATAGAAAACAAAATAGGGCCAAGTATGGACCCCTGCGGAACACCCCTACTTAAAGACGCAGAGGTAGACGACTTGTCTTTAGAGACAACTACTTGCTCTCTATTCCGAAGGTAAGAGCTAATCAATTTTGAGGAGGTTTCAGAATAACCAAAAATATGTTTAAGCTTTTTAACAAGAATATCATGGTCCACTGAGTCAAAAGCTTTAGAGTGGTCCAATAAAGTCAAAAAAGCAATATTACCACTGTCAACGATATAACGAAGATCTTCCGATACATCAATTTAAGTAGTGATGCACCCTCTTTTCCTGCGAAAACCAGATTGCTTAGATGATAAAAGATTATTATTGGATATATGTTCATTCATTTGTTTGCTCATAATTTTTTCGAAAACTTTCGAAAGAAAGGGAAGTACGGAAATTGGCCTGTATTCTTTATTAGATTCCGGCAAGGGAATTACTTTTGCCCATTTCCACAAATCAGGGAAAATAGATTTTGTAAAACTAGTGTTAAAAACATGTAAAACCTGTGGTAAAATAGCTTTAATAAATATTGGATTCATACCGTCTAGACCAATAGATTTTGACTTTATGGAAAGAAAAGCTTCCAGAACATCCTCCCGGTTAACGCAGGAAAAACTAAATAAAGACTCCAGATTGCAATCTGGAAGATTTGCATAAGAGTCAGAACGAAGAGGAGTTGAGTCATTTGAAGTAAATTGTCTATTCAATTCATTTAGTTCAAAAGTGGAACTAACCAATTTTCTTTATCTCTTTCCACATATTTTTAGTATCCATAGCCTCTGAAAGTACACGACTATAATAGCGTTGCTTAGCTAACTTTACTTTCCTAGTAACAGATCTACGTAGTGATTTAAAAATTTCATTTGACTGTGTAGTTTTATATCTTTTCCACTTATCGTAAGCAGAATTTCTTTTAACTATTAAATCACAAATATTTTGATGAAAGCAAGGCTTAGTAGAGGATTTAACAGTTTTCTTTCTAACAGGTACATATTTGTCGTATAGGTATGTGGTAGCTTCATAAAAAAAGGATATCTGTTGGTTTAAATCAGGATTACTGTAGATACTGGTCCAATTGATTAAATTAATTTCATTTAAAAGAGCATCATAGTTAATATTCTTGTAATCACGGAAAGTAATATGCTGTGGTTTTTCATGTTTAAAATAAGGAAGGTTAAAGGTCATATAAATGACGTCATGTTTTGAGAAATTAGGAGAAGAAAACTGGTCATGCAAAAGAACTTTTCTAATATCTGAGACAAAGAACACGTCAATAAGGGTACTACTCATTGAAGTGAAGTGAGTGGGGATAGTAGTGTTTACAGATATAAGCCCAATCGATCAGATTAGATCAGAATCAATGAGCAAATTTCCATTTAGGTCTCCAGAAAGAATAATATCACTATAAGATAAACAGTTTTCATCTAACATATTAACAACCGAAGAAATATCTAGTGAATCATTAGGCCTATATAAAACACCTATGAGACATTTGCTTACGTCACAAGGAAGTTCAATAAATACAAAAACATATTCTTCATCGATAGATTTGCAAACAAATCGAGAACGTAATTGTTTCTTGACATACAATGCAACGCCTCCAGCACGTTTACCAGTATTCCTCTCAGCTCGAAATAAATCATAGCCGTCTATTTTGACCTGAAAGTTTTTTATCTTATTCGGATTGAACCATGTTTCAGATATACAAATTACATCAATTCCTGAGTTTTCAAAAATGTATCGAAATTCATCAAATTTACAAAAAAGACTTTGAGCATTTAAGTGACAAATTTTTAAACCTTCTTTTTGTTTACCAATTATACGAAACATAGAATGAGTGTTGTATTTGGAACTCGACCGAATATTAGAAGAAGCCATAATAAAGTATTAAGCAAATATCAACATCAATTAAGAAATACTCAAAAAATTTAAAATAAGAAGGCATAATAAACAGGAAAGATATAAAAAAAATACAAAAGTAAAAATAGGTTATGGAAATAATTACGACAGTTTTAAATTTTAAAATATTACTGGCGAAACCCTTCTACTACAGAAACTGGAAAGTTGTCACGTGTGTTTCTCGATGTTTCGATATTTTTCAGAAAATGCACATTCTCCACACAAAACGCACTATCGGGCACTGATGAGAGTAGTTTTTTCCGTTTTAACTTAATTGCTTCCTTAAGAAGATTGTGGTTAAATCTGGTTAGAGCTTCATTTATATAGAATGGTTCATTAGAATCAAAACAAGCATGACAAAGGCGCAGAAGGTCTTCAGAGTTACGACGAAAAACAGCAGCTTGCTTCAAAATATAATTTTTCTCCTGAGCTGATGACAATTTTATGGCAATAGTAGGATCAATAACGTTATCATTTTTACTATTGTTTCGAGAATTTTGAAGACGAGTTATTTTACTTATATTTAGAACAGTTGTATTAATGGCCTCACAAATATTCATAAATGTAGTCTGTAAGTTTTCATTTTCATAGTATGGAATGCCGTGAATTAGTATCTCATTAGCGACTTTAGTATTTTCTTGCTTGTCCAAAGATCGCTTTAAGGTATCAATTTCATTTTTAAGGTCAACAATTTGCGGAATAATTTGTTCTAGCTTGCTGACCCTGTCGGAAACAGAATATATTTTTTCCTCAATGTTGACAATTTTAGTTAATATACGCTCCTCAAACTCCTTTATTTTAAATGCAATGTTATTAGATATGTCAATTGACATTCTGGAAAAACGTTCTTCCATTAATAGCATAAGTTGGGAATCAGGATTCATTTTATGCCAAATTATAAGAACAATTTAGTCACTAAATACCGTGTCGTGGTTTGGGTATTAATAAAATACGAAAATCTGGCAGCACCGTGTGTGGTGAATATAAAAACAGCTGGTATTCTTTTTATGTTTAATGGTATATATAATATTTTGTTTGAAAGTAGGCATTTTTCAATGCCCATCTTTAAAAAAGAAAAAGTAAAAAATCATAATAGCAAATAGAAATAATTTGATGAAGATAAGAGGAAAATTACAACTGCCATTATAAATGTATGCTTGATGACGTACATAATTGCTTTTGAGCAGCTCAACTCAACCTCTGTTGCGTAGGCAATAGTTGTGTGGGAAAGCTAGAGGAGTTTACCCTGGCTTTTTGGTTTCGCACCTCTGCCCTCAAAACTAGAATACAAAAAAAAAAAAAAAAATATATAATATTTTGTGGTTTTCCAAACAATTGAGTAGTTTCCGAACCAAAATTCCAATAAATGTAAATAAATTTAATAGAAAATGACTTACTTTATTATTATAAAAAGTAAATAAAACACCATTAATGATACTGCGCAAACTTCAATACACTACACACTCCCACTGGTTGATAACAAACAAAATGATGTGAAACAAGTCGTTGTAAGTTATACTTTTATCATTTATCAAAAATGTGGGTGAATTTCCTTTATGCAGGGTGAATTTCCTTTTCTTTGAATGTAAGGGTAGTTGTAGGCTTGTTTGAATAGACCTTTGACTCTAAATAACTCAATAAAAAGAAATCCAATAGGTAATTACAATTCTGATCATTGAAACGAGAAAATACACGACCAAGAAATGTCTCTTGCAGTAACCAAATCACTTCACCACATATCGTCCACAGCAATATCATTCAATTTAGCCAGAAAGAACTCTCTTATCGTGTCGCGATATCGGGGACCAGTAACATTCACTGCTTGACCAGCCTCATTTTCGAAGAACTATGGTCCATGATGCCCTTAGTCCAAAATCCGCATCAAACAGTCACACGATTGAAACGAGAAAATACACGACCTGCAAATGTCTCTTGCAGTAACCAAATCATTTCAGCACCTATCGTCCACAGCAAAATCATTCAATTTAGCCAAAAAAAAAACTCTGTTATCGTGTCGCGATATCGAGGACCAGTAACATTCACTGCTTGACCAGCCTCATTTTCGAAGAACTATGATCCACACGATGTGGGTGCAATTGTTTTCCGACAAATTCACGGGGTTCTATGAAACCCAAATGCAGCAATTTGGATGATTAATAAAGCCATCAAGGTCAGAATATGCTTCATCGCTTGGAGTGATTTTTTGCGAAAAATCAGCATCCACTTCCTGATGTTCAATAATCTATTAAACGAACTCTCTTCACTAAACATGGTCATTGAACTTTATAAGCTGGAGACTCAGATTTTCAGAGAATATACGCTGTACAGTTTCTTTAAATTTTCAATTCTTGTCCACGGCGCCGAACTGATGGTCCTAGACTTTCACTAATACTCTTACACACTGCTTTGATATTGTCATTTGCCCGGCTTGTTTTTTGTGTCTTTGTGTGCAAATTAATTAAATTTCAAAATTTTTATTTAAAAAAATTTATTTGTTATTCTTCCACTAAAATGAAACACTTTAAATGTTTATATTTTTTAAAATCCATACTTGAACTAACTGTTCTTTATTTAATGTTCTAACTTTTATATATTTTACAAAAGTGTTAAAATAATTTGTGAGAGTACTAAAAATAAAGAGTAAAGTACGCTTAAAGTATTAACGAGCTTAAAGTATTTTGTGAGAATAATTAAAGCTAGAACAGATTTGAAAATAAAGAATAAGCTTAAATATTAAGAGAAATAATTGTATAAAAATAAAAAGTAATAATTATTGTGGGAATCAATTTTATTGAGAATTTTATTTACTTTAGTAAAAGTGTTGATGTCAGCATTGACTATTTAGCGTGTGCAACGATTCCATGGAAATCGTCTATTGCAGGTGTCACACTTTGCATAAATGGATTTGTGGGAATGAAGATAATGCAATATTGTACGATAGCTGATGTTGCAAAATTCGTGGGAATGATAAAAGTACTATTTTTGTACGATAGCGGAAATTGATGTTGTGAAATCTGTGGGAACATTTGAAATAACATTTCTTGTATTCCATGAATTATATGAAGGTTGCTATTTTATTCAGCGCGTGTAAAATGGGTTGCGCGTGCGACTAAAGAATTTCTTATATTAAGGGATGGTATGCCATATCTTAACTCCTCCCCCTGTAAGATCAATCGTCCCGATTGTTAAAATGTTGGGAGATTATTTACACTATAGAATCGTCTTGTCGATTCGTGTGAAGAGGGTTCTTCGTTAATAGAAACCCTTGGTCTGACTTCTTCATTGACCATGGTTATTACGTTAATGTCCGAATTGGACTTAGTTCTACGTTTATAGATCATTAGGCAAACTTTCATAGTCAATGCAATAAATAAAATGATATTGGTTGAAAACATTAATTTCCCCTTAGTGGATATGGAGTATATTTCGTCGATAGTATTAATTTGTAAGTTCTTCATCATTTCCAAGGATAGAACTTCTTCAACTAATGATTTAATAGATGATAGCTGTAGCACAGCTGGAAGTGGTTTCAAAGTTGATAATTCCTTTGAAATAAATGTTCGATTTCCGATAGTAATTGCTTCGTTGTGAAACAGAATCAAATATGTTACGGACAACTGATATGTTTTATTTTCAGATATTTCTACTATCCCATAAAATTGATTCAAAAGGATAGTTCCTTGATATAATTCTTGTACAGAAGGTACGTGCTGATTATTTATATGAGTGCAATTGTGATTTTTGCTTTTCAAAAGTGATGGTATACAATTTGTTTCACTTATATCTATTAAATTTTCAGTTTTGCAAATACATAATTCATTGAATTGAGAACAATCATTTTTAATTTCAAAAATTCTATTCTTACATCTAATAACATTTTCTGAATTAATTTTTATAAGAGTTTCATTTTGTTAATTAATAATTTTTCACAATCTGCCCGATCGATGGTTGGCAAGTTAATTACATAAACCAATGATGAATGATCCGTAGCTATTTTGACTGTAGCAATTTTGTACAAATTTGTCACATAAATGCCCAAAGCCTATTGAATAAAATAGATGTGTTTAGAATAAATTTCGAAAATTCCAATATCGACGTAGTTTGTGTCTCAGAGACATGGTTCACTGACTCAACTCCTAATAGCCTCGTAAGTTTGGATGGTTATAATATTTTTAGATCGGATAGATATCAAACAGGCGAAGACGGGGTTCTAAAGGATGGGGGTGGTGTTGCCTTATATGTAAAAAATACTCTTAAGTGCAAATTTTGCTGCAAATCTGACAAAGAAGACAAAATTGAGCACATTTTTATTGAAATTTGATCTCTTGGAAGGAAGATGCTAGTTGGCTGCGTTTACAGACCAAATAGTCGTACGGATTTTTCAAAACTAATTAACACTATCCAAACATACACCGTGGCATATAACGATATAGCAATCCTAGGTGATTACAATTCTAACCTCCTCGTTGAATTATCCTTTAAGGACAGTATGTTGACACATGGACTCATTCCAGTCAATATCACCACCCCAACACATTTTACAACCTCTAACAGCACACTTATAGACCTTATTTTTGTGGGTGATACATCTAAAGTGCTACTGTATGATCAAGTATCTGCCTCATGTTTCTCAAAGCATGACCTTATATTTGCAGCATATGATTTTTTGATTCCTGAAGTAGATAAATTTTAATCTTATCGGGATTTTAAGAACGTAAACTACAATTTATTATATGATAATTTTTTCAAATTAATTGGAGCAGCATTTATTTGATGCCTTCTGTTGATTATCGATTATCTTTCATTGAAGACAATATTTTAAAAGTATTTGATGACACGGTTCCCTTAAGAACGAAAAGGATAACACCAAAGAATAAACCATAGTTTACAAACAGAATTCAGCAACTAATACACCGAAGAGATTCAGCCTAATCAAGATGGAAACGTTTCAAAACACTTGAACTGAAAACTGAATTCCGATCAGCTCGAAGCGATGTCAATCACCAAATTAGGATCGCTAAATCAGAATATTACACAAATCGCTTTAGTACTGCGTTGGATTCTAAAAAAACTTGGCATACTATTCGCGAAATTGGTATTTGTAATTTTGATAAAACCAGATACTGTCCTGTTGATGCTGATGAACTCAATAAGATGTTCAATAATATACCCATGACGTTACAAGCCGTAATGGTTTTTTCGCAAACGTCAATAATAATAATAATTTCTTTCTAGAAGAAAACAAGTTTGAGTTTTCTTGCGTCAACCAGTGTGATGTTTTCTCTTGTATCTCGCAAATAAAATCTAATGCTGTTGGATATGATAACTTACACCCCCAATTTATTAAAATTCTTTTACCACTAATCTTGCCTTATATTACTCATCTGTTCAACACCATCATCATGTCGAGTCGTTTTCCTACAAAATGGAAACATGCAAAGATTATTCCGCTACCTAAATCAAACTCAGAATATCGTCCAATTGCCATACTTAGCTTTCTATCGAAAATTTTGGAAAAACTACTACACTTGCAAATGAGCACATACTTACATGTAAATCAACTTTTGACTGACAAGCAATCCGGCTTTCGTCCCGACCATAGTTGCGTTACTGTCATTATTGATGTTTCCGAAAATATAAGACATGAGTTAGATGACGGTAAAGTTAATTTTTTGGTTCTTCTTGATCATTCCAAAGCCTTTGATACTGTCAATCATTCTACATTATGTCAATTATTCAATTTTTCATCAACATCAATACAGCTAATATCAACATACCTCTCAGAACGGATACAATCAGTATTCGTTAATAATACAATATCTGAACCATTAGCTATTAGTAGAGGTGTACCCCAAGGGTCAATTCTGGGACCGCTTCTTTTCTCTATTTGTGCCAATGATTTACCCCACCACTTATCACATTGCAATGTTCACATGTATGCAGATGATGTACAGCTTTACCTTAATTCGATTCGCCAAAATGTGGATAACCTAAACGATGGCCTTAACAGAATAAATTGTTGGGCAATTTCTAATGGACTTTGCTTAAATCCAAATAAATCTAAATACACAAAAGGACTATAAACCCACTTATTGATATGGAAATATCAATAAATAATCAAAGAATTGAGATATTTTCAACAGCTGGAAATCTTGGATTGGTATTCAACAGCAACTTAAATTGGTCAAGCCACATCAATATGCTTGTTGCACAATCATACGTTAAACTAAGGACCCTATGGGCAACGCAATTCTTTACACCATTAAGAGTAAGAACACTATTGGCAAAGGCTTACCTTATTCCAACACTAACTTATGGATACGAACTGTTTGCGAATTGCGATTCAATCAGCAAAAAAAAAAAACTTGAAATGCTTTACAACAATATTGTTAGGTATGTGTATGGTTTAAAGAAATTGGAATACATATCGTCCCTCTCGAAAAGCCTGTACGGAGTATCACTTGAAAACCTACTAAAGATTAGAGTACTAATTTTTCTTCATAAGATAATATATACTGCCAAATCAAACAGAGATAAAAAATTAATTATTCCTAAACATCGCTGCCTAGTATCAGAATGGCACTTTTCCATAAATGTTGTACGTCTTTGGAATAGCCTTCCACCTAATATTCAACTTAATAGCAAAGCAATACATTTCAAAAAATTCTTATTTAAATAATTTGCCTAAACCTAAACTTTTTAAAGGTATAGAGCTGTACGCAGCTTGTTAAGGAATCTTAACAGAAAATTTTCATATATTTCTTAAAGAAAAAAAGCACAAAAGTACCTTTCAGTGCAACGCTAGCAATCAGCTGTTTTCTGTCAATTATTAAGAATTGTGAAATTGAAAACAAATCAATTCTTCGGTTCTGCTTTATTTGGCATGCTAAACGCTTTTCAAGCTCAGTATCAAAATTACCCATCCGCTTGTTGTTTTTTTTTTTTGCCGAATTTTGTTCGTTTTTTCCCAGGTTTGCAACTGAAAAATAACTTTTATTTTTTTAGCATATTACATTTTATTTATGCTTACCTCTCCTGTCAAAATTCCTTTCAGAAAGAATGAAAAATTTGATATTCCTGCTCAAAGCCTGAGTTGCCTAACTTCATTTACGTCAAAAAAAGTAGTAAAAACAATACTACTTTTTTAAAAAGCTGCAATTTTTTGACAGAAAAATTCCTTAAGCATTTCTGAAGCGTTTTTTTATATGAAGTTTTTGATTCCTTAGCAAGCTGCGTACAGGCCTTATTTCTTTATTGTATGCTTATTATACCCTATACCACTATGTGGTTTGGGTATAATGACTTTGTGCTGCTGTTTGTAACAACCAAAAATATTTGACCTACACCCATCTTTAATTATACCGATCGAATCAGAATCACTTTCTGATTCGATTTAACGATGTCCGTCCGTCCGGCCGTCCGTCCGTCTGTATGTCCATGTAAAGCTTGTAATCAAACTGCAGGTCGCAAATATGAATATATTTTAATGAAATTTGGTAATTAATCTTTTATCGGCCATGGGATGAACGCTGTTGAAATTGGTGAGAATCGGTCCATGTTCAGACTTAGCCCCCATACAAATGACCCCTATGAAATCAACATATATTGCCATAAGATCCAAATTATCATAAAAATCTTAGTCAAATTGGGTTTATATGTATATATTACATCCATTAATCAGTAGTGCAAAAATGATCCCTATTGGACAAGTCTTAGTCATAAGCCCCATATAGAGTTGCTTCCCGATCTTTACTTAAATCTATCAAAAATATTGCACTGATTCTTCTCAAATTTTGTCTGTATATATTTTTGCAAAATACAAGAGACTTTACCAAACATGGTCAGGATCGGTCCATTTTTGGGCCTAGTCCCCATATAGATATAGCATCCGATATGAACTTTTTCATATCTGCAGCCGAAAAAATTAATAAAAATCCCACTCAAATTTGGTTTATGCTTATTTTCTATATCCAGTTAGTTGGGCCTGAGAGATAGGGTCTCTAAACGCATGGTATAGGTAATCGTATAGTCGGTCTAGACCGACTATAATTTTCTTACTTGTTTTTTTCTAATTTTTTCTCTCTCCTTTTTTTTGTAATGTTTAATAATTTTCAATTAAAAAAAATTTTTTTTAATATTCTACGTCATATTTTATTAATGTCGTAATTTTAGAAATTCTTATGTTAAAATATTATTTACATATATTAATTTTTATATGTCTTAGTTACAATTTTATTTAATTTAATTTGGCTAAACATGTTTGTACACTACTAAAATCCTGTACTGTAATTATAAGACTTAGTCTTGTAGTGCAGGAAATCATTAAATTTAATAATAATAATAATAAAATCCTAATGCTTCCTCCAAATTGCTATATGGGAACCCCTCATGATCCAAAAATTCCCTAGCTTCATTAATTTCCTTTTCCGAAAGTACAAAAGAATTTATTAGACCTATTTTCGCCCATTGTAAAGCGTATTCCATATTCATTACTTCAGTTTTTACGATATTTATCTTAGTCCTAATGGAATCTTCTATTGTCTTTCGGGCTTCTCCCAAAGATTGAATTGTTTTCAACATTTTATTCGTGGTGTTGCTGAGTAGGTTAATTCTAACCATAATATCTCCATTAATTATTTTCTGTCGTTCAGTATTCGGTGAACCAGCTATCCATTTCCAAACCGTTCCTTTAGTGTCAATTGATCGCTTAGTTCTCGGTCTCATTCGTTTTAGCTGGCTTTTAAGTTGGTCGATGTCGTGAAGTAGAAATGGTAATATCGTGCTTTTCTTTAATACTTTGTCCTGAATTTCATTGTTAAAAATGTCGACAGTCTTTTCATATTCGTCTAATTGCAGAATATAGATGAGTTTAAAATTTCCGTTCTGTAGTCTTGCCTGCCCCAGATGAATCGGTATTAACTGCGTATTCGTATAGTCCAATATCTGGACTTCTGCCTTGCAAATTTCAAATATTGCATAAAGTATTATTAAAATATTCATGTTCTGTAAAAAAAAAAATAAACAAAGTGTTTAAAATATTTAGGTCCTAATATTATCCTTATGAATTATTCTATCGCGAAATTTAATTTTTACTTTATTAGCTAAGTCTTCCTTAATATCCTGTTTCTTAAATCGTGGCAACAATTTGTTCCTTTGCCCTATAATTTTCTTATATATTTTATCGCCTGGTTAATATGTCTTTACTTGACTATGATTATTTCTTAATAACATTTTTTCCTGTGCTTTTTTCAATGTACCTACTAAGTTATGTGGCAATTTATTAAAAAGGATATCTGCGGGTTTATTTTGTGTGACCGAATGAATTGTATGATTATATTGTTGCGCTGCTCTATAGAAAATTTCTGCATCTTTCAACAAATGAAATTCTTCTTTAATACATCTAGCTATCTCTATTATAGTAGAATGAACTCTTTCGATTTGTCCATTCGTTGTGCTATGTCGTGGTGTACAGTAATACAATTAAATTCCTAATCGGTGCATAAGAGATTCAAATTGAGTAGTTAAAAATCCTGGTTCGTTATAAAGTGTTATTTTGTTTGTGTTTGGAAAACTCTGTAGTACATCTACTACTTTTTCCCCTAAGTTAGTTTTATCCTCAATATTGTTAATGACTAAAAATTTGGAATAGGCATCGATGCAAGTTATGAATTTCAAACCCTCTGCATAAAAAATATCTATGTTCAGTAACTCCCCCTCTTTGTTGGGAATCGGAGCCTCTCCGATTGGCACTTTCTGTGGAATATATATATATATATATATTTTTTTTTTCATTTATTTATTTGCAATCTATTTTACAATAATAAGCAAATTACAGCAATTAAATATTCACATGAGTTTTAATCTCCAATGAGGTTAAAACATTCATACATATGTATACATACTAAAGGTGTATAAGGTGTATACTATAAATAACTTAACTACTTATGTATATTTATTATTTTATATTTTTATATATTTATATATATTTACAAAGGTTTTATTTACATATATACAGTTTTTATTTTAAAAATGGTAGGTCAAGGACATGGAGTCTTTTAAGTCTTCTAACTTCGTCGTAATCGTCCAATAAACTAGTTCCAAGTGCGTTAGAATGATTGCTAAGTCTTTCCAAGTATTTGGTGCTAAATCTACTAATTTCATTTTTGACTTTAGTTATGGATAAATCCTTATGGATATTGTCATTTGCCATAAACCAGGGTGTATCTGCAATCATCCGAAGGGTTTTTGATTGGTATCGTTGAAGAATTTCAATGCTAGAGTTGCTCGCGGTCCCCCACAATTGTATACCATATGTCCATATGGGTTTAAGAATAATTTTATACAACATGACTTTATTTTCGAGACTTAATTTTGATTTTTGACCTAGCAACCAGTACATTCTTTTAGTTTTAATATTTAATTGATTTAGGAATTTCTTCACCATTTAGAAAAATAGGAGGACAATCACCTTTTCTTAAAGCAAAAGTAATATGGGATGATTTTTCAGCATTAACACAAATATTCCATGTTTTCAACCAATTTGAAATATTGTTAACGTTTCTTTGGATCAGTTCGGAGGCTTTGACTTTACAGCTGTTTCTTGCTATTAAAGCAGTGTAATCAGCATATGTAGCGACAGTGACGTCTTCATCCACAGGCATATCTGATGTAAAAATAGTGTAAAGTACAGGACCTAAAACACTTCCTTGGGGTATACCAGCTTTGATATCACAAATGTTGGATATTTCATCGTTTACTTTTACATAAAATTTGCGATCTTTTAGATACGACTTTAGAACTAAATAAAAAGGTGCAGGAAGAAGTTACTTTAATTTAAAGAGAAGGCCATGATGCCAGACTCTATCGAAAGCTTGTTTTACATCCAGAGACAAAGCAGAGCAGTATTCCTTATTGATGTGTAAACATCTATACGCGCAGGGGGGTAAATTTCTATTTCACAATACAATCACAAAAACAGCGTAACTTATATCGGTGTGAGCTGAAGGAGATAACGCTGTGTGACTTATGATTGTATTGGTGAAAAAATATTTTCAGGAGAAACTGTTCATGGGCAATTACCCAATGCATTCGAAATTGGAATTGTGGTAGGAGAGACAAACCTAAGTAACTCGTGTTTTTAACACTTTTTTTTATTGTTTGTAACATTCTATTTTAATAAATTTCACTTTTATTATTTTTATATTTAATTAA
Organism: Cordilura impudica; assembly: GCA_963682025.1. Classification (NCBI taxonomy): domain Eukaryota; kingdom Metazoa; phylum Arthropoda; class Insecta; order Diptera; family Scathophagidae; genus Cordilura; species Cordilura impudica. The sequence continues at coordinate 240,035,729 of OY821518.1, forward strand.
TAAACACAATAACTATCGCTTGCTACCACTCAAAAAATCTCACAAATCTCACAAAATCATACAAATTTATACAAACATCTGATTTCGAGTTGCCAACTTCAAAAAATAAAACAGATGTTAACTTTGTAGCCAGATTGTTAAACCAGGGATACCAGAGCTTTCAAATGAAGTGAACTGCTGAAAATAGTATAGAACAATTCGTAAATTTAAATTAAATTTTTTTTATAATATTTTAGATTCTGGTTAATGTTTGCAAAAATTAATTATGCCTATATGATTATATTGTGTTTTATTTAAAAACTATTTTTTCTTCATATAGAAAATTGAATAGTTTAGATTTCTTCTAATAATTTAAACAAGCAGATTCCAGCCCTCGAAATTCGAATGCAAATTCTAGGAAATTTAATTTTTTCATTAAATGAAGACCCTAAAGGTATGCTAATCAATTAAAGCCAATTCACAAATCAACACAAAAAAAAAACAAACTCATTTTTATTACAAACACATTAACAAATTTAATAAACACACACATAGCATTGTATAATTTTATGTATGTGTTAGTAGCAAATATAAATGCAATTTACTCGAAATAAAGGAAAAAATTTAAAAATCTGTAAATCTGCAAAACGGCTAAAAAGAAATTCCTTTCAAATAATATAGTTTGATCAAAATCGGGCTAAAACGGTGGAAGAAAACATCGGTCACAAGAAATCGCCTAGCCTATTAATATTATAGATGAGTTCATCATTTAATAAGAATTCTAGCCTTTGAATATTTTTGATGTGTAAACATCTATACGCGCAGGGGGGTAAATTTGTATTTCACAATACAATCGCAAAAACAGCGTAACACATCGGTGTGAGCTGAAGTGTAAATCGGTGTGACTTTATCTGATTATATTTGTGAAAAAATTATGATATGTTCTTTTCTAAACATTTTCCAATTGTCTTTCAAAAAACATCAATTGTATTTCAGAAAACATCAATTGTATTTCAGAAACCATCAATATAATTTCAGAAAACATCAATTGAATTTCAGAAAACATCAATAGAATTTCAGAAAACATCACTTGAATTTCAGAAAACATAAACAGAATTTCAGAAAACATCAATATAATTTCAGAAAACATCATTTGAGTTTCAGAAAACATCAATTGAATTTCAGAAAACATCAATAGAATTTCTGAAAACATCAATTGTATTTCAGAAACCATCAATATAATTTCAGAAAACATCATTTGAATTTCAAAAAACATAAATAGAATTTCAGAAAACATCAATATAATTTCAGAAAACATCATTCGAGTTTCAGAAAACATCAATTGAATTTCAGAAAGCATCAATAGAATTTCAGAAAACATCAATTGTATTTCAGAAACCATCAATATAATTTCAGAAAACATCATTTGAATTTCAGAAAACATAAATTGAATTTCAGAAAACATCAATATAATTTCAGAAAACATCATTCGATCAATTGTATTTCAGAAACCATCAATATAATTTCAGAAAACATCATTTGAATGCAGAAAACATAAATAGAATTTCAGAAAACATCTATAAAATTTCAGAAAACATCAATTGAATTTCAGAAAACATATATGGAATTTCAGAAAACATCATTTCAGAAAACATAAATAGAATTTCAGAAAACATCAATATAATTTTAGAAAACATCATTCGAACTTCAGAAAACATCAATTGTATTTCAGAAACCATCAATATAATTTCAGAAAACATCATTTGAATTTCAGAAAACATAAATTGAATTTCAGAAAACATCAATATAATTTCAGAAAACATCATTCGATCAATTGTATTTCAGAAACCATCAATATAATTTCAGAAAACATCATTTGAATGCAGAAAACATAAATAGAATTTCAGAAAACATCTATAAAATTTCAGAAAACATCAATTGAATTTCAGAAAACATATATGGAATTTCAGAAAACATCATTTCAGAAAACATAAATAGAATTTCAGAAAACATCAATATAATTTCAGAAAACATCATTCGGGTTTCAGAAAACGTCAATTGAATTTCAGAAAACATCAATAGAATTTCAGAAAACATCAATTGTATTTCAGAAAACATCAATTGTATTTCAGAAAACATCATTTGAATTTCAGAAAACATAAATAGAATTTCAGAAAACATCAATAGAATTTCAGAAAAAATCCATTGTATTTCAGAAAACATCAATTGTATTTCAGAAAACATCAATTGAATTTCAGAAAACATAAATAGAATTTCAGAAAACATCATTCGAGTTTCAGAAAACATAATTTGAATTTCAGAAAACATAAATAGAATTTCAGAAAACATCAATATAATTTCAAAAAACATCATTCGAGTTTCAGAAAACATCAATTAAATTTCAGAAAACATCAATAGAATTTCAGAAAACATCAATTGTATTTCAGAAAACAGCAATTGTATTTCAGAAAACATCATTTGAATTTCAGAAAACATAAATAGAATCTCAGAAAACATCAATTGAATTTCAAAAAGAATCATTTGGATTGCTGAGAACATTAATTGTATTTCAGAAAACAGCATAATCGACTTATTTTTTATGCACTGGAAAATATGATGTTGATGTTTTCTTTAATTATTAGATGTTTACACATCTCCCTTGTGATCGGACTCACATGATTTTTTTCCAATGCATTTCTAACTTCATTTACTATACGATGGCATTGTTCTGGTGTACCGTGGTTATGGCGAAATCCAAATTGATGTTCAGGTATAATATTGTTTGCATCCAAAATTGGCTGAAGTCTATGCAGAAATAGTTTTTCAAACACTTTTGAAAATGTAACTAATAGACATATCGGCCTGTAAGACCTTAAGTCATTTTCTGGCTTATTAGGTTTTGTAACCATCAATATCTCTGCACATTTCTATTGAGCAGGAAAATGATTCAGTCTCAAGGTTGAATTAAAGGTAAGTGTTAAAAAAATAATAGATTTTTTGCTAATGCCTTAAGGTCTTTGGCACATAACTTATCGTATCCCGGACATTTTTTGTTATTTAATTTGGAAATTTCTTGAGCTACTTCATAGGGTGATATATGTTTAATTGGTAAGTCCATTTGGCAAGGGCTTTCAAGAAACGCAGTTACTTCATTAGATGAATTGTTGAAAGCAAATGGTTCAAATGTAGATTTCAGGTATTGAGAAAAACTATCAGCTTTGCTTAAATCAGATTTACACCAGATGCCATTTGAATCTTTCACAGCTACATTTTTTTTTGTTGGTCTTTTTGAAAACTTTGTGGCATTCCAAAATTTGGGTTCATTGTTATTTAATGGACTAAGATTTTGTAAATAGCAGCTAAATTGTTAATTTTTTGCCTCGGTTAAGCGTTGTTTTAATTATTTTGTGGCCCGATTTAAATTAGTTTTATCTGCTGGATTTCTTGTTTGTTTCCATGTCCTTCTTAAATTTCTTTTAATTCTTACTAAATCTCTAATTTCAGCAGATACAATTACTTTATTTCGACCACTAGCCGGTACTGTTGCTGGTGTTGACAAACACGCTGCTTCATGTATTAAGTTTGTGAAGTTTTCAACTGCATTATCGAGCCCATCCCCATCTTTAATTTGTATATTAAGGTTAATGTTTCTTTCTATCTAGTATTTAAAAGAATTTAAATCAGTTTTGTTTGTAATAATTTATACATTTCATTAACATGTAAATAACTCGCATTATAATTTACTAATAAAGCTGAATGGTAGGAACTTAGTTCATCAGTTTCTAAGATATCTAAACAATTATTAGCAATGCCTCCGTAAACAACAAAATCCAATAGGTCTGGTATTTTTCTGGGGTCGCTTGGCCAATATGTGGGTTTGCCTGTAGATAGAACAGAGTAATTATTTTTCATTACGCATTTGTAAAGTTCTTTGCCTTTGGGATTAGCAAGTCTAGAACCCACCACTGATGTTTGGCGTTGTAGTCTCCACCAACAATAAATTTAGGTCCCATTTTTTTAAAAAAAGATTCATAATCTTCGCATGTAATTTTATGTTTTGGTGGAATGTAGATGGAATATATAGAAACGTTACTGTTGTCACATTAGATTTGTATTCCAGCCGCTTGAATATGGGGTTTTTCATAATTTTCAAGTAAAACGTATTTTAGAGAGGATTTAACTAAAATAGCTGAGCCTGCATGTGCTTTGTTATCCGGATGATTACATGAAATGACATCGTAGCCATTTATTTTGAAATATGTTTTATTAGTGAAATGAGTCTCTGATATTAGAAATACATCGACATGATGAGTGTGCATAATTATTTCGATTTCTCTTGTATGGTTCGGAAGCCCGTTGGCATTCCATATTCCTAAACGTAAATTTATTTGCATAATTTTGAAATAAGCATAGTTATCATATTGAGAAGATTAGCTAACATAGCTTCAATTCTGTCCATAGAGTTATAGTTGTTATTATTTTCGTTTGAATTTCTAAGTATTTCAGAATAGGATTGTTTGTTGGTGTTTGCATATTGGTGGGCGTTTGAAAAGTTATTACCACTTTTATTATTTAGTTCAGGGAAATCATTATATTTTTCAGAATAATTAGCAGAATGACCATGTGTATTAAATCCATTGTGTACTGTGTCAGTTGGACAATAGTTTTTTTCCGTGTACATAATCAAGAGAGTGGCCACCACAATCAGAAGCAATGACAATACTAGACAAATGCAACGCAGCGAAATGCAACGTTGACATCGTGAAGTTGGTTGCAGGTGGGTAATACAGGTATGTGACTTATGGCCACCATCTTGGCGATCGCATTTCCTTCCTTTTATATCGAACCATCAAACAGGCAGGTCATAACCACAGGAGCCAAAAAGAAATCCCAAACAACATCCACCGAAATAGGAGGCATCCACAACCATACCAGGTTACCGTGGCCGTAAGGTGAGTAGAAATGTTATTCGAGGGAACATGACTAAAAACTTACGACCCGACAGGAGACACCCCAACGTTGGCTACAATTTTGGTCACAGCAGCAGCTTTATCCTATCGAGGTCAAAAGATTGAAAATAAACCGACACATAGACGGGTCACGGCTACTGCTTCTAAGGACAGTTAGTGCTAGCGGGCGGGGTGCCCAAATAAGCCGATGCAGTTCTTCTTCTGAAGCGACATCATCAAAAACATCCTACAGCAATCCACTCGGGATTACAGCAGCTTACTCATCCATCATCAACGGCAATAAAATCAATAACATCACCAACAATAAAACTCATCAACGATAAAACTCGTCAACTATAAATTCATCCATGCCACATCTCATCAATCTCAAAAAAAAATAAAACCAGCCACAACAAAAACATCACCGAATAAGATAAGTATCACAAAAATCATCTTTGTCGCTCCGGTAAAACCATATTAATGTATATGAAATATATGAAATTAATTTAAATCCTCAACCTCGAGCCACAGGCAACAGGTGACCGCGTTTCGATTCGATAAAATCCACAAGCGTGGCGCGTTACACCGGCGCCTTTGCGTTCGGTCATACGTTCATAAGTTGACCGTTTTAAATTTGGAAAAAAAAATCCATAACCAGTGGTACGTTCGGCCGGCGAATTGTACGTACGGACCATACGTTCATAAACCATACCTGAGTTTAACTTGCCAAGGTCACCGCCTTTGGTCACATTGTACGTGCGTTTAAAAATTAAATATTTTAAATTTTCTTTAACTTTTGATAAGAATATGGATATTCTCCTACAAATATACTAAACTTATGTGAAATTACAGCCACACACGAATGTATCCCATTCATACACCCGATTTTTGAGACATACTTTATTTCTTTGACTTGTATTTTGAAATTCCTGTAAAACAGAAAAGAGGGATAGTATTACCCATTTTTAACCACTTTGTAAGCTTTTGAGAATGTTCATCATAAATATCTTGCACACAGAAACTGCACCTAAGCTATTTGAAGAGAGAATTCACAAATATTATTAAAATTTTTCCCATATAATTACTGTTTTAGTCATTACTTCATAAAGAAAGTAACACTCTGTACTTGAAAAGGTTTAAGAAACACAAAAACCTTTATATTATTTAATCAAAAGAAAAAAAAAGGAAGTTAATCAAAGAAAAGAAGTAACAACAAACCAAACGCAAAAATACTAGGAAATATGTGTGTTCCTATATATATATGTATATAAGTACATCTTAATTGTCCTGCCATATGCTTGATCATGAAAGAAGAGTAAATTTATGTTGAGGCAGATACCGTGGGGTTACAGCATAACATCCCGAAACTATTTAGATGTACCTATATAAATATATATTTAACTATACGAATATATATTACTTAATAATATACCTATATATATATTGCATAATCATAGACTTATATTCACGCATAATCATATACTTGTATTCAATAGAATAGGTTTACCTTCCAGAATAAACAAAAATTTTTATAATCAATAGGAAGGGAAACACATTAAACTAAGACTGTAATATTTTAACTAAGAAAAGAAGAAAACCATACATTTCTTTATTTAGAATTTAGATTGAAACACTGTAATGTTAAACAAATACTTTAAGGAACCACGAAGTGGTGACAGACTTAAGAATATAAAAGTATATGGGTTCGAACTCTAGGAGTATTATAAGATTTACCTGTAAAATTATCTGTGTAAGAGCACATCTTGTATTTCCTTGAATTTTTGTAATATAAGATGATGAAACTGAAAGTCAAACCGTCTCCACGAGATTTTATTGGTAATATGGCAGTTTAGAAAAGAAGACCACAGGTAGGTATCGAATGGCGAAAACAGATTAGGGGTGACTCAGGATATGCGTAAAGAGTTACCATGGTACAGGGGAGGGACAAATAGACATTAACATCTATGTCTATAAAGAGAGAGACAAGGGACTTCGATAGCACTGGCACAAATTTTCTGTTCATGGTCAAGCCATTCAGTCTCAGCAACGATCCACCACCCATGCCCGCGAGCATTAGCCGTGCCCAAATCACAAAGTTGCCAGTGTGGCTGAAACTGATATGGAGAATTGATAGTATTGTTTTGTTTTGCGACCAAGCGATTTGGTTGTGGGTTTTCAGGTTCTTTTGGACCAAAAGCAATCAACTATGAAAATATTCATGCAATACAAACAGAGGTAGAAACATGACAATTGTGCAATATTCTTTGAATCAGCTTCTTGTAATTTTGACATCCCCTATAATTCGCAGTATGATCTTTTAAACAATTAACACATCGTGCTGGTTGATTAACATTTTTATTGCATTCTGCTGTAGGGTGACTTAGTCCACATTTTACACAATTAAATGGCCTCTTGCAATATGCTTTTGTATGCCCAAAAAGCTGACACCTATGACATTGTACTAATTCCGTGTTTTTTTTTTTGGTGTCTAAACATTAATAATAGCATTGGTAATATGTCTAACCTTAAATATATCTTTATTGTTTGGACTGGGCTCCAAATCTACATAAAACATAGATAAAGGCTCCTTGGTTACCCTACTTCTGACATTAGTTATATTTCGTACTTGAATATCCCAACAAATATTTGACAGTAATTTGCATTACTCTCCGCATTATCTATATATATATAAAATTCATTTTCTGTTTGTTTGTTTGTTTGTTTGTTTGTTTGTTTATTTGTTTGTTAGTTTGTTTGTTTGACCGCTATACAAATTTTTATTTTTCAACGGATTTCCCTGAAATTTTGTACATATACTTTTTACCGGCCACGCCTACTTTTACGCCCACCTTTTATGTAAAATTCCTTTTCTATTTTATGCATATTTGTTAACTATACAAATTTTTATTTGTTAACGATTTTCTCTGAAATTTGGTACACACGATCCCTGTACTCCAGCTAAGGTCACCATAAACTTCTTACCGGCCACGACTACTTTTACGCCCACTTTTTATATACAATTCATTTTCTGCTTTTTTGTATATTTGTTCGGTATATAAATTTTTATTTATTAACGATTTCCTCTGAAAATTGGTACACACGATCTCTGTACCACAGGGAAAGTCATCATATACTTTTATCGGCCACGCCCACTTTTTTAAATTTTCTATATACGCTTTTAGTGTTTGTTCATATTTTAATTTTTCAATGGACTTTCCAAAATTTTTTTACATAAATCCCTTTACTTACTACTCTTGAGTTTACACCATTATGAAATGAAGATTTTTAATCAACCCCAAAATTAGTGCAGATTTATTTCATAGGTTGACTACCACTGCAGGATTATTCCGATTATAAATATTTGCATCTCGCCTTTTTAAATACAATGGAAAACAAAATATTACATTTATTTCCATCTTGCCTTTTGGCTACATTGGAAAGCAACCTATTACAAATATTTTCATTTCATCTTTTTCACTATATAAATGAGTTGTAAAAGTGGAAAAATAACTATTTGCAATTGTGCCTTGCACATGAAAGCATAGCATATAGGCCGTACTACCTCAAATGTAAAAAGGCTTAAACAAAACAGAACTCTAGAGAAACTGATCAGACCCGTATCGAGTCTCAAAAAGTCAGGCGGCGCGCGGACGCGACGCGATGCGCTCGCGGAACACAGCTGCGCTCAAATATCGGGTCATCTGAAAAATAAATTTGGCAATTAAAATAGGTTGGCAACAACTGCGCGGCAGCACTGGTATGGCTGCGGACGCGACGCGCTCGCGAACACAGCTCAGCTAAAATATTGCAATGATCTGAAAAATATATTTTGGTGACTCAAATAAGTTGACAACTGCGCGGCAGGACGGGTGTAGCTGCCAAACACGGAACACAGCTCAGCTAAAATATAGGAATGTTCTGGAAAATATATTTTGGGAATCAAATAAATTGACGACAACTGCGCGGCAGCACGGGTGTAGCTGCCAAACGCGCGGACGCGGACGCGACTCGCTCGCGGGACACAGCTTTGTGAAAAGTCTTATGATAAATGTTATCTACGTATGTGCAATAATTACTATACATATACTATAAGCAGTTGCTTAAAGCAACATTGCGGCACAATATTAAATGTCGCATTCATTTTCTGTTTTTCTTTGACGTCTCTGCTCAATGATGATCACTTATTGAATAAAGTAATTCAATTTTTAAAAGTTCTGATTCCTTTAATTTGCAAATGATTCCGTTATATTTATTTATTTATTTATTTTATTTATTTATTTGTTTGTTAAATGCTATCACAACAAGATAAATCTTATAAGTTAAAGTGATAGCTTAATAATTTGCAAAGTATTATATGTTTTAGAGCTTATTTTAGTATAATGATACATTAGATATAATATTTTTAATTGATACAATTATAATTTATTGAACGAAAAATAACAATTTTCAAGGTAATTTTACTAATTCCTTCACTAGTTCCTTTTTAAAACGTAACGTGTTGCTTTCTGTTTGAACGTTATTGTCTAATTTATTCCAAAGACGTGTAGTATAGATGAAAAATTGTCTTTCCGAAATAAGGCTTCTAAATTTTGGTAATATCATATTCTTCCCACGCTGAGATCTAGCAAAAGTAATTTTTGTGTAAAGATATTCAGGCTGCTTTACGTATACGATTTTATGCATCAATACAAGGCATTTAAATCGTAGTAGATTTTCAAAAGTCATATTAAAAATCTGCTATCGAGCTATATGTTTATAGACAACAGTAAGTTTTTTAGTATCAGTACTGTCACAGTTTGCAAATATTTCACACCCATACAGCAGAGCTGGTATGAGATATGTTTTGGCCAAGAGCATTCTTATGTTAAGAGGCGTCGAGGATTGAACAGCCCATAAATTTCTCAACATTCCATATATCTTTCCTGCAACGATATTAATATGGTTAGTCCAGGATAGCTGTGAATTAAAATGTATTCCCAAGTTTGATGACGATTTAACACAGTCGATTTTAGCATTGGTTATTTTCAAGTAAACATCAGTATCTACGGTAATCTCATTTTTCGCAATAAAAATATACTTCGATTTGGCAGGATTAAGACTAAGACCATTTTTGACTGCCCATTTATATATATTATTTAAATCATCATTAATTAACTCAGTGCAGGTTTCAATATTCTGTATTTTTGTGCTGATGTATACCTGTACGTCATCTGCATACATTTGGACGCTACAGTGTTTAGGAACTCCAGGGAGATCATTTATGTACATACAGAAAAGTAAGGGGCCAAGTATGGAGCCTTGCGGAACTCCCCTGTCAACGTTGAGGGCTGATGAAGTTATACCATTTAGGTAGACAATTTGTTGGCGGTTTGAGAAGTGATTTAGAGAAGTGAAAAAATTTTATTAGCTTAGAAAGAAGGATTGAATGATTGACCGTATCAAAAGCTTTACTGTGGTCTAATAGCACTAAATAGGAAACCATGTTTATATCAAGTTTAGACCTGAGATCCTCTACGACGTCGATTAAAACTGTGATACAACTTCTTCCTTGCCTAAAACCTGACTGCTTTTCTGATAGTAGACTTAGCATTTTTAAATAATCATTTATTTGTTTATACATCAATTTTTCCAAAACTTTTGATAAAAATGGCAGTATCGCAATTGGTCGAAATTCTGTGTTGTTTTTCGGGATTGGGATAACTTTAGCTTGTTTCCACATATCTGGGAATATCGACTTAGTAAGGCTCGTGTTAAACATGTAGGTAAAAAATGGTAAAAGTTTTGGGATAATAATTTTAATAAACTTCGGACTGACTTTATCCACGCCAACAGCATTTGACTTAATTGATAGTATACTTTCCAGAACTTCCGATTGTTCAGCACATCGAAAAGAAAAACCATTTTCTACAGGCACAGATGGGATATTTTCATATTCATTTTCAGTCGGTGTATCTACTTGGATCTCAACAAATTGAGTGTTTAGATTGTCAACATCAACATCAATATTGGCATCACAAATATTTTTTTTACCAATACCTATTGACCGTATTTCCTTCCATTTTTGTTTACTTTCCATAGCAGATGAAAATTTTTGTTCGTAGTATGACGATTTTACAGTATTGATTGTGTTAACAACTTTATTTCTTAAAGATTTATATAAAATATGTAATTGCGGGGTTTTAAATCTTAATGTTTACAAAATAAATAAAATTCAAAAAAAAGAAACTTAAGGCGGTTTCGCAGCTTATTTTTGTAGTATTTTTGCTGTAGCGTCTTATAAAAAAAAGTTCTAAATTAAAAAATCACAAAATTTTAAATTGAAATAAAACATGAATTTGTTCCCCCAAAAAAACGGGAACATAGGGAATTTTTCACCATGAACAAATTCCCCAATCCCATACAAATTTTTTGGGAGTAAGTTAATTTTTTTGAGGAATGGTTCTTCGGGGCCTAAGTACTCAGCGCCTGGTAAGCACAGTGAACCATTTTTCAAGTCAAAGGCCTTTGGATCCCGGGCAATACCGGGTAAAAACAGCTAGTGTCTAATATATTCTTTAAAGTGATTTGCCATTTTCGGCCAATAGTACTGTTTATATATCTGTTTGCAATTTTCTCTACAACTTCGATGAGCTCGGGAATGAGTATCTTGTATTATGTTTTGTTGATCATCAACATTAATTATATCTATAGGGAATATTTTGGTATATACACATTTGATAGTTTCTTTCAAATCATAGACATCTTCCTGCGTACAATGTATCGCAGTAACCAAATTTGGTTGAATAAATTCCATAAGGATGGTCTTGAGATTTTCCCTAGTATCGAATTCTATAATATGTCTGGTTCTTCCAAAATTTTTTATCGTTTCATGTAATGAAAAATTTGCCTTACTTAGTAATATTTGTTGTTTAAATTCATTCAAAGGTTTAGAAATTTCAGCAATATTAAAATCATCACTGCTCTCAGCAGAATGTATAGTATCCTGTAAAGATTCCTCATCTGAAATATTGTTCAAGTATTGTCGTGAAAGAGCATCGGCCACCACATTGGAGCATCGGCCAACACCTGGTTTATAAATCATTTTCGGTGAAAATTCTTCTATGAAAGAGCGCCATCTTTTAATTTTCGCATTAGGGTTTCGTGTAGAAACGGCAAATGTCAACTGAATTTCCAGATCTGAGCTGCCATATAAATAATTTCTTAAATTTTTCAATGCCCAAACAATGTTATAAAGTTCCTTTTCATTTGTCGCGTAATTCTGTTCAGTTGAACTTAATGTTTTTGATATAAATGTGATAGGTTTTCCTTCTTGGCTGAGAACAGCACCTACTGCTTCGTTAGAGGCATCAGTGGTAAGTATGAATTTTTTCTTAAAATCTGGTTGAACTAATTCGACCTGTTGGGACAACAAATTTTTCAATTTTTTAAACGTTAGGACACCCTGTTCGTCTATATTTATCTCTATTTTCTTCGACATGTGTTGCGATACTTTCCCATTTTCCCCTGACAAATATTTTGTAAGTGGTTTCGCTATTTTCGCGTAGTCCTTTATAAATTTGCGATAATACCCCACCATTCCAAGAAAGCTTCGAAGTTGTCTCATCGTTCTAGGCAATGGATATTCATATATGGTTTCTAATTTTTTGGGGTCAGTTTTAATCACATTCTGAGCCACCACATAGCCCAAAAATTCTACCTCTTTTTCATAAAATATTGATCTTTCCAATGAAATTTTCATATTTGATTCTTTGAGTTTACCAATTATCGTCTTTAAATGTTTGTAATGCTCTTCTAATAATTCTGAATAAACCATTATATCATCTATATAGACGTGACATATTTTTCCGATATATTCGCGTAATATATCGTCCAAAGCACGCTGAAAAACTCTCGGACTGTTTTTAAGGCCGAACGGTAATTTAATAAATTCATATTTTCCATTGTTGACGGAAAATGCGGTTTTCAATATCCTGCTCCTTCATAAGAATCTGATGGAATCCAGATTCTAAATCTATCGTTGAGAAATATTTAGCTGTTCCTAAATTCGGCAGTATCACATTGCAATCGGGAATTTGGATATTTATCGGAAATTATTTGTTCATTTAATTTCTTATAGTCAATGACCATACGCATTTTCTGCGTACCATTATCATTCAATCCTTTCTTTGGTACAACCCATGTTGGAGAATTCTACGGACTTTTGCTTGGACGAATTATCTCATCCTCCAATAATCTTTTTACCTCGCCATTAACGAAACCATTTGCAGAGAGTGGGTAAGGGTATTGCTTGCTTCATATAGGCGCTTCAGTAATTGTTCTAATTTCTGCTCTAATGTCCGTCCTAAACGGTAAATTCATATTTATATTCGAGTGTAATTTCTCTATACTCCGTATAATATTTCCTCTTAAAATGTTCAGTGATTCTCTACCCTCATCACTAAAATCAGTAATTTCCTCATTATTCATTTTATACAAACCATTTTCCTTAGAATGCTCATTCCCATTTTCCGTATTTTTATTACCACAAATTGAATCCTGTGATTCAAAATTTATAATTTTCTCGCAGTGTTTACCGCAAGTCAATGTTCCTTCCTTAAAATTCAAAACTATATTCGCTTTTCTCATAAAATTATAACCTGTAAGAATATCTGTTTCCAAATTCGGTACCTTATAAAATCTCTCTTTGAACCCGAAAATACTTGCGTCATAAAAATGTTTAATAGTGGTGTAACCATTAATGGTTCTTACCCTCTTCTTAATACCTAATTTATTTCTGTTCGTGAGAACTCCACGACTACAATAGCAGCTTGTTGCACCACTATCAATTAAAATTCGACATCTTCTTCCCGTTGAGCCTGTCCTAATGATGTAGGGCAGTCCAATCCTTGTTCTAAAAAAGACTGGTCTTTCAAATTATTTATTCTTTGTGCCTTATTCTGAGGCTGGTGGCTAACTTGGCTACTACCGGTTAATTGCCGTTTTATTCCCTGTTAAAAATTGCCATTATATGGTCTTGGTTGGAAGCGTTGGAAATTAACATTGTAGTAAGAAGGTGTTCCCTGTCCAAAATTACCATTATTATTATAGTTACTAAAACTGTGTCGTGGTTTTGCCACGATATTTGCCGAACTACCGAGTTCCATTGGCTCTGGTTTCTGTTCCGTATTGCGATTAAAATTATTAAAATATGGGTCCCATTGACCGTGACTAGGGAAACATAAAAAATTCTGTCCCTTAAAATTATTATTAGTATTTGGTTTATTGAAATGAAGTGCAAAATTTGCACGAACCTTATTAGCTTCCAATTTCTGAGCTTTTGCTAGCCCATCTGGTAGGCTATTCGGTGAAACGGAAAACAATACGTCAGCTAATGGTGGATTCAGTCCAGTCATGAACACCCTAAGTGCGTACTGTCTATTCCTGTTATTCAATTCCCTGGTCAGGGCGGAGTTCGTTCCGAGTGTCATTATAGTTTTATTACTCAGATCCGTCAGCTTCTTGTTAAACTCATTGTAATATGTAATTATTGATTGCGACCCCTGTCGCATTACACTTAGTTCCTGCTCTATTAAATGTAAGGTCGTTTGTCGGCGTACGCAAAGTCTAGTCGGCTAATAATAGCGTCAAAATTACCGTGATTAGTCAATGTGTCGTTTGCATCGTCAATCACTTTGTTCCTAAGTATCGTTAAGGCGGAATAATAACGCTTGCTCCCCCTAGTATATAAGTGTGGCGGCTTCTCTCTTGGTCATAGGCCTCACATAGAGCTGCTTCCAGGTCTTCACTTAAATCTATCAAAAAACAAAAATATTGCACTGATTCATCACAAATTTTGTTTGTATATATTTTCGCCAAATACAAGAGACTTTACCAACCATGGTCAGGATGGGCCGATTTTTGGACCTAGTCCCCATATAGACATAGCATCCGATATGAAATTTTTCATATCTGCAGCCAAAAAAATTAAGAAAAATCCCACCCAAATTTGGTTTATGCTTATTTTCTATATCCAGTTAGTTGGGTCTGAGAGATAGGGTCTCTAAACGCATGGTATAGGGTATCATATAGTCGGTCTAGACCGACTATAATTTTCTTACTTGTTTTTGTTCGAGTTTTTATACCCCATACCACTATGTGGCTTGGGTATAATGACTTTATGCTGCTGTTTGTGACTACCAAAAATATTTGACCTAGACCCATCTTTAATTATACCGATCGAATCAGAATCACTAAGTGATTCGATTTAACGATGTCCGTCCGTGTGTCCGTCCGTCCGTCCGTCCGTCCGTCTGTGTGTCCATGTAAAGCTTTTAATCAAACTGCAGGTCGCAAATATGAATATATTTTGATTAAATTTGGTATGTAGGCTTTCATTGGGAATCGGTCAATGTTCAGACCTAGCCCCCATACAAATGACCCCTACGAAATCAACATAAATTGCCATAAGATCCAAATTATCATATAAATCTTAGTCAAATTGGGTTTGTATGTATTAATTACATCCATTAATCAGTAGTCCAAAAATGATCCCTATTGGACAACTCTTAGTCATAGCCCCCATATAACGCCGCTCTCCGATCTTCGCTTAAATATATCAAAATACAAATATATTGCACAGATTTTTCTCAAATTTGGTTTGTATATATTTTTTCAAAATATAAGTGACTTTAATAAATATGATCAAGATCGGCCCATTTTTCGACCTAGTCCCCATATAAATGTAGCACCCGATATGAAGTTTTTCATATTTGCGGCAAAAAAGTTAATATCAATGCCACTCAATTTTGAGTTATGCTCATTTTCTATATCGAATTAGTTGGACCGAAAGATAGGGTTTCTAAACCATGGTATAGGGTATCATATGGTCGGTCTAGACCGACTATAATTTTCTTACTTGTTTATTTTATTTTAGTTTTTGGTATTTTTTCAAATATGTTTTATAAAAAATTTTGTCATCAGTAATTAATAATTGGAAGTATTAAAAAAATTTATAATTATAAGGAATATATTTCCTTTCACTGTCACTGTTTTAAATTATTTTTTGTTTTAACAAAAAAAAATTTCTTTTTTTACACTGCTTCTTTCTTATTGTTTTTGAATTTTTATAAAAATGTTGATTTTTCTTCTATATTTTTTTATAATTATAAGCAATATATTTCTTTTCACCGTCATGACGCGTCACTGTTTTATATTATTTTTTTTAGACACTATTTTATTTTCTCCTTTTTTCTGAAGGATTCTTTAATTATGATTTTTAATTTTTTTCTTCTTTCTTTGAAGGATACTTCTTTTTTTGTTTTATAAATTTTTTATTAAATCTGTGGTCACAAGCGATAACCGCCTAAGTCGACTTAAGAACGATTTGAGTTATGTATGTTGTCATATTCTACTAAAAAAAATTTATATTTACGTGAAATCCCCATTTTTCTAACACTGCTTTTTAAAAAGATATTAATACAAATATTCTGACCTAAGTTAATGAAGCCACATTACATTTATATAAAAAGCTATTTTTCTCAAAAGCATGATTTTCGAGTTAGGCGGTTATTGCTTGTGACCACAGAAATTCCAAAATTTTTATTTAAAAACAATTCATTTATTTTTTTCTTTCACTAAAATGAAACACTTTGAATGTTTATATTTTTTAAAATCCAAACTTGAACTAACTGTTCTTTATTTAATGTTCTAACTTTTATATATTTTACAAAAGTGGTAACTTAAATAATTTTTATTTTGTGAAAATAATTAAAGCTAGAACAGGTTTGAAAATAAAGAGTAAGCTTAAATATCAAGAGAAATAATTGTATAAAAATAAAGAGTAATAATTATTGTGGGAATCAATTTTATTTACTTTAGTAAAAGTGTTGATGTCAGCATTGACAATTTAGCGTGTGCAACGATCTCCTGAGTTTCATGGAAATCGGCTGTTGCAGGTGTCACACTTTGCATTAGTGGATTTGTGGGAATGAAGATAATGCAATTTTGTACGATAGCTGATGTTGCAAAATTCGTGGGAATGATAAAAGTACAATTTTTGTACGATAGCAGAAATTGGTGTTGTGAAATCTGTGGGAACATTTGAAATAACATTTCTTGTATTCCACGAATTATAGGAAGGTTGCTATTTTATTCAGCGCGTGTAAAATGGATTGCGCATGCGACTAACCCACCAATCTCACATCACACTTCAAGTTCGAAAAAATCAATACAATCACATTTTTTACTAATACACAGACATTTTTCGCAGTGGTCACACTAATGGCACCAAATTTTTCGTGCGAGTAGTGGCAGACACTAACGATGATTAACGTTACCCTGTTATAAATTTAATGCAAATTTACTGGATTCTGTAAAATTGTTATTAAAGTTTTAACTTGATAAATCTATTATAACGATTTATTTTTTGAAATGCGCATACAAAAACGCAAATTTGTTAATTATAGAGCATAAATATTATTAACTATTATTAAAATAATACTAATAATAATAAATGTAAACATTTTCCCTCAAACATGTGCCGGTATAATAAACTCGGTAACTCTACTTAAAATAAAATAAGAGAGAGAAGTACACAAATTTTTTCAAGTTTACGCTTCGACAACATTTTAAAAATCAGATTGCAGTCAGATGTGTGAGCATAAAATTTAATGGCTATGGATTCGACTAATTCGAACAATTTTTCGTTGATAATACGTACACAACGATTTTACAATTTCAGTGTGATGTGAGATTGGGGGGTAAAGAATTTCTTATATTAAGGGATGGTATGCCATATCTTATCTTGCATCACCAATTGATCCAGTCTCCTGAATTTTTCAATTACTCTCTTCTCGATTTACAAATTTAGTTTAATATTCCCACGAAATTTTTCAACTCTACATAGCCGCCAAACTTCCTTATTTTTTAAATATTTTTTTTACAATGAAAACGTATTATTCTATTGTGTAATGCTCCATTTTCGCTAAGATGAAATTGTCCAAATGTCTTTTTCTTTTGATTACCTACAATTTACTGCTCAAATGGCGACTAATTCAAATCTTGTATGAATTTTGGAATACCCTTTATAAAACAAAATTATGCCACATCCATTAAAATATTAACTCTAACCATAAACTTTTTTGGTATTTTACTTCTTATCATTGCATTTCAGCACCAATCGATGTGATATTTCTCATCCGAAGTCAAGACACAAACTATCAAACTCAATTAAGTCGAAATCTCAAAGAGAATATAATCAAACAATCGTATGAATTGCAACCAAACTTTAATATCAAAGTCCATGTTCTACATGAAATATTCAATTACCCAGGAGACTGGACAATACACAATTTAATACCACAACTGATGCTGAGCAGAAGCAACAATATGAATGAACAAATTGGCAGGGAGCTAATTAATGATAACATACGATGGGTTGTGTTTTGTGAGGACACTACCAGAATAAAAGTAAATCTTCTAATGGAAAGATTAAATAATGAAAATCATACACAGGTATGTATGAACATATGTATGCAGATAAGTATTGTATGCCTATATACATGTGTCTGTGGAAGTAAATGAAAATTGCTAAAGGAAATCAAGTTTTAATTAAACTATGTATATGCATAAGAATGTATCTTTGTAAATAATTAGAACTAATTTTTTCATTTCTTCTTTAACAGCCTATATATTTGGGCCATCCTTTGTACGATCGTGAACCTACAATAATACATCATTTTGCATTTTTTGAAAATCCTCAATGGTTTCCATATCCAATGCTGGGCGCCGGTGTTGTTTTAAGTATGCCATTATTCAAAAGGTATGTTGCACAGTGGTTTTAATAGAAACAACCGTTTAAATCCATTTAATATAATTTTTTATAAATTAAAAAAATGTTAGTTCAAAACATTTTATATTATGCAACATGGGTGACAACATGAGTATTTTTTTCTATTTATATCATAAGTCTATTCCTTATCGACGATAATAAACATATATTATAATAAATAAATTAAAGATTATGTATTTAACAAGTAAGAAATTATAGTCGGTCTAGACCGACTATTCGATACCCTATACCATGGTTTAGATACCCTATCTTTTCGGTCCAACTAATTCCATATAGAAAATAAGCATAAACCAAAATTGAGTGGCATTGTTATTAATTTTTTGGGCTGCAGATATAAAAAAGTTCATATCGGGTGCTATATTTATATGGGGACTAGGTCGAAAAATGGACCAGTCCTGACCATATTTGGTAAGGTCACTTATTTTTTGCAAAAACTTATACAAACCAAATTTAAGAAAAATCTGTGCAATATTTCTGTTTTTTGAAAGATTTAAGTGAAGATCGGGAAGCAGCTCTTTATGGGTCCTATGACTTAGAGTTGTCCCATACGGATCATTTTTGGACTATTCATTAATGGATGTAATAAACACATACAAACCCAATTTGACTAAGATCTATACGACAATTTGGATCTTATGGCAATTTATGTCGATTTCATAAGGTCATTTGTATGGGGACTAGGTCTGAACATGGACCGAATTTCGCCAATTTCAACAGCTTTATTCCTATGGTCGATAAAAGCTTATATACCAAATTTCATCAAATATATTCATATTTGCGACCTGTAGTTTGATTACAAAGTTTACATGGACAGACAGACGGACGGACGGACATCGCTAAATCGACTCAGAAAGTGATTCTGAGTCGATCGTTATAATTAAAGATGGGTTTAGGTCAAATATTTTTGGTTGTTACAAACAGCAGCACAAAGTCATTATACCCAAACCACATAGTGTTATAGGGTATAACCACTCAAAGCGTAGGAAACACTAATGCTAAATTTTATGGAAAAGTGCATGTGTTTATTCAAATTTAAATCCATTAAGTTTGAACTGCACCATTTTAGTACTCTATCTAAATCACGTTAAAGAGAAATTTTATTTGAGCTAAGAAAACTGTTAACATCTGCGTGAATAAGAATATTAGCGAATTGCTATGTAGTTGGTAGATCAGTGATAAAAGGCGAGAATAAAATTGCACCAATGTGACTTCCTTGAGGCATTCCAGATTTTATAGATATATTTACAAATATTTATATTAAAATTGACACGTTGATTACTGCTAGTTAGATATGACCTAATCCAACTCACACAGTTACTGTTGAACCCCATTTGGAGTAACGTTTTGCGGAGAAGAATGTGATTGACATAGTCAGTATAGATGACGTCGGTGTAAATCCGCTGTTCAACGGAAACCATGTTGAAAAGGTCACATTAATGATGATACTTGATGGCAGAGAGAATAAGTGAGGCATTTTCGTAGAGCTTCGGAATCGCACTTAATTTCGCAATACGTCTGTAGTTTGTTACCTGATTTGAATAACGGTATTTTTTTTTTCATATTTATTTATTGGATCTTCACAAAATTTAAGTGAACTAACAATAAGTATTCAAATCTTAAAACTAAATATTGACATTAAATCCAGCCAGTGCCAGACAAAACTTCAAGGGCTCAGCGATTAAATGTGATCAGGAGCATTTATAGCAATTTTATTGTACCAAGTCTGCCGTGTCCAGTCTTCTAAGTCGTAGATGGCTACGATTATTTAATAAATTCCGAGCAAGTGTATTAGGGTGTGTTTCAAGTCTTTTCATATATCTTCCGCAGTATTTTTTGATCTCACTTTTGATAAGTGGGACGTACAGATCCTTATGTATGTTAGAATTTCTCACGTACCAGGGTACATTTGTGATCAGTCTGAACAGTCTGTTTTGCCTTCTTTGTATTTTTTCAACATTGGAAGCCGAGGCAGTTCCCCACACCTGAATACCATAGCTCCATATGGGTTTTATAATCGAGTTGTAAATCTGTAATTTACAGTCTAAGCTAAGTTTAGAGTTTCTACCTATAAGCCATGTTGGTTGTACAGTTTTCAATTTCATTTGGGTAATTTTAGCATCTATATGAGTTTTCCATGTAATTCGACGGTCAAGATGAATGCCCAGATATTTAACATGTGTGTTCTGGGGTATATTATGATCATTAATACGAACTGTTGAACAAGATTCCCTTCGTAAGGTAAACGTAATATGAATGCATTTTTGTTCATTTACTTTAATTTTCCATTTCTCTAACCAAGCTTCTAACTGAGAGATGTCAGTTTGTAATCTTTGAGACGCTATTGTTGGGTTCTCATGAACACTTAAGATTGCCGTGTCATCAGCAAAAGTAGAAGTGTCGGTATAAACATTTGTTGGTAAATCTGAAGTATAGAGTAAATACAATAATGGCCGCAAAATACTGCCCTGTGGAACTCCGGCATTTATATTTTGTGGGGTGCTTATAAAAATATTTTCTTTAACAGTAAACTGCCTGCCTTTGATGTAGCTTTCTAAGAGCTTGTGTGTATTGGGTGGTAGCAAGCGTTTAATTTTAAAGAGTAAGCCCTCATGCCAAACTTTGTCAAATGTGAAACATCGATAAAAAGGGCAGAGCAGTATTTCTTTTCTTCAAAAGCCTTTCTGATAACAGTAACCAGCCTGTGTACTTGCTCAATGGTGCTGTGCTGTTTTCTAAACCCGAACTGGTGGTCTGGTATTGAATTGTTTTGTTGAACGGCTAAGGTTAATTTATCCACGAACAATTTTTCAAACAGCTTTGACATGTTCGACAAAAGACTGATTGGTCTATACGACTCGACTTTTGTATTATCTTTGCCCGGCTTGGCTATCATTGTGACAAGGGAAACTTTCCATTCTGAGGGATAATATTCAAGACGTAAAATAGCATTGAAAATATAAAGAATTATTATCAAAGCCACCCGGGGTAATTCTAAAAGCATCTTATTACTAATTTTATCGATCCCTGGTGCATTTTTTTGGGTTTAAGTCAACAATTGCCCTTTCGACCTCTTGCATTTTAAATCTTATTGGGTTAGCTGTTTCGTTCTGGGGTATAAGAGTTGGCAACTCTACTATATTTTGTGAAATGTTAGGGGTGAACACATTTCTTAAGTGTTCTACAAACAACTCTCCTTTTTCAGAATCCTTGCGAGCCCATTCCCCATTTGGCTTTCGCAAAGGAGGCTTTCTTATGGCTGGTCTATTTAGAGCTTTTGTAGCACGCTATAATGAGTAGTCAGTGTTTGGGGTAGAGTCCAAACTTTCAAGGTATGCATTTAGTGATGCGATTTTCTTAGATTGTAGCAGTCTCTGTAGATTTTTTGTAGATTCCCTCAATTGAGCTTTAAGTTGTGGAGATCTGTGTCGTTGCCACTCTCTTCGGAGTCTACGCTTTTCATTCAGTAGTTGTTCGACATCTGCAGATAAAATAGTATATGGTCTGGTGTGTCGTGAAGGTTTAGTGGCGAGTTGCGCAGCTGTTTTAAGATTGAATTCAAGATTTTTGATGGAGAGGTCGATATCGTTAGGTGTTCTTAGCGGAATATTTTCTGTACAATGGGTACTAATAAATTTTTTATATTTTAACCAGTTTGTTATTCCGGAACTCGGGTGAACAACATTGTTAGGGTTCAAAATGGTAAGAATTGTAGGAGTGTGGTCAGATGAGAGTTCCAGTGATGATTCTACTTGTACGAGTTGTCTGGACACCCCCTTTGATAAACAGAAGTCTATTAGATCTGGTATTTTTTGCCGATCAGTCGGCCAGTAAGTGGGTTCTCCTCCGGAAATAACTTCCATGCTCAATTTTGAAATAGTTTCAAATAATACACGACCTTTTGGGGTAATCAGCCTCGATCCCCAAAAAGGATGCTTGGCATTATAGTCGCCAGCTGCCAGAAAGCGTGGTCCCAGTGATTTAAAGAAATGTGTATATTTTTCCGCTGTTATTGTGAATCTTGGTGGTGAATAAATTGATGAGATCACCAGGTCCCTGCCAAAATCTTCGAGACACACCGATGTCGCTTGAAGATAGTCTTCACGAAGTTCTGGCATTACATAGTGTTTCATTCGAGATTTAATGAGAATCGCCGAGCCTCCACATGCTCTGTTCCTCGGGTCTTTTGTGTCATACAAAGTATATCCGTGTATTGCGAATATACTTCTTGGTGTTAAATGAGTCTCAGAAACAAGCATTAAATCAATTTGTTTGTTTCTGAGAAAGTATTCAAGCTCGTTTTTATGTTGGCGTATGCCGTTTGCGTTCCAAAAACGGTATGATGTTAAATTATTTCCATAGTTTAGGAAAGTAACCGTATTTCAGGGATATATTAAACTACATTATAAATACAGATTTTTTCGTTTTCTAAAATTGCTCCATTCTGCTTTAGGCATACAAAGGAAAGTAAGTTAACTTGGAAAAATATATTGACTGTAATTAGAAATGCCTGATAACGTTGCATATCAGACCAGGTAGACTCTGAGATTCGTTGTGTTGCCACGAAATGAAAAGGTATTCCCTTAAGTCCGCAACGTAGAACATTTGGAGCTTCTTATGAGAAGTGGAATTTTAATAGTAGATCGAAAAAAATTTAACATACACAATAACAATAACTAGCAGATTACAGCCAACCCTCGAAATTCGAGTGCTAATTCTAGGAAATTTTATTTTTTCATTAAATAACGACCCTAAAGGTATGCTAAACAATTATAACCAATTCACAAATCAACACAAAAAACAAACTCATTTTAATTACAAACACATTAACAAATTTAATAAACACGCACATAGCATGGTGTAATTTTCTGTATGTGTTAGTAGCAGCTTTAAAAGCAATTTACTCAAAATAAAGGAAAAAATTTTAAAATTCTGTAAATCTGGAAAATGGCTAAAAGGTAATACCTTTCAAACAATATACGCTTGGTCAAAATCGGGATAAAACGGTAGAACAAAACATCGGTCACAAGAAATCGCCTAGCCTATTAATATTATAGATAATAATAATAATAAGGAAACTACTAAACCAAGAGATTTGATTTTTTAACCTAACTATATCACTATGTAGTCAGGGAATAATGTCTTTGTGCTAATGTTTGTAACTACCAAAAATAGTTGACCTCATCTTCTATTATACCGATCAACTCAAAATCACTTTCTGAGTCGATTTAGTGATGTCCCTCCATCCGTCCGTCTATGTGTCCATCTAAACATTTTAATAAAACTACAGGTCGCAATTATGAATATATTTTGATGAAATTTGGTATATATTAGCCATACGATGAACGCTATTGAAAACGCTATTGATAATCGGTGCATGTTCCGACCTAGTCCCCATACAAATGACCTCTAAGAAATCGACTTAAATGGCATGAGATTCAAATTATTATATAGATCTTGGTCAAATTGGGTTTGTATGTGTTCATTACATCTATGAATAAGTATTGTAAACATAAACCCAATAGGACAATTCTTTTTCATAGCACACATATAAATCTGCTTCCCTATCTTCAATTAAATCTATACAAAAACAAAAATATTGCACATATTTTTCTCAAATTTGGTTTTTATATATTTTTGCAAAATTTAGTGACCTTACCAAATATGTTCAGGACCTGTCCATTTTTCAACCTTGTTCCCATATAAATATTGCATCCGATACGAACTTTTTCATATTTCTATATCCAATTAGTTGGACCTTGGAAATAGGATCTCTTAACGGTATAGGGTACCGTATAGTCTGTCTAGACCGAAGCGCCCCGGTAGGTGATTTGGTAGCGTGCTCGCCTATCATGCGGGGTTCGTGGGTTCGATTCCCACCAGAGGTGTGTCGCTGCAAAAAAAAAAAATCCAAAATTAGAATCTGCAGACAAGCTCTCGGCTTCGCGGAACTAGGCTTAAAAAAATTTAAAAAAAAAAAAAAAAACTTGGATCTTTTGTTTTGATCAGTGGTTTCATTGCTGTAGCTAAATCTGGAAACACCGCAACATATTCTTTACGAATAGAAACATTGGGCTTTGAAAATACACTGTATGACTCCGAGACATATGATATATTATTCCTAACAGATAAATGGCTTTTTATGAAGTCTTAATCAATTCAACCGAATAATGTGGGGCTGCACAAAAGATTGCAGTGCGTAGTGCCCCTCTTAATTTAATCTAATCGCAAAGTAGAGAAGTAGTCGATATGCATATGACAACTTTGATCTGTCTTGGACACTAACCAGACTTGTACCTGATGGGTAAATCGTAAACTAACTCCGTTATTTTACTTTCATAACAAATACAACTAAAATTACTGTCAATCCACTGTAATATTAGTTCCTAAGCATTTGTATACATGGAGATGTGTAGGTTTACATGTGTAAGTAAAATGCAGGTATACTCATGCAGTTGTATGAAAATCTATAGTGATTTATTTGTATTTGTTTTTCAATTTTTTAACTTCGTGTAACATGTTGTTGCCATTAGCTTTAAAAATGTGTTGCTAACTTATAGGTAGGCATGTATGTACATAAGTACAAGGGTTGTTCGATAATTGTAAAGTATACGAGTTGAAGTTCCAATTTATGGCACATCCACTTTATTCTCCACTATATTTTGGTGCCAACGACTTTCACCTGTTTCCAAATTTAAAGAAATGGGTTGGCGGAAAAATATTCAAGTCGATTGAGAAGGTCATCTCTGAAACAGAAGCCTATTTTGAGAACCTTTCAAAATCTTACTTTGCGGAGTGCTTAAAAGAGAACTAGGAAGAGACGCGTTAGTTGAAGTAGAGGGTTCAAAATGCCCGACTGTGAAATATGTAAAGAATTAAATTTTAAAAATTTTTTATTAACTTGAATGCTTTCAATAAGAAAAGTTAATGAAATTAACATACATAAATGGCTTGAGGCATATATATCTCTTTCTAATCGGAATCAGAAGTATCAGAACCAACAACGTCTTCTTATATAATTGGCTCTGAAAGAAAATTTTGTATATCCCTACCTATGTTGTTCCAGGAGTAGCTGGAAGATCGCTTGGAGAGCGAGGATGTGAGAGGATCAAAAGAGAAAAGAAGTGAGTGCATTAAATCTTCCATTGTTTGTATGCTATTTTCTAAAATTCCTTAAATCCTTATTTTGCGATTCCTGTGCTTCCTCCGATATCCGGCTACATGGAAAAGAAACACTATTTGTTATGTCAGCACCGTGAAATAATATTTTGTGCATGGAAGATTGCATGGATGTTTATCTATGAAGATTTTAGCTGTTTGCCAGCAATATATTTTGCAATCATGTGCAGTTATTTATACCCACTAGCCATAGTTCGTAAACTAACATTGAATCTATTGACTATTTCCTCACTGAGTCCAATTATAAGTGCAGCGAATTTTGGTTGTTGAAAAAATCTTATAGCAGTATTTCCATTATTAGCAATACCTGACCCAGGCTAAGGAATATCAACTTATAAACATACTTCTTTTCGGAAAGGTACGAAATCAGGCACTTTTAGCAAAAATTTAACTTGATTGAAAACAATGACTCTGTATGGAAAAGATAATCAAAAGCGTATGGACGCATTCTAGTGGCATCGACAATTCTCAAATTTTATATTATGTGATAATATGTTTTTATGTTTCCTACATTAATTATCAAACATGCCACGTATACCAGCATTTATATGCATGCATATATCAACACTAGAGTTTGTGTGTTCTATATCGAAAACTACATTTTAAACATAAATATTTACAGTTTAACACATTATTTTCCTTTCCAAACAAACACCAACAAACAACACCAACATCATCATCAACGACAACAGTATTGTCGACATTTACGCCAGCCACAATAATATGAAACATTTAAAACAACAGCAACAGCCAACCCTTCAACGTTCCGAGTTTAGTATTGATGCTGCACACGAATTGGCTCGTTTCATTTATGATAATGTCCAACGAACTATAACTACCGCAACGACATCACAAAATGATTATGAAAGCCCACATGTCACCGTTTATCAACAAACAAAGACCAAAACTCCTACCACAACGGCTCCACGTGCCACTTTTTCACCCAATGTTGCTGATGTTGTTACTAGTGTTTCTGAACTGTCGCGCTCCAATTTCGGCACTAATGAAATCGTAGACAAACCCAAAGATGAGAAACACACTATCACAGTTACTGCTACCACAAAAAGGCAAAAAATAATTTTAAAGAAAGCTTCATACATCTGTCCTCAGGCCACATGGGAAACCGGAAGTAAGACGAAAAAGAGCAACCACAACAGCAATGAAGCATGTGCCATGTATGCTGAACAAACAACTGCAACATCATCAATGACATGTGTAAGTATTCGTGAGGGGAATTTTTGAATGCAAAAATTAAACATGAAGTAAAATGTTACGCTAAAGAACATAAACTAAATTGCATTACAAAAGGATTTGTAGTACATTTTCTTTCTCAAAGCATAATTTTCCGTTTTAAAAGGACAACTTAATACTGCAACCAAATGAAAAGGTGGCTTTTTAATTTAAACTTCGCGGACTTATCGATTTGGACAAAACTAATTTTCTTCAGTTTCAATAGTGAGTACCATTTTTATAAACAGCTAGAAATGAATTTGGCGATTTTAATAATGTCTGATTTTGTTGAACAACGATGTTCCAATAAATTTCTGCTGTAGGAACAAACAGTTTCCAAGAAGGCAGAGAAAGTGTCGAAGACAAAAAGTGGCCCGGACGAAAGAAAAACACAACTAATGAAAAACACGTCAAGGAAATCAAAGATTTACTGATGAAAAGTCTTTTTTTTTTTTTTTTTTTTTTAATAATTCTTTATTTGCAATCTATTTAACAATAATAAGCAAGTTAGTTAAAAATTAATAATTACATAAGTTTAATCTCCACTGAGGTTAAAACGTTCATAAATACGTACATAATGTACGAGTATAACATATATAAAACTTGAATCTATGTATTTACATATTTACAATTATTATTGTCTAAAAGGTAGATCTAAAATGTGGTGTCTTTTAAGTCTATTTACCTCTTCACTGTCATCTAGTAGGCTAATAGCGAGTGGGTTTGAGTGATTGCTCAGTCTTTCAAGATACCTAGAGCTAAAGCTTTTAATTTCATCTTTTGTTTTTGGTATGTGTACGTCTTTATGAATGTTATTATTGGTTACAAACCAGGGAGCATTAACAATCATTCTAAGGGTTTTAGATTGGTAGCGTTGTAGAATTTCAATATTGGAGTTGCTTGCAGTACCCCAAAGCTGAATTCCATATGTCCATATAGGTTTTAAAATGGTTTTATATAGCAGAACTTTATTTTCAAGGCTCAGCTCTGAGTTTTGCATTCCTAGGTATTTGACACATTCTGATTTTGGAATTATTTCCTCATTTAGATAAATTTGGGAACAGTCACCTTTCCTTAGTGCAAATGTAATGTGCGTGGACTTTTCAGCATTTACACATATGTTCCATTTTTTTAGTTAATTCGAGATAGTATTAAGATGATTTTGGACCCGATTTGAAGCTTTCGCTTTACAGTCATCACTTGCCATTAGAGCTGTGTCATCCGCATATGTTGCAACTACTACGTCGTCATCAACTGGCATATCTGAGGTGTAAATCGTATAGAGCACAGGACCAAGGACACTACCTTGTGTTACACCTGCCTTTATGTCACAAATATCCGAAACTTCATTGTTTGTTTTAACATAAAAATAACGATTTTGTAAATATGATTTGAGTACTAAAAAAAAATGGTGCAGGCAGATATTGTTTTAGCTTGAAGAGAAGACCTGAATGCCATACCTTATCGAAAGCTTGCTTGACATCCAAGAATATAGCAGAACAGAACTGTTTCTTTTCTAACGCATTTCTAACAACATTTACAACTCGATGGCATTGTTCCGGTGTTCCATGTTTATACCGAAATCCAAACTGATATTCAGGTATAATATATTTTGCTTATCTAAAATTGGCTGCAATCTTCGTAACAAGAGTCTTTCAAAAATTTTTGAGAAGGTAGACAAAAGACTTATTGGTCTATAAGACTTAATATCATGTTCTGGCTTACTTGGTTTTGGCAGCATCCTTATTTCAGCACATTTCCATTGTTCAGGAAAGTGGTTCAGTCTCAAAATTGAATTGTAGATTAGAGTTATTAAAATTATAGCTTTTTTAGGCAGAGATTTTATATCTTTGGCGCAAATTTTATCGAAACTTGGTGATTTTTTATTATTAAGCTTAGATATTTCTAGTTTCACTTCATCTGCATATCAAACAAGGACTATGATTGGATACTGGAACGTAAGAACCCTAAGGGATAGCGATAACATCAGCGCTAATATGAACTCCAAATACCTGCAGGTGGAACGTGAAATGAGTAGGTATGGTCTTGCTATTTTAGGATCGAGTGAAGTGCGATGGACAGCCTCAGGAGAATTTTCGTCCCCTACTTCCCAAACAACCATGTTATATTCGGGAAAAGAGATTGGTTGCAACCATGAATCTGGTGTTGGATTGATGGTTACAAAAAATGCTCTAAAAAGTCTAATTAGCTGGAAGCCTGTGTCTGACAGAATACTGCTAGCTCGCTTTGCATCTAAGATCAGAAATATTACTATTATTCAGTGCTATGCCCCAACTGAAACTGCCAAAGATGACGTAAAAAATTCCTTTTATGGACAGTTAAATGCAACTTACGATACTGTTCCACGGGGTGATATTATTATTGTAATGGGTGATATGAATGCTAAAGTGGGAAATAATAATGAATCTTTAGAACATATTATGGGTAAGCATGGCCTTGGCACTCGAAACGATAACGGTGAACGTTTTATTGATTTTTGCAATGCCAGAAAACTAGTCATTGGTGGCACACTATTTGAACATAAAACTTGTCATAAACTAACCTGGCTGTCTCCTGATAGACATAACACTGCAAATCAAATTGATCACTGCGCTATAAGCCACCGTTATAGAAAATGTCTCCTAGATGTACGCAACAAAAGAGGTGCAGACATAGGCCAATCCCGAGATCACTATTTGGTGGTTGCAAAAATTCGCCTCTGTACAGCAGCAATTCAAAAAACGTCGAACAACATACGGCCTAAAAAATATGATATTGAACGCCTTAATAACAATAATGTCAAAATAGACTTTACAACACAGCTTCGTGAAGAATTAAATAGACCCGAAGTCGAATCACTTACTACAGTAACTTCAAAATGGGACCACATTAAAACCAAAATAAAATCCTGCGCAGACCGTGCAATCGGGCCAGCACCCAAGGGGAAACAAAAATGGATGACCGACGAAACGTGGAATATAATTACAGATCGACGAAAACTTAAAGAAGAAGTAGCATCAGCGGATGACCACGAAGTAAAGACCAACCTGGAAATGAATTACCGTAACCTGCATAAAACAGTTCAACGAGCGGTACGAAGAGATAAACGGAACCATATTGACCGCATGGCTGAAGAAGCCGAAAATGCAGCACAAGCTGGTGACACGCGAACAGTATTTAAAGTCACAAAACAGCTAGCAGACCGTAAGTTGCGTATAGAACACCCTGTGAGAGATTTGCAAGGGAACCTGCTCAACACCGACCAAGAACAACTCCAGCGATGGAAGGAGCATTTTTCCACTGTGTTAAACTGTGTTATAGATGAAACCCTTGAGCCACCTATTTTAGTTAATCCACAACCAGTCACAAATTCGGGAATAAGAATAACACCCCCTAGTATAGCAGAAACTATTGCTGCTATAAAACAACTCCCAAATGGAAAAGCAGCTGGAACTGATGGTATTCCAGCAGAAATCTATAAATGTGATCCCGAACTCTCAGCACAACTTTTACACCCTCTGATCACCGAAACCTGGGAAACCGAATCCTTTCCGGAGGAATGGAAAGATGGCATAATTGTCAAAATCGCAAAAAAAGGAGACCTCAAAAATTGCACAAACTGGCGGGGTATTTGTGTCTTGCCAACTGTAGCCAAAATAGTTGCAAAAATAATATTAAATCGGATCAAAGAGCATTTGGAGCAAACCATCAGCTCATGCCAAGCCGGATTTCGCAGTGGTTCCTCGTGCGCAGACCATGTTAACTCTCTACGCATTATTATAGAACAAAGCGTTGAGTTCAATTCCAAATTACATCTTCTATTTATAGATTTTGAAAAAGCGTTCGATTCAATTAATCGAGAATGTATTTGGTCCGCCCTGCGAAAGAGAAATATACCTCAAAAAATAATAGCTCTTATTAAGGAAAGCTATAACAGTGCAAAATGCTTTGTTCTCCATAAGGGAAAACTTTCTGAGCCGTTCATGGTAGAAAGTGGAGTTCGTCAGGGCTGCATATTATCACCTCTTTTGTTTCTTGTTGTTATGGAAGATGTCCTCAGTAGTATTGAGAATAAAAGGCAAGGAATACAATGGAAAATCAATAACCAATATCTAAATTACCTGGCCTATGCGGACGATATCTGTTTACTTTCGCATAATCTTAATGACCTTAGACACACAACTAAAGAACTGCAGGAAAAACTACAATACACAGGACTCAAAATCAACGCTGGCAAAACAAAAACACTAAGTGTTGGTACAACAACAGTTCCAATGACCATCAACAGCCAAACTTATGATGCATGTGAACAATTTTGTTATCTTGGATGTGAAATCTCACCTAATGGAGGAACCGAACTTGATGTTGATGCTAGAATTAACAAGGCAAGAGCGTCTTTTGGCATACTAGCTCCAGTATGGCAAAGTAATAAAATTTCTCAAACCACTAAACTTAGAATTTTTGAGGCAAATGTCAAGTCTGTCCTATTATATGGGTGTACAACCTGGAAAGTCACCAACAGGATC
The DNA here is from genome assembly GCA_963682025.1 of Cordilura impudica. NCBI lineage: Eukaryota > Metazoa > Arthropoda > Insecta > Diptera > Scathophagidae > Cordilura > Cordilura impudica. The sequence continues at coordinate 240,067,417 of OY821518.1, forward strand.
ACAAAACGATTGCAAACATTTGTCAACCGCTGCCTAAGAAGGATATTACGTATCTTTTGGCCTCAAACAATATCGAATGCCGAGTTGTTACTAAAAGCAAAGCAAATGGAAGTAGCAACTGAGATACGTAAACGGAAATGGCAGTGGATTGGACACACTCTCCGTCGAAATGATGATAATGTATCCAAGCAAGCTCTTAGATGGAACCCATTTCATCAAGATGGCAGAGAAAGTGGTAGGCCACGTATAACATGGAGACGTTCAACAGAATCCGAAATGAATCAACTGGGTATATCTTGGAACGAATTAAGGTCTATTTCTCAAAACCGAGTCAGATGGAGATCTGCAATTATTGGCGCCCTATGCTCCAGTGGGAGTTAGAGGAACATATATATATATATTCATTGGGAGAAATATGTTTGGTGGGAAAATCTAATTGACATGGGCTGTCGAGAAACGTGGATACCATTGTTTCGTCTTCCGTGTTATTTAATGAAAAGGGCTGAAAAGTAGAATCTAAGTATTGCGAAAACGCATTGGCTTTACTGGAATCGGATTTGTACCACAAACCATTTATGTCTTTTATGGGCACGATTCTTTCTATTGGCCTTTTAAAGTATTTTGTAGCATTCCATAGATTATGCTCGTTAGTTTTTGAAGTGTTTAAGTTTTTTAAATAATTGCTGAGTTGTTCGCTTTTGTAGTCAGCTAAAAGTTGTTTTAGTTCATTCGTTGCCCGATTTAAATTGGTTTTATCCACAGTATTTCTGGTGTGTTTCCAGATTCTCCTTAATCTTCTTTTATTTATTATAAGATCCCTAATTTCCGCTACAACTAGTACCTTATTTCGATTACATGTTTGCGAATTAGTTGGTGTTGACACAAAAGCTGCTTCATGAATTAGGTTCGTAAAATCAGTACGATCAAGTTCCGTTCCATCTTTTATTCGAATATTTAGACTAATATTTTCTTCTAACCAATATTGGAACGAGTTTAAATTAGTTCTAGGATAAATCACTTTATAAGTTCCATCAGCAGATAAGTTTGTACTATAGTTAAGTATAAGTGGTGAATGATCCGAACTTAACTCATCTGTATCCAGAATATCTAAAAGATATCTAGGAATACCGGAATAAACTATGAAATCCAATAAATCTGGAATTTTTTGGGTGATGAAAAGTCATCTATAATTAGATAATTTGAGATCTTGCTTAAACTGTTGACATTTTAAAAGGATCAGAGAAACCACTTTAAATAATATTTTGGGGCTCAGAAACATCAACTCTCGATTTTTTCTAAAATCATAAATTTTTTATTTAATTACATCTCATTAGTACCTCTGGAACAATGCTTTCGGAATACCAAAACGTGGTGGTGTAGTTAGTGATGAATTCACAAGAATGATTTGTTCTAAAATCATTAATTTTTTTAAAGTGAGTCGCACTAATATCTGAAACAATGCTTTCAGAATACCAAAACGTGGTGTAGTGCCTTACGAATTCCTTTCATCACTAATAATTGTTTTAGAGGGTTGCGCGTCATTTAGGTGACGAAATTCGCAAAAAGAGGCCAGAGTTATAGGCAGACATCTCTTGGTTTTTGCACAACGATAATACAGGGTTAGGCGATTGAAGTGTTACCTATTCAAACGACCATATTTTTTTTTGTGTGCAATTATTTTTTATTTATTCAAATTACAAAAATGTGTGGAAATAACCAAAATTTCAGAATCCATTCACTTTAGCTCGATGTGACCACCTTTTGCCTTGACTATGGCCTTCAAACGGTTAAAAAATGAGTTGCATGATGCACGAATGTAATTTTGCGGCATTTTGGCCCATTCCCGTACAATGGCTTTCTTCAGCGCATCCATACTGGCATATTTTTTAGTCCTTACTTTACTCTCCAAAATGGCCCAGATGGAATAGTCCATCGGATTTGCATTTGGCGAATTCGAACGCCATTGTGTTGACGAAATGAAGTGAGGAACATGGTTTTTTAACCATTCTTGGTCCACACGAGCTTTATGGGACGGTGTCGAGTCTTGTTGGAACGTCCATGGTTTACGACCGAAATGTTTGCGTGTCCACGGCTCTAAAGCAGCTTCCAAAACATTTTCTCGATAATAAGTTGCATTGACTTTGACACCAGGCTCGATAAAAACGATTGGACAGCATCCATCGGCGGTCACAGCTGCGCACACCATTACTTGCGATGGAAAATTACTTCTGGTGGCCGTTCGTAGGCTCAAATTTTCGTAATTTCGTTCCGTTAAGTAAACTCGATCATTTTGAGAGTTCATGAACTGCTCAATAGGGAAATTTTTCTCATCAGAGAACACAATGTTTGGTAAATCGCAATGTTCGTGCAAGCGTATCAACTCCTTTGCTCTTTCGAGTCTAACTTTTTGCTTGCTTTGGAGTTAGATCGTGTGCCTTCTGGAACTTGTAAGGCTTTACCTTGAGCTCCTTTTGGAGTATGCGTCTGATACTTCGCTGGGATATTTCCAGTTCTTTGGCCATTTGATTACCACTGCGACAGGATTTCGTTGAAGTCGAGATTTAAATTTTCGAACCATTCCAGCCGATGTTGCCGTTTTTTTTCGCCCACCACCATAGCATTTGGCAATGCTGTCGGTATCGTTATAACGTTTTATGGTGCGATACACAAACATTTTATTTACCTTGAGGTGGCTGAGCTCTCTAACAATAGCTGGTGGTGATTTTCCAGCCAAATGTAATGCAATCTCATTATTTCTTTTACGCTCCATATCCAATAACTTTTCTTATTTTAAACTTAGACGCAAATGTTTTCGGCAGCTTTTAAACAATACAACGAGCTGTCGAAAACAGCTGTTGACATATAGTTGGAATGAGTAGTAGTTTGACAGACACACCGGTTTGAACTTGGTAACACTTCAATCGCCTAACCCTGATATCGTTTCACAATGGTTCTTCGAGACCATTTCACATAAAATTCGATTGATATTGTTGCATAACCTCCGAATTTTATTGATTTAACATCGTGTGTATTCTGGCTACTCAATAAACTCAAAGACCCGTCCGGGTACTACTTTTTGAATCGGTTGAAGAGATACGAACCTAATCGTTGTGCGCTCTGAAGGCCATTCCGCTAATCCAATTCAACTTTTTCAAGGACTGCAATGTAAACAAGTAACAGGATGGTATATCAGCACTGGTACTGAAACTGTGCTTTTCAACGCTATCGCGTCCATTGGCAAACTCTTTAGCGCTTCCTACCGTTGGATACCTTTCCTTCGTGTTGGGAAATTGCCAATGTTCAGCCAATCCAAAACAGTGTTCAGCTAACAACCCTAAAAATTGCCACCCAATTGCAATTTGATATGTGCTTTCAAATGTAATAGAGAGAATGGTGAATTGCAATCTTTTGGCCTATATAGAGTCCAACTTTCGTAGAACTCATTCTACGGAAGATTGGAGGCATGAGGCAGTAAATGAATGACACGCTCAAGCAAAACCTTTTGCACATATTCAGGTCGACCGAATAGGTCGTTTTTAATGCTCGTAAGGCACAATGTTGTTTATTGATCCTTAGATGGGCCATGGAGTCATTTATGTCGCCTGTATCCATGGGTGGTGTACATATTGAGGGATCAGACGCTCTTGATGTTCTTGTCATGAAAATTCAGAGTGATGTCCGTTGAAATAAACACATTTTTCAATTGTCGAAAGAAACTTTCAAGACCCTAGGTTTCCTGAGTCGGTGTAAGAATTATTTCACCCCCACTAATCTCCTTACTACTTGCACCACCTATATCTGAACAAAATTGGAATACAACTTCCATATATGGGCCAGGGTTTCAAGTCTATTTTGTGCAAAGGAGGATGTTGGTGCTTATCAATGAGAGTAGGGTAACCAACTCTATTGACATATTGCAGCATCATCCGCATTTTGCTTGTGTTACACTCCATCATAGATATTGCAATAGCAAGTGCTCTTCTAGATAAGTAAACTCATCCTTAGAACCCATGTTTTTCTTGCTGCAGACATCTAAAGCATCGTATCGCACTTAATTGGTTCTTCAAGATCATTTTACACAAAATTCGACTCATATCGTATTCGCTTGATTTAGTACCGTGTGATTTGGGGCTATTCAACAAACCCAAAAGACCTCTCTGCCGAAAACGTTCTGGATCGATTGAGCAAATGAAAGCCGCAGCGCTTGGCAGTTTGATGGCCCTTCCAGAATTGGACTTTAATAAATGCTTGGAAGATTGAAAAAAAAACGTTTCCAATAGTGTATTTATCGGAGAGGGATTAAATTATTTGCGAAGAATAAATACAGATTTCTCATTTTATAAAAAAAGTCACCTTTTCATTTCGACACAGTAGTGTTACTTATAATATGTATATTAACTATTAAAAAAAAAACTTCCACTTCCAAATAGATTCCGGCTAAACGTGAACAAATTTACTTTGCCGTCAAAACATGTTACAAACATCATCAAGACCGCTTACCAATAGTACAAACCACATGGGCTCAATATGCCAAACATATCAAGTATTTTAGCGATGTGCAAGGTAAGTGACATACAAAAATTCAACCGCTGATAATACTAAAACTAAAGAACAATTAAAATAAGTAAATTGAGCACTAGTATTGCTGGAAAAGTGTATTACCCATATGTTTGAATTTTGTCATGAACAAAATGTGGTATGCTGGCGAAAGCTTATCAAAATTACAAAAGACATTTGATCTGATGATTGCTATTGAAATTTAGGATAAGCATATCAATTTCAAATGTTTTTATTAAAGCAAAAACGTTAACAGCGTTCTTTTAAAAAATTTGTTGTATTATGTTCAATTTTATTTATTTTATTTTATATATTTATTTATTTATTTATTTTCCATTTCCTGTACAACAAGATTTAATTTAAATTTATATTTAAAGTACAGGAATTCAATATCCAAGAATTACATTAAGGCAAACATATAGTAGAACAATTAAAAAAAAAAAACATATATAGTAAATTACATTTAAGCTTGTTCAAAAAATTTAAATAAAAACTGCTTAAAACTATTTGCGTTGCTATTAAGTTGTTGGGTATGTGGAAGAATATTCCAAAGACGTGAACCATACAAGTAAAACTGCCATTCAGATGCAAGGCAACGGTGAAATGGAATAATAATGTTTTTTCCTCTTTGCGATCTAGCAAACCGAATTTTTTCGAAAAGGTATAGTGGGGTTTGTGTATAGATAATTTTGTGTAGATAACGAAGTACACGAATCTTAAGAAGGCTATCGAACGAGACGCCATAAAGATTCGTTGATATGTGGGAGACTTGAGAGTGCTTTCTTAATCCATACACATATCTAATAATATTGTTAAATATAACGTTAAGTCTTCTTTTGCTGGTAGAATCGCAGCTTGCAAAAAGCTCACATCCATAAATTAAACTTGGAATAAGATATGTCTTAGCGAGTAGAATTCTTATTCGTAAAGGGGTGAAATATTGTGATGACAAAAACGTCCTTAACTTATTGTAAGTTTCTCCGACTAGTAGGTTTACATGATTTGTCCATGTTAAATTGCTGTTAAAAATCAACCCAAAGTTCTTGGCAGAATTTAAAATTGAAATTTTTTCCCCATTTATTAAAATATCATCACTTATGGTAGGATTGATTGTTCTTTTATGAATTATCAAGCACTTTGACTTATTTGGATTAAGACAAAGCCCACTTGCTGTTGCCCAGAGAAAAATCCTTTGTAAATCATCGTTTAGCCTAGCTATATTAGCGGCAACAGATTGCATTGGACTACTTAGATATAATTGAACATCATCTGCATACATGTGAACTTTGCAATGTGAAAGCTGTTTTGGTAGATCATTTGCATAAATTGAAAAAAGTAAGGGTCCTAGGATTGACCCTCTGACGAGTCTTAAAGGATTAGACCATGTGTTATTTACATTAACAGATTGCCAACGATTTGTTAGGTAAGAAGAAAGAAGCCTCGTTGAGGCATCAGAAAACTTAAAAAAGTGCATAAGTTTCATGCAAAGTGTTCTATGGACAACTGTATCAAAGGCCTTCGAATGGTCAAGAAGCACCAAAAAATTTAAATTACCGTTATCTAGTTCACTGCGTATGTTTTCGGAGACATCCAACAAAGCAGATACGCAACTATGATTTGAACGAAATCCTGACTGTGCATCAGTTAACAAATTGTTTTCTTTGATATATAAGCTCATTTGCAGGTGCAAAAGTTTTTCTAGCACTTTTGATAGATAACATAAAATAGCTATGGGCCTGAACTCCGTATTTGCTTTCGGTAGTGGAACTATTCTTGCATGTTTCCATTTAGATGGAAAAGTACTGGACATAATGATAGTGTTAAATAAGTACGTCACATAAGGTAAGACTAATGGCAGTAATATTTTTATAAACTTAGGATGCATATTATCACAGCCCACAGCGTTAGATTTCATAGACGAAAAACTTGAAAAGACATCAGATTGGCTAACGCAAGAGAATTCAAAATTATTAACATTGTTTGAGGCATAACTTGTATTCAAGCATGAAAAGTTGTAAAAGGTTTTATTGATTGGTATGACAGGTATATCAGTAAATGAGTTATTTAGTGCATCAGCATCGACTTGGCAGCTATTTGTCTTGTCTACACTAACAATTCCAATTTCACGAATTTGTTTCCAAGTCTTTCTACAGTCAACTGCGGCACTAAACCACTCGAAAAATATTCAGTTTTTGCACTTCTTATGTTGGCAATAACAATCCTTCTAGCGGCTATATATTCTGATTTCAATTCAGGTGTTCTAAAGCGCTTCCACCTTGAATAAGCCAAGTCCCTGCTGTGGATAAGTTGTTTTAAGGCATTAGAAAACCATGGTTTTGATTTTGTTGTTAGAATCTTTGATCTTAATGGAACAGTATCATCGTAAAGACGTTGAATATTTTCTTCAAAAAATAAAACTTGCTCATCAACAGAAGCAATGAAATACATATAATTCCAATTAATACGATAAAAGTTTTCTTGTAGCAAATTATAATCTATTTTTTTAAAATCACGATAGTTAATTGTTTGTTGTGCTCGTTTAATCTTAAAATTATAAGTTAAAAATATCAAATCATGTTTTGAGAAACATGGGGCAGATATCTGATCATACAATATAACATTTGATATATTACCCACAAAAAAAATATCGAGCAATGTTCTACTAGTGGCAGTGTGATGTGTTGGGTTTATTGTATTAGCGGGTGTAAGACCAAAAGATGACATATTATCGATTAATTCGGTTTCCACTAGTATATTGGAATTAAAATCTCCACATATAACAACGTCATCGTATGCAACAGCAAGTGTTTCCAACGTCGAAAACAAATTCGAAAAAGTGACCCTTCTATTTGGCCGGTATACACATCCCAATAACATTTTCTTACCGTCTGATAAAATATCAATAAAAACATATTCTACTTTTTTCTCATTCAATGACATATCATTGGATGATTTAATGCAAACTTTGCACGATATGCTGTCTTTCACAAAAATAGCTACCCCGCCGGCATGTCCAACTCTGTCCTGTCTAAAAACTTTATAGCCATTAAGGCATATAAGACTATCTAGTGTCCCAGATGAAAGCCATGTTTCAGAGACACAAAGAATATCGATGTTGGATTTTTCAAAAACTAGTAGAAATTCATCAATTTTGTTGTTCAAGCTCTGAGCATTTATGTGAGTCAGCGTTAAACCATTTTTATATTTAGCTAAAATATATACCATATTCATCGTAATATCTCTGGAACTTCCACTTAAGTTATCAATATTATAACGCATAACAATTTAGTTCTTAAATATAAAAGTCGTATTTACAAGAGTTTAATTAATCAAATTAAAAGAAAACAAGTAAGAAAATTACAGTCGGCTTAAACAGACTTACGATAACCTAAACCATTAGTTTTGAGGACCTTATCTCTTAGGTCCAACTAATTAGATAAGGAAAATAAGCATAAACTAAATTTGAAGAAGTTCATATCGGATGCTATATTTATATGGGGACCAGGTCGAAAAATGGACCAATTCTGACCATATTTGGTAAGGTAATTTATTTTTTGGTAAGACATATACAAACCAAATTTGAGAAAAACCTGTGCAATGTTTTTTGTTTTTATAGATTTAACTGAAGATCGGAATCAGCATCATATTTATAAGCGGTATGACTGAGAATTCCCCTATAGGGTTTATTTTTGGACTACTTATAAATAGATGTAACAGACATACACAAACCCAATTTTACCGAGATCTATATGATAGTTTGGGTATTATGGCACTTTAAGTCGATCTCATAGGGGTCATTTGTATGGTGACTAGATCTGAACATGCACCGATTTTCACCAACACTTTTCAGAACACTTTTTTCATTTTAATGAAATTACTCCAAAAAAATTTCAAATTACGGTAATTACAGGTTGCAAAGATGAATATATTTTGATGAAATTTGGTATATAAACCTTCATCGGCCATAGTATGAACGCTATTGAAACTGGTGAGAATCGGTCCATGTTCAGACCTAGTCCCCATACAAATGTCCCCTATGAAATCGACATAAATTGTCATAACAGCCAAATTATCATATAGATCTTAGTCAAATTGGGTTTGTATGTGTTTATTATATCCATTTATCAATAGTCCAAAAATAATACCTATAGGACAATTCTTAGTCATAGGCCCCATATAGAGCTGCTTCCCGATCTTCACTTAAATCTATCAAAAAACAAGTAAGAGTGTTAAATTCGGCTGTGCCGAATCTTTGATACCCTTCACATCGGTTTGAGTCTTGATAATAAATGTAAATGAAAAAGTAAACAATTTGTTAAACTTAATACCAAATTATTTCAGCAAATTCTTTGGGTTGGTTTTCGTCTTTTCTATTATTTCAGATTTATTTCTGTGGTTGCTTTTTGGTCATCGTGGTTGCTGATCGGCATGCATTTTAATAATTAAATAGCTCGCCCTAACCTCCATTGCAAAGGTAATGGTTGTGTAGGGTGGCTATATGCATTTAATCATGCTAATTGGAGATGGCTGTATAATTTCTTTTAACTGGTCAAATATTTCTTCATTGCGGCCATATAGTTCGGATGGAATAACAAAATAATAACCAAAAAAAACTCTCTCAACTTTTTTTTATTAAAATATTGCCATATTTGGAAAACATAGAGAACAAATTTATAATAATAAATATTCAAATTACGGATGCCAAACGCAAAAAACCAAATGTCCCAAACATTTTAAATAAAATAATTTGTTCTCTTTATTTTCTGAAAAACTTCAAATTTTCATCCAAAAAAAATTGGGAAAATTTATATATAAATAACATTCTCATCAAATTGCGTTTATTTATGTAAAAGTTTTTATGTTCGCAATTCTTAAATATCATTTGAGATTTTATAAAATTCATTGAATTTAAATTAATGTTTTCTGTAGTGTGATTCTGTAAATTTCAACGATCCGACAATCGCAAAATATATCGACAGCTATTGTTGTTTGCACTAAGGATTAAGTGATTCACTAAGTACATACATCTTAACGACAGTCGACAAATCTATTTTTCTATTTATTTATATTGTAAACGAGTGGCATCTCTGTCAAAACAAGCGAAAAACACAAAAAATAGAAAAAAACAAATTACTTCGTGTTTGACAGGATGATTTTATATTTTTGTTTAATATCTTTATTTTGTTTACTAATATTTTTGTGTATTTATTTGAAAATGAAATAATGAAATGAATATGATATTTAATTTTTTTATTTAAATAAAAAGTTTTTTAATATAAGCAAAATATTTTCACTATTTAATGATTTTTATTTATGTATGACGACATTTTAACCTAAAAATTTAAGTTTTTATCGATTGAATAAACAACACAAAAATGGTTGTCGTTTAGATAACACCAACAGCTGACTTTAACAATAGCGAATATCGGTTAAAAATTTTACTGATAATTTTGCAATTTTCTTTTTTTAACGATTCGACTATCGATAAAAGAAGTTACTGAATCGCGGTACTGAAAAGCTATTAATTTCTCCTGGATGTCAAGATTTTTTTTAAATGTAAAAATTTTTTAAATGTAAACATAGGTATTTGGTGTTTTTTTTTTTTGGAATTTCAATTTGTGTTTAACGAATAAAATTTATATATTAAAGATGCAATTGATGTCTTCTAAATTTAAAATTATAATTTCCGACGTTTTGGTATGATTTTCTGAAATTCAATTAATTGTAATTTATAATTGGAAATTTTTAATTCCAGTTTTTAGAATTGATATTTTCTTAAATTTGAATGGAAAATTTAAAAAGTGCAATTTTGTATTTATGTGAATAATAATGCTTTAGTAATTATAAACAATTTTTAAAAATTAGATGTAATCGCAATCAGATATTTTGTAGGTAAAGCAGAATAATAATTCTATATAACTATGTAGAACTGTTTTGAAAGCAAAAAACTCATTGATGAACTCGGTAACTCTATTTTGTAAAGACAACAAAAAGTTAATATGCCAAACTTATGTTCATATTTGTAAAAGAATAATGAAAATACGTATGAAATAAAAGACCAGCCCGTGTATATTCTTAACATTGTTCTGTATGATATCCAGTTGAAAATATTAACATTCATGTTAAAATAGAAATAACTATTGCAAAGCTAATTAGAACAAACAAAAATTGTGGCGCCATCTACTGTGGCATAGTCACGCTGAGCAAAATGAAGTGACTCTCTGTTAATGCAAAAGAAATGTATTTTCCCCAATTTTATGTAAATAAAATAATATACGGACTTATTTCTAACATGCAGTTGTTATGGATATACATTAGACCGTATCACCTTACAGGCACAAAAAAAAAGTTCACCGTACACCAGCGAATATAAATTATTGTTCCAAGCACATTTGAAAAAAAAAAATTTTTTTTTTTTGCCGAACGTAGGGGTCGCCTTTTTAGCTTTTTCGTTATATCTTCCATATTTACAGTCCGATCTTAAAGTTTGATATAGCGAATTTTCTTGTCTCAGGGAGGCCAATAATTTTGCTCTTAGATCCATTGACCTCAAGTGTACCGTTCTAGTACCTAAAAATCTCATTTCCTACAACCCAAATGTGACACCCTAATGTTAGAAATTTATAGCTCGCCAAAAATCATAAAACTTTTGCTCAGAAAGTATTTCGATAATTACAGCACAACTATTTAAAAAATGCTTTTATAGATTCATTGTTGCAGACCGTAGGGGTCACCTTTTTAAATTTGTCATAGCTTCAGTATTTACATTCAGATATTAAGGTATGATATATCGATGGGTTTGTCTGTGGCAGACCATTTTTTTTTAATTCAAAAGTCTGTGACCTCAAGTAACCTTTACATCATACCTCAAATTATACAACAAGAAATAAGCAACAAAAAGCAAAGCAAAATAATAGAAATTTTAGTCGATCATATCTCGACGTCATTCCAATTGGCTATATTTTTGACGGCTGTCGAGTTTAGATAAAATGTGGCCCATGCGTTGCTCGTCGGTGACCGCCATGGCAGATTCATGTACTACATGAACAAAACGCTCGGTATTTTGAGAATGAGATGGATAAGCTGTGAAAATAAGTAGGTTTAGCAAAGAAAACTATCAAATGAAGATATTTTTCTTGCGCTTACCTGGTAATTCGATTACATCTTGCAAACATTGCAATGCTTCCAGATGCTCTTGGGTATAGAACTGCAAGCATGGCGGCTCTGTCAATTCTAATTTATTCCAATTGATCATATGGATGTATGAGTCACTTTCGAAGTTTATAAAATTAACAACTTGTGGACCGAACATTTGACGAATGCATCCAGTTGCATCATTACGGGCTAATAAAAGTTTAGTATAGCCATCTGAACGCACTATCGCATCTTCGTCTGTTATCATCGATAACAAAACATTCTCAGGGTGGAAAAAGTACAAGTTATTTTGGATAACAGGTCGGAGGGTCTGTTGAACGTCTTCCGGCAACTGACGAATCCATGCTATGTATTGGAAAATGTTTCGACTTTCGTGAATTGCCAGTGGTTTGCTCTCCACAAGGAACCAGAAAGGCGCATATACTTTTACAACGAACTCTGCCAGGTTTTTCAATAGCATCGAGGGTTGAGAGCACGTCACATAATAGCGGAGGATTCGAGAGGCTGTCGTTAGCCAGCGTGCTGTGCTAATAACACCGGGCTTCTCGTGGGCTAATCTCTCTTCGCATTTTCCGGTATGAACGGCTAAAACCATACCGTACAAATAAAGCTGGTCGCCTCGAACATTCCAACCGTCTATATTTGCAGGCATTTCTCCCATTGGAATGGGTTCGAATTAAAAAAAATTGGTCTGCCACAGACAAACCCATCGATATATCATACTTTAATATCTGAATGTAAATACTGAAGCTATGACAAATTTCAAAAGGTGACCCCTACGGTCTGCAACAATGAATTTATAAAAGCATTTTTTAAATAGTTGTGCTGTAATTATCGAAATACTTTCTGAGCAAAAGTTTTATGATTTTTTGCGAGCTATAAATTTCTAACGTTAGGGTGTCACATTAGGGTTGTAGGAAATGAGATTTGTGGGCTAGGTACTAGAACGGTACACTTGAGGTCAATGGACCTAAGAACAAAATTTTTGGCCTCCCTGAGGCAAAAAAATTCGCTATATCAAACTTTAAGATCGGACTGTAAATATGGAAGATATAACGAAAAAACTAAAAAGGCGACCCCTACGTTCGGCAAAAAATAAATAAATTTTTTCAAATGTCCTTGAAACAATACTTTATATTCGCTGGTGTACGGTGCACTTTTTTATTTCGATACGGTCTATTATACATATATAATATATGTATATTATTTGTATTATTTAATATGTTTATATAAATTTATAAATAAATTTATACATAAAATTTTTTTTTGCTATATTTACATTGTTTTTTTTTATTAACAACTAGGTATTTTAGCATTATTTGCTTTAGATGTTGGTGAATTTTTACTCCCTTTATATTAGCTCGTAGTGTCTGCTTGTCGAAAAAATTTTGGATCGATTTTAACCAATTTCCCGTGAGCCATTCGATCTGCAATTTTGCAGGCAGGCTCGTTGTAATAACAGAAGTGATCTAGTAAATTTTTAATTATGCCAAAACAATGGAAACTTTTAAATTTTTCTACCAGAGTTGATAAAAAAAAATGTATAAAGGGTTAGTTTTTATTATATTATTACCACAACGACCACAAAAACAACAAGTCCATCTATGACAACAATACAACATTTAGAATAACAACAAGAACAATATAGAAACATCATATTTTTCATTTTTTTTTTATTTTTTCAGAGATTTCCCTGGACCTGTTCCACCGATTTTAACGATTTTTGAAATAGAAATCTTCCCATGAATTTGTTGAATCATTCTCACTAGAAATGATCACTATAGCTGCACTATTCAGGGCGTGATCGTGACAAGAACAGCATAGAAAATTATATTTTTTCAATACTTTTTTTAGTTTTTCATTCAAATCTCGGGCCCTAAACGACCGATTTAGACGATTTTAAATAGCAAACTTTTCAGGATGTTAATGAATCATTTTTTATGTCAACGAGCACCCTAGCTGCCCGATTGATGCCGTCATCGTGATTTCCACAGACGGACATACGGACAGACGGACAGACGGACAGACGGACATCGCTGTATCAACTCCGGTTGTTATAAGGATCACAAATATATATATTTTATGGGATCCAAAATTTTTTTTCTAATTATTACAAACGGAATGACAAACTTATATATACCCTCTGCACACTGGAGTGGAGGGTATAACAAAATATTGCACAGATTTTTCTCAAATTTGGTTTGTATATATTTTTTGAAAATATAAGTTACTTTATTAAATATAGTCAGGATTGGTCAATTTTTCGACCTAGTCCCCATATAAATATAGCCCCGATATGAACTTTTTCATATCTACAGCCAAAAAAATTAATCAAAATGCTACTTAAATTTGGTTTATGCTTATTTTCTATATCCAATTAGTTGGACCGAAGAGATAGGGGGTCTAAATGCATGGTATAGGGTATCGTATAGTCGGTCTAGACCGACTACAAATTTCTTACTCGTTTTTAAAAGGGTTTTTTACCCACACAGGTATGAAATGTTTTAACAAATAAGAAAGATTCAAAAAATAAAAACTCTTATTTTTATATCAAAATAAGAATCATTGCGCTAATGTTCAGCAGATTTATTTTGCAAAAATTAACAAATTTGACAACAAAAAATTATAAATTTTTCTGTAGTAATAGCAAGACTATTAGATAATATTACTAACGTTTTTTTAAGTAGAAATATTCTTTGAGTGTAAACAAATTTGCAAATTTGATAGCAAAAAATCCTTAATTTTTCAGTAATAATAGCAGTTGATTTTACTTGTTTTTTTTAGTGTAAAAATTATTTTGAGTGTAAACATTAAAAAAATCCCATTATCTATACTATTAATAGGCTAGCCGATTTCTTGTAACCGATGTTTTGTTCTTCCGTTTTATCCCGATTTTGACCAAACGTACATTATTTGAAAGGTATTTCTTTTTAGCCGTCTTGCAGATTTACAGATTTTTAAATTTTTTCCTTTATTTTGAGTAAATTGGATTTAAAAGTGCCACTAACACATACATAAAATTATACATATACTATACTATGTGTGTTTTATTAAGTTTGTTAATGAGTTTGTTTTCTTCATATACACAATAATAATAAACTAAAATGGTGTTGGTTTGTGAATTGGCTAAGTTGATAAATAAAGCTGCCTAGAAATTCCACTCGAATTTCGAGCGCTGGAATCTACTAGTTACAAAAAATGCTTGTAATTATTATTAAAATCCAAATATGACAATTTTGAATAAATAAAAAAAAAAAACCCCATATTTCAAGCTAAAAGTTAAAAAAAAATTAAAAGTTCAAATTTGACCTAGAATTGCTTAAAAAGTACTTAATCAATTTTAATAGAATTTAAACAAACTCAAGGCCAACTAAATATCTACACACTAGAAAAAGAATTAATAAAATATTTTGATCTGTTCTCAAGTTACAGAATTTTGTCCAATGAAAAACAATTTTCAGTCACTGTGCGTCGTCGCTAAATCGACTCAAAAATTAATTCTGAGTCTATCGGTATAATAAAATAATTGGTCCAGGTCAAATATTTTTGGTAGTTATAAGCATCAGCATAAAGTCATTATACCCTGGACCACATAGTGGTATAGGGTATAAATAGTGATGTACATATATAAAAATCGATAGAAACCGGGTGTTCTATTATTTTCAAAATCAAAAATTGTAAAAGCTATCCAAAGAGTGTGTTCGATGTTATTGTTATATCTTTTTATGAAAATATTCATTTTTTTTAAAGCCATTTATCAAAATAAAGAAGTAAGAAATTTAGATGGTTTACAAGTAAGAAAATTATAGTCGGTCTAGACCGACCATACAATATACCATGTGCTTAGAGAAAGGGTTTTAGATCCAACTAATTGGATGTAGAAAATAAGCATAAACAAAATTTGAGTGGCATTGTTATAATTTTATTGTTGGGAGAAAAGTGAACCGACCCAAACCATATTTCGTGAAGCCTCTTATTTTTCGAATAAACATTTACAAACAAAATTTGAGAAAAATTTGTGCAACACTTTTGTTTTTCGGTAGATTTGTGTAAAGTTCGCGAATCTACTTTATGTGTGGACTACCCCGGTTCTACAGTTACACCATTTATAAAACAAGAATTGAAGAATTGGCCTCCTCCCCAAATAGTAGGATTACTGTTACTGTTAATCTGAAAAATAAGTGGACGTGTCACCTCCCATGCAAAGTCAATTTTCAATACCCTATATCTTGAATAATATACAAGGGAGAGTAACAATACTTTGCGTGATTTCGCAGCTTACGAGTGTTAGTAGACTTGCTGAAAATGGGCGATATCGGATCAGTAGGCATGCCACCTCCCATATTAAATTTCACATCTCTCGAGTACTATGACAGGGAGAGCTTTGCAAATGTGTGCGAAATTATTTGTTACAACTATGGTTAATCATGCCGAAAATGGGCGGAATCGGATCAGTAGGCGGGGCACCTCCCATAAGAAGCAAACATTCAAAATCATACATATCGAGTACGATTTCAGGGAAAACTTTGCAAATTTGTGTGAGCTCATCTGTTAGTACTATGAGTAGCAGGCCCGAAAATGGGCAGAAAAGGAATAGTGGGCGGGTCTTTCACCACATAATTTACTTTTTAAAGTTGAATCACTAATTATACCGCTTTGATAACTAAACGCATCAAAATTAGATAAGGAAACGCCGTTCATTATCAACAAAGTATTGGGTAACATTACTCAATCGACAGTTATCAATGGCAGATTCAAAGGAGAGCATATTATATTGCCAAGAATAACGATGATTCCAACAGATTCTTCAGTTGCAGTTAAAGTGCCATAATTTCCAATTCGTCTGGCATATGCAAAATGCCAATCAAAAAAGCCAATTATAGTCTGCCGCTTGTATTTGGAAAATTCATGCTTGGATCATGGTCAATTATATGTACTAAGTAGGCTCCAGACTTGTATACGCCGACAATGGAGAAACAAAAAATATTTTCCACACGTTGCACAGTGGCGCCCGTAGAGCAAACGAGGTTGCAAAAATCAAAATTTTCATGTGCGCCGACGAAGTTTTGAATAAACCCATGTTATAGGAAATTCAAATATGTTACTCTTAATAATATCACATTTTTAGTTTAGCAGATATAACCGTTCAAAGTTGACCGACTTTCGGTTTTCAAAAAAACACACAATTTTTAGTCAATTTGTTGCGATTTCAGGTGTAATATCACGAAAAATAGGTAACGAATCGCCTTATTTTTTATTTGATTTGATTGATGTATTTATTAAATGTATAATGATAAAAAAAAAATTAAATGTTTGCTTTGTCTTTCTCCTGGTAAATCACTATTTAAAAACTATCCGTTTTTTCACTATTTTTCAACTTTGACGGAAAATAAAAAAAAATCTATATTTTTCTATATTTGCCATATTTGCAAAACATGTTCTTTGATTATTTCTTTACATAATTCAAAAGGTCTTATCTGCCCGTACGTGCCCGTTTGGCTGCTAGAGGTAAAAAAGGTTAAAAAGACATGCTTGCAGAAATTGTATGGCGTGCATCCCTTACATGTTTTGACTGACAGTAGTTTGATCTAATGGTTTGAAAATTGCACTTTAAGTCAGTTGTCTACCTGTGACCCTCTGCCAAAGTCTACTCCCAATATTCTGTTACAGACACAGGATGCACAAAAAACTACTCATTGAAATTCGCAGGTACGCACCTCACTTAAAAATTACTTTGGAGTACAAATGGTCAAGAACAATATTGACTTATGGTCCCTCCAGGTAGGCACAAATCTTATTTAGACACGAGCATAATATCAAAATTGCATAATTCAGCCTAAATCCATATGTACGCAGGGAACAGGTAAATTTTTAGGCATGGTAGCATAAGCCTATATATTGCAAAATAAGCATAATGCCTGGATTAGTCTACGACTGAAAGTTGGCGCAACAAGTACTGAAACCATGGCGTTAAACAATATAAAATTATTTGAACTGTTTAGAAGGTCAACCACACCAAAGTTTTTCACGGAAGCTGCTTTAGAAGAACTTGATAGCTTATACGGAAATATTGAGAGAAGCGAAATTATAAAAAATAATTTTTATCTGATATATGCAAATATTAAGGCAAAATGGGTGAAATCTAATCGAACCATTCAGAACTTCAACTCCAAATACGAGGACTGGCTTAATGAAGAGACACCATCCTGGATATATTGGATATATTAAACCCACCACATCAACCAGAGGAGCAAAAGGAAGGCCAAAAAAAAAGTATTGAGGAGTGTTCAATTTTCACAAGACAGAGGAAACTTGCCGATGCCACCAATGACTTGACCACGAAGTATTTATCGGACGCGCTGTCTATTAAATATACAAAGGATAGTGAAAGAGTTAGGTCGCAGATTACAAAATCTGTTGCTGATGCAAGACCACTGCGACTAAAAAGGATTAAGGAAAGCATTCCCACGCCCACAAACGCACACATTAAAAAGTATGGTTCCGAAGAAGCCTTGGCCTTGTTTATGGACTTACAACTTTCCAAAGAAAAATATGAGATACTACGGGCATCCTTGATGCGACACGGGGCTGACGTTTTACCAGGATACAAGCATATTACGCAAGCCAAAATAAATTCACGACCACTGCATACGGAGTTTACGGAAGTCTCTGTGAAAGCCAATCTGCAGGATCCCATGGGCCATACAGCAAAACGGTTGTTGGAGAGTCTTCCTGAAAATGAGGTGAAAATTCTTCCTGAGAAACTGACATTGATCAGCAAATGGGGCTGCGATGGATCATCCGGACAAAGCGTTTATAAGCAAAGGATATTTTCCGATGACGCTACAATATCGGCCGGAAATATGTTTATGGCATCTGTTGTTCCTTTGCGGCTAAAATCTGATGTTTCCCTATACTGGAAAAATCCACGTCCGTCATCAGTGCATTATTGCCAACCAATAATGTTTCAGTTTGCAAGGGAATCGGCAGAACTCATAAGGACCACGGTGAAGGACATTGAAGAACAAATAAGCAAGATTAAGCCTACAAAGCTGCAAATTGGAGAAGGAAAATATATTGAATGCAATTACGAGTTCCACCTGACCATGGTTGACAGAAAAGTCGTAAACCAACTGACAGGAACAACCTCAACATTGTCATGCCCGATTTGCAAAAAGAGTCAGAAGATCTTTGGTAATTTAAACGATTCTACAAACGAGGAGAATTACGAATATGGAATGTCACCATTGCACACAAGGATATGGTGGATGGAGTTCTTGCTAAAACTGGCGTATACCCTACCACAAGAGGAGGAAAACTTCGATGAAAATACATCAATAAAGGATAAGGAAAAGATCAGAAAGAACCAAGTACAGGATGCTTTTTTTAAACAAGTTGGACTAAAAGTAGACTGTCCCAAGCACGGATACAGTAACTCAATCGATGGAAACACTTCTAGGAGATTTTTTGAAAATGATGAGGCAGTAACTAGAATCACTGGAATTGACAATCAAATCGTGAAAAGATTGGGAACGATCTTGAATGTTTTAAACTGCAAAGAAAATGTCAATTCTACAAAATATGGAGAATATGCATCGAAAACTGCATCTCTTTTAGCAGAAATGTATCCACAGAAGAAGTTGACCAAGACCGTCCATAAAATATTGGCGCATGGCAAAGATATAATTGAGTACCAGTCTTTGCCAATTGGAGAGCTTTCTGAAGAAGCACAGGAGTCTCTTAACAAATTTTATAAAAAATATAGATTGCAGAACACATTCAAAGCATCAAGGGTAAGGCAAAATGAGGACCTCTTCAACATGTTGGCTGCATCTTCCGATCCACTTATTTCTTTCCTGCGGAATGTGAAGTCACGAATAGAGTTAGAAAATAATTATAGTTTAGAAATGATTAGTCTTTTACCTTCTCTTACGAATTGTGATGAATATTTTACAGAAAATTGAAAAAAAAAATTTAAAATAGAAGTAATTTTTTTTAATTTGTTGGGTAATAATTTAAAACATAAAACCCTAAAGAAAAAAAAATAAAAACAATCTAAAAATGTAAAAATTATTTTTTTTAGTTGCCATAAAATTGATTTTTCTACAAATTTAAACTTTGATAACCTATAAGTAGGCCCCTACAAAGCGTAGCACCCTTTCCAAACGCTCATTTCATAGGCTGAACAGTTATCTATCATATGCTGTTTAAACTGTACAATTATGTTATTCCGTTCAAAAGATATGATTTACGCAACGAAAAAACTCAAATGGCGCCACTGTGCGTTGGCTTTACAATAAATTATTATTTAATAAGATCAGATAAAGATAGTGTTATGTGAAACAGCACTAAATTTTTTTATATCGAAAATAAAATCTACATTTAAAATTACATTTGAGTTTCATTTCATTCTTTTTAAAAAATTTCTTCCGCATTAGAAATTCATATCAAAACAAATCTGGGGATAAAATAGATACACAGTACAACATTTTTGAAGTCATCGAGTGCAAACTCCTTCTTGTGTGAGGTTTTTGGAAGTACTTATCGCAACTAACAAAACTCCATTTGGGTTTTTCTAGTTTAGCTGCTATTCGGATTTTATGGCAACATGTATATTTCGGCTAAAACTTGTGATTTCCGAAGAATATGGAATTATTCTCACGTCTTTATCTCGGTAACCAATTGGAATTTTATTTTCCCATATTTAGCACAATTCTAGCTATAGAAGAGAAGAAAAAAAGTAAAAGAAACTACCCGAAAAACTGCATCTAGTGCCTCAAAATTGCTAAAATATCGAAAAATTTTCATCCACAAAGATCCCTTTTTAAAAAAATCTTTATTTCCACCAAAATAAAAAAAATATACATTTTCCAGCTGTATTTTACACCGAACATTCGAGAAATGAATGAAAAATGTAGCAAAAAGCCAAAAAAAAATAATTACTCAATATCCACTGAAGTTGATACTCTCGGGAAAGCCTGTGAAGTTGATGCTCTTTGTTCTTTCATTGCTGGTCCATGGTCCATGATCGGAATCATCATCATCCGGTATACAGTGGCGCTAACATTCTGCTGTGTGAGTTTTCTGCGCTTCAAAAATGAGGTCCAAAAATTCTGAATTCCGTTGTGAAGGGAGAAAATACTATCGAGTGCCCATGCGGAGGTATAGGTGGTAGCATGCAGTAAAAGTTGCAACATATGCTTTTGTCTTCAACTTTCTCTTATTTGTTCAACAGCATAATGAATGCATGCATAGTACCTGGTGCTATCCTGTCCGTTTGGGTCGTTTACCCAGATAACCGGCTTAGCAAAATGAAAGTGTCCTCTTCGTCGATGAAACCAATTCAAAATACTGCTATAGCAAATAAGCACACTTTATTCAGCGTCAAATCTTCGCCACTTTTTCCACTTCATCGAAATATTGCGTATATGTAGAGTTACATCCCGGAGCTAACAAATTTTTTCGCTTCTTCTTTCCAACTTTGGGCACTATATGACCACAAACGTAACAGAATTCATTTATTTTTGGGCACATCTAGGTTAGGTTAGGTTAGGTTGGAAGTGGCTGCTGATCCAAGGACCAGCACACTTAGACTCTGGGGTCCGTTGTGATACCACGGGACGAATGGGTGTTCCCATCAGTCCCCACCGGAGAACCAGTTCGAGCTTCTAATGAAGCCCCTAAGATGTGAAATTTCCACGTTTGAGAGGTCAGAGAGATCGTGAAGAAACGGCGATCCCAATGTCCGTAATCTTGTTCTGGATAGCGCCGGGCAGTGGCAGAGGAAGTGTTCTACGCTCTCTACCTCCTCCACATCCAAGCAGCTACGACAGAAATCATTTGACGAGACCTTAAGGCGCTCAGCGTGTCTCCCTATAAGGCAGTGCCCAGTAACAACAGCAACTACCGTTGAGACCTCCCCACGGGAGAGTGATAATAGCGCATTTGTACGCTTTCGATTCAGAGCAGGCCAGATTTGTCTTGTGATCCTACACGTTAATCCATTAGCCCATCTGTTATTCGTTATGCCAGCGGTGCGAAGCCGAAGTTCAAGCTTGCACTATTCCAGGAGTGTACCAACACATTCCAAATCCGCTGGAACCTGTAAGGTAGTACCCTGTCTTGCCAGCTCATCCGCTTTGCAGTTTCCCGGTATGTTCCTGTGCCCTGGGACCCATATGAGCCTGATGTCGAACTGCTTGGCCATCTCATTTAAGGACGTGCGGCAGCTAAGGGCGGTTCTCGTTTTCAGGAACATTGATCGCATGGATTTTACTGCGGCTTGACTATCAGAATAGATGTTGACTGCGGTCGTAGACAGAATATTCCGACCCAACCAGTCAGCAACCTCCTTTATTGCCAGTACCTCTGCCTGATATACACTGCAGTGGTCTGGTAACCTTCGAGCCAGATTTAGTCCAAGCTCCCCTGAATGGACTCCAAAACCAACCTGACGGCACAATTTCGATCCGTCAGTATAGAAATTTACGGAACACCTACTGCCTGGTGTCCTCCCAGACCAAGATTCCCTGGTCGGTATTAGTGTACAGTAGTGACGTTCAAATACGCTCCTTGGAGTAGTGTAATCCACGTTCAATGGCAAGTTCCTGTCATTCAGGATCACCCCGTGGCCACAATTGTAGCCCCGCCATTGTAGTGTGCTTCTTAATCGAATGGCCGATGAGGCCGCCGACTGCTTCCCTAATATTTCCAGTGGTATTAGGTGTAATAGGATGTTCAAGGCATCCGAAGGTGTAGTACGAAGGGCTCCAGTGATGCACATGGAAGCCATTCTCTGTACCCTTGCGAGAAGGTTGTTATTGGTGGCCTTCTCCAAAGCAGGCCACCAGACGATGACTCCGTACAGGAGTACTGGACGGACCACCGCTGTATAGATCCAGTGAGCAATTTTCGGACTAAAGCCCCATCGCTTACCAATGGCCTTCTTACAGGAGTATAAAGCTATAGTCGCCTTCTTCACCCGCTCCTCCAAATTCCGTCTGAAGTTCAGCTTCCTGTCCAGGAATACGCCAAGATACTTGGCTCCATCAGAGAAGACGACTTCAGTGCCGTTGAGAGAAATGGGATCGAAGTTAGGGATCTTATACTTCCTAGTGAAAAGCACAAGTTCCGTTTTGGTCGGATTAACCCCCAGACCGCAACCCCTTGCCCAGATAGATAGCTCTGTGAGAGCCCGTTGCAGGATATCTCTAATTGTAGATAGAAACTTCCCATTTACGGCCATGGCCACGTCGTCAGCATATGCGACTACGCTGCAGCCTTGCCCCTCCAACGATACTAGCACTGGGTTTAGCACCAAGTTCCAGAGAAGTGGTGATAGAACGCCACCTTGGGCACATCTAAGAATTAATGATTTTGCTGTTATACACTCGAAATAATGTATTATTGCCTTGTCACGTTAATGACAGCATGCGGCTACATGATATTTGTGTTGACTGCCAGGGCTAGAGAAGCTGGAAAAAAAATTAAGTTGGAAAAAAATTCCATAGTTGATAAACTAAAATCTCAAATTTCAATGGAAAGTGTGAAAAAATCACCTTCCAGTATTAGAATTACGAATTATATTATAAAATGCTGAAAAAAATAGAAGAAATTAGAATTTTTCAGCATTTTATAAATTTTGAGGTACTAGATGCAGTTCTTCGGATTAGTTTGTTTTACACTTTTTTTCTTGTAATCTATACCTATAACTGTGCTGGAGACAGGATAAAATACAGCTGTGAGTAAAATTGCAAGTTCGGACAATTCATCATGACATTGGCGTGAAAATAAAAATTCCGTCAGTGAACTGCTACGCAAACAGGCGAGAAATGAATGTGCCAAAGTACTAAGGCGCGAAAAGTTTCTTCACGATCAGCGTTAACGATCAGTTCTTTCTACTCCTCAAGGCAGCAAGAGCTTTTGGTTATTTGTTAAAAGAGTAAAGAATAATGCTAGTTCTACTATCATAGCTCTTATAATGAATGACCTAATATTCACGACCCGGTTGATAAGGCTAACGTTTTAGTTGAACTTTTTGCAAAAAATTCATTTTTGCCGGATAGCAATCAACCACTGCTTGAACTCGAAAGAGTATCTTGTAATATGCCTAAAATATTCTTCCGAGCACGTGCAGTTAAAAAGGTTCTTTCGGATCTCAATACTAATAAGTCTCCGGGACCGGATGGTATACCAGCACTGGTGGTTAAACAGTGCTCTTTGATGCTAACCAGTCCATTGACTAACCTTTTCAGCCTTTCGTACCGTGTGGGAGTTTTTCCCTCTTGCTCGAAGGTTGCTAATGTCCAACCAATCCCTAAAAAGGGTGCGGCTAATAAACCTGAAAATTACCGTCCAATTGCAATCTGCTCTGTGCTCTCAAATGTGATGGAGAGCATGATCAATTTCCATCTTGTGAACTACCTATATTCCAACTCACTTCTTAATGATCGACAGTATGGCTTCCGCAGAAATCGCTCCACGGGAGACCTGTTAGCTCTACTTTCTGAGCGCTGGAGTCGATCCATTCGTAATTTTGGTGAAAGTAAGGTGGTTGCTCTAGATATTTCCAAGGCATTCGATCGTGTATGGCACGGTGCATTGATGTCAAAGCATATTGCATTTGGGGTCGGTAATGACTTCTCTCGATTTATACCGAGTTTTCTCAGAGACCGAACAATACGTGTTGTTATTGATGGGGTCTCATCTAATGAGTTTCAGCTTAATTCAGGGGTACCCCAAGGTTCCGTTCCTTCTCCTTCTCTTTTCCTTATCTTTCTGAACGACCTGCTTGGTCAAACTTTTAATTCTTTATACTCTTTCGAAGATGACAGCAGCATTTGTCATTCATTTTCCTTTAACTGTAGGCCAAACCTCTTGGAGGTTTGGGGCAAAAGTCAGACAATGAATGACACACTCAATCAGGACCCACGTACAATCTCCGAGTGGGGTAAAGCGAATAGGGTTGATTTTAATGCGCTGAAGACTCAATGTTGTATGTTGACCCATAGGCCCATGGAATCAAGAATGTCATCTGTATATATGGGTGGTATAGGCATTGAGGAATCGGATACTCTTGATGTTCTAGGCATGAGAATTCAATGTGATGTTCATTGGAATGAGCATGTTTTTCAAGTGTCGGAAGAAGCATTCAGGTGTCTTGGTTTTTCTAAAACGGTGTAAAAATTACTTCACTCCTTCTGATCTCCTTAAAATCTATACCACTTACATCCGACCGAAAATGGAATACAACTCCCATATATGGGCAGGAGCTTCAAAGTCTATTTTGGAGCTACTGGACCGTGTGCAAAGGAGGGCGTTGGCGCTCATCAATGACAGTAGGGTATCCAACTCTATTGATTCATTGGAACATCGTCGGAATGTGGATTGTGTAGCACTGTTCTATAGATATTACCATGGGAAATGTTCTTCTGAGATTAGCGAGCTTATTCCAAGTGCCCGAGTTTAGGTTCGATCTACCCGCTTCTCAAGTAGATCACATCCGTTTGTAGTCTATTATCCAGTTAACCGCACAACGCTTTACAGAGAAAATTCGTTTATCAGTCGAACTAGCCGTATGTGGAATAAACTCTCCGCAGAGGTCTTTCCAGACAGTTATAATCTAATAAAATTTAAGTCAAATATTTACAAACACTACTCCCTCTCTCCTCCTTCCCATAACCTATTTTCCTCAAATCAACACAATGTACTGCATTTATAGGGGGCATCCCCTGAGTGTCGGTTAACAAAAAAAAAAAAAACATCAAGTTTAAGCCAAAATATATGTACATGAGGCCGAACAGCAGCTGAACTAGCGAAATCCGAATGGGATGACTTCAAAAATGATGCACTGTGTTGTGAAACAAATTTGCAATTGTTAATTAACATACGTACCATACGTTGTTGCTTGCATTCTGCGATACATACACAATTTGTCGAGTAAGTATTCCTACCTTACAATTCGTCGTTGTGGAGGTATGCTAAAAAATTTAATGACCTTATAATTTTGAAACGCATCTTACATCATACTTTGCTTAGATTAAATAAATATTAAACTCGAATATATCTGGATATTTCACCATAACGATTGATGCATTTTTAGAAACCCTTTATGTGATTACCATTTGTATACCGTTTCATTGGAAGTATAAAAATTAAAACACTTTTTAAAAAAAAACTTTTAAAAATTTTCTGAACACTTCCAGCTACGAGTACCTATCGTCATCTCCAGACGTGAGGCTTTTTGGGATTCAGTATAAAAAATATTAGGGTTTATTTTTATGGGAATGAAAAATACTCGATTTTTGTGTGCATACAAATCGAGTCACTCTAATCCATATGTGCCCAAGACCTATGCACTCGATGCACATTTGCGTTTGTAAAAGCACTTAGGCATAGGCAGTATATTTTAATACACGCACAGCACTCAGCACCAAGCAAAACAAAATACTCGAACAATTTTTTCTTTTTCGTTTTTTGTTGTTTTTTCTTACTTATACGAGAGAGCAAAGCAAGAACATTTTCGTATGCTTTGTTGGTACACATAAGCGACCGAGATGTTCAATGTAGATTTCGTAGTTGCTCAACGTATAATGAGGTTAAAAAATAATTTGCAGCTGTGAATTAGAAAGCACTTGAAAAAATCAGTGTAGGTCTTAAGATTAAAATTTAAATGATTGCTTTAAAAAATGGCCTACAAGTATTCAGACGAGCAGTGGGAAAGCGATTTTTTTTTTTCACTTATAACTTTAAGTTTGAAGCAGAATGTTTGATATGCTTTCAAATTATGCAGACTAACACAAAATATTATATTGAAAAGCATTTTAAGAGATTTATTTTTTTATATGAAAATTTTTCTTTTTTTTAGAAAAAAAGTGTGAGAACTTTCGTAAGAATGTTGTGGGCACCCTTGTTCTAATCTATATACCACATGTCTGTGCATGTTAATGTACTCGTATATTATGTAAACATTTACATTTTATATGTTTTCTATTTGCAGATGACACAATACCAACTATCAATACTGGCATACCAAATGTTGAGATGGGACATTGTACTAAAACGATGCAAATTTTGAAATTAGCTCTAAGGGATATTGAAAACTACAACAACAATAACAAACATCTTCATCAAGTTAATCAGGTTCAACAACAAAGTCATCAAATACTATGGTTATTTCTTACCGATGATGATACGTTATTAAGGTAAGGGCTTCAATGTGGCATGAGCTCACCATTGTTGAAAATGATGAACAGTGAGGCATTTTTTATAACGCGGTTAATACATTTTGAATTCTTTGATTTCTTAAACATGAGATAGAATTTATCAATTGTGCTATGCAACAAACAAAATAACAAAGATAACCACTACATGTATATTAGGGCGGGTCGATTTAAAAATCGCCCATTCCTCAGTGAAAATCGTATTCTAGGGATCAAAATAAGAAACTTTTCCGAAGGAACCATACATACCTCTAAAACGAATTCTGATGTCCCAACTTTTGACCTGTCTGTCTGTCTGTCTCACTTTGACCCATTTAGAGTGCCCCAATCGAGTCCAAATGTATGATTGTTGTTTGTAGTGTTTTTTACTTTCAAGCCTGGGCAATTTCGCACGGCTCTCTAATGCCGTCGCCAGAACAGCATATACATTTTCCGGTATAACCCGTTTGGAAACGCTAGCTAGCAATTGAACATGTCGTTCCGTTCCTTGTATGTGTGATGGAATTTTTGGATCATTAAACGGTGGATCATCTTGATTTAAATATTCTTTCAATGTATCGTACGGAATGCTTCGCGTGAATGGTGGTTCAAATACGTTATTTATGTCATTCATATTGATCATTTCCGTGTAACTTGTGCAATTAAAGTTTATATCTAGTTTTTTATAAGCTCTAAGTTGCGTTGGGTCGTCAACATCGGTTCGATAGCGTAGAATTTTCTTGATAGCACAGTCACGCTTTTCTTTGCTATCATCAAACAACATTGATAACAAGATATTTTCCGAATGCGCATAATATGAATTATCTTTAATTACTTGATTGACTATTTTGCGTAAACGAGGTTCTAGAAATCGTGACCAACCAATGAACTTGAAAAATAATGCACTGCCGTACACGACAGAGCTGTAATACTTGATATTGAAGTACATTGGCACATAACATTTAATTATGAATTCAACGAGAATTCTTAAATTTGCATCTGGATTTTCCGTTGTCACATATAATCGTAATAATCTAGCGGCCTTGGTGAGCCACCGAGAATGTACAATTTTCCCTGGTTTGATGTTAGCCAGATCCACCGAATCCACACCGCTAGGAATTGCATGGGCCATGTCGTATAAGTACTTCGAATCGGTGGAAAATTCAATTTTTTCTGGAGCAGGTGGCATATTTTGCAACTCAATTTTCTGGAAGCCGTCCACCACCTGAAAATATATAATAATAAAATAATTAATAATGGTTGACAATTATAATAAATGAGTGATAGCAATAACTTACCGGAAGAGTTTCACAAGTTTCGATTTGACGGCTCAGTTTTCCGGTTGCCGATCTCGGTCCAGTGCTGGTTGATTTATCCAAAGCTTCAAACAAATGCCGTAACGGAAGTTCGTTGAAGTGTAGAAGGCAAACGAACCAATGCAATGGTCTTTTTAACAGCAATTCGAATCACCGTCAGTTCATATTAAAATTAATGCATCCAGTGATATATTTTTATCGTTGAAAAAATCATTTAATTTGGTTGTTTTGTTTTCAGCGGTTTCATGTTCCAGTCTTACGTAACCAATCAATTCAGAATTGGGTTCTCTCAAAATAACAAGATGAGGTTCTTTTACCATCCTAGTATGATACTTCTCATCAATTTTATCTATCGTTAAAGTATCATCTTTTCTGCCATCGAATGAAAACGCTAACAAATTGGTATCATCTAACCGTTTGCGAAGCACTTCTTGTCTGCATTTCTCTTTTTCTCTGCGAACTTTCGATTTATCCATGATGAGAGGTTTCCCATGCTTATCTTTAATTTTAAAATCTTGAAAAAGAGCGGTTCCCAATGCTGATGCTACTCTATCAGGCACATCAAATCTGTCACATACCAAGGCAAAGTTAAAACAATCGTATCTCTCTGTGTATTGTGAACTTGTGTTTCTATCCATATCTTCTTGAACCGGTGGCGGTGCGTATGTTGAATCATCGGGATCTTGGTATGTTGACATTGATGACATACACGTTGCTCCTTGCTTTTCAATTTCCATCACAAATGCATCCATTGTTAGTCTTCTCTGATTATGTTGATCGTGCATAAACCCTTTGAAACGTTCGGGAACCAAGCCGCATGCACATGGAGCTGCCTTCAAATCGCATTTACATGTTCCAATGTAAAAAATTGTTTCCAGAGATTTTACATACTCTGTAA
Source organism: Cordilura impudica (assembly GCA_963682025.1). Lineage (NCBI taxonomy): Eukaryota > Metazoa > Arthropoda > Insecta > Diptera > Scathophagidae > Cordilura > Cordilura impudica. Next base: position 240,096,543 of record OY821518.1, read on the forward strand.
ATTGTTGGGTTTTGTTTCTTCTCTTGATTTGGCCTTGATATTTGTCAAGCAATCTATTCAATTTATTACATGCACTTTTTTTCAGCATTATTTCCATACCAAGTTTTTCCCAAATTCCAATCAACTTATCTTGTACTTGAATAGTGAATGATTTATAGGAAAACTTTTTTTGTTCTGTTTTAGCACGTTCGCTTAAGTAAAAATAATAACTCAAGATATCCAGATGGGTTGGTAAATTAAGATCAGTCAAATCAGTAGACACACCAAAAACAGTAACATCATGCTTGGGTATATGACTCATTGGGTTTTCGATAGTGGTTGATGTTGTTGTTCCTTCATCTTGCGGTGTAGAGGATGGTGGATTCATTGTAAACTTTTTGATTTGGAATGGTCACTTCACTTATTATTTTTTTTTTAAATATTTTTTTTTATCTGAAATTAGCACTTCACACTTTCAGTTCTTCACAACGACTTAATGCATTCACAAAAACTGTTGCGTTATATATGGTCCACGAGACGAGGTAATAAGAATGAAATGGTAATTTCATTTCTACCTATGTGTCTTGTGGTGGCTTAAAAACCCACACAAGCAATTTTACGACCTGCAATTGTGTCACAGTGATACGTTCATTTTTTAAAAGGGTTGAATAAAAAACCCACACAACTAAGTTTACGACATGCAAATGCATCACAGTGATGCCTTGGTTTTAAAAGGGTTGTAAAAACGCTAATTTCTAATAAATTTTTTTAATTTCTTTTCTATTACTAAGTTAAATAAATTTTTTCATTTACATATGTTCTGACTAAATAAATTTCTAAAGAGATAAGTAAACTCCAAAAAGAAAAAAACATAGGCATTTCGCTGATTTTTTCATGTAAAGTGCCAAAACTGGCGATTTTTTGAAATGTTTATATGGGGAACCCCACATGGGAGTTCTAGGGGGTGTGCCACTGGTATGGGTGAGTCGGCCCTCCAAAGTTAGGGGGGTCAATCATACATTTGGACTCGATTGGGGCACTCTAAATGGGTAAAAGTGAGACAGACAGACAGACACGTCAATAGTTGGGACATCAGAATTCGTTTTAGAGGTATGGTTCCTTCGACAAAGTTTCTTATTTTGATCCCTAGAATACGATTTTCACTGAGCAATGGGCGATTTTTTTGCCTCCCCACAAATCGACCCGGCCTAATGTATATCCTATACCACTATGTGGTCAGGGTATAATGACTTTGTGCCATGTAAACCTTGTAATAAAACTACAGGTCACAAATATGAATATACTTTGAATAAATTTGGCATTCAAGCTGTTGATAATTGATGCATGTCCAAACCTAGTCCCCATACAAATAACCCCTATGCGATCGACTTAAATTGCCAATATGATAATTTTCCTTCCTTGACACATTGTTCATCAGTTCGTGTTTTTTCTCTTCTGGGGCACCCTTAACTTTAACGTGTGCGAAGCATAAATTTCATTCCGAGATCAATTTTTAATGAAATTTCTTTGTTCAACAAATTCAGACATTGTTAAGTTCGCCAAATTTAATTTAAGTTGTTGGGCATAGTACTACCAGCTTCCAGAAAAAATTATTTTTCCTAATTTCTAGGCGCAGTATCATATTATAATGATCTGCATCTTAGGGTAAGTTACGTCAATCTCATTTAAGGCATTTGTGGGAGGGAGTTTTTACACTATGTTACACGGATGCACAAATAGACGGAGTCGTTAAATTATCAAAGAACCTAATTCTCAATCAATCGGTATAAAATATGGTGTGTCTAAATCAAGTATTTGTGGCAGTTACCAACATTACCACAGGGTATAATGATTTCGCTGGTAGCTACAAGCGGAATTCAATTCAAGAGATAACTCATACACCTCTTTCATATGCGCTGTACACTTTTAATACGAATACCACTTATTTCTCAAAATGCCCCACTGTAATATGTTTCAGATCTTAATGTGTAGACATAATTTTTTAATAGGCATCTTCTTGTATCATTGTAGTAATACTTGCAAATTTACAAGAGCTAAAAATTAATTTAATTTCCAATTAAAATTGCAATTTGTATCATGAGGGATTAAACGTATCTGGATCATTGAATTCAATATTAAAATTGGATTGCATTGGAAAATATTTTATTTTAATTTCCATAGGCCAACTCATATTTTATTCGTTGGCGCTTTATATTTATTTTTTTTTTTTTTATATCATTTGCCTTCGTTTTTTTTTAACTTTGTGAAAACTTATTATGTTTGTTATTCTGTGGGCAACAAGTTTATTCTGCTAACCAACCATCATCCATCTATTCAAACACTTATACTTGTATAAATTTATAGACGGTGATTTTCTCAAATATTCAATGAAATAAAATTTGCATACCCAAACAAACATTCATTCACCTCATTCACCACATATTATGTGTGTATGTGTGTATGTCTTTTACTACTAACGATTTTAATGGTATTCATCTCCTTTTCCGTTTCCTTCATCCCTTTTTGATTTTGCTTTTTGTTGTTGATAGTGTTTCAGGTGTTTGCCAAGTGCTTGGATGTTTTGATGCTATGCATGATATTTATCTGGGTGAACGCTATGGTTATCGTTTATATGCCCAGGATGGTTTCAATTATATAACGGGTGGTGGTGGCATCGTATTCTCACTGTCAGTGGTTAAACTTATATTGCAACATTGTTCGTGTCCTTCACCTTCTGCGCCGGATGATATGATTTTGGGTTCTTGTTTGCATTCACTTCAGCTAAGCGCTCTTCACTCGTCACGTTTCCATCAAGTAAGTTTTTCAGCATCTTAACATTGAATAGCTTTATATTATTCCAACAAATAATTAACATAAATTTTGTTTTTCTTTCATTCTCTCCCAAATAGGCTCGTCCAAATGATTATCCTTTGGATTTACTGATGCAAGAAGCACCTGTTTCCTTTCACAAATTTTGGCAATTAGATCCGATTGATGTTTATAATCATTGGTTTTCCTCACAGGATCTTCAGTTGATGACTGAGAAACAGCTGCTGAAAAATATTCCATCTGTGGACCACTATACTAAATCTCGCAAACTTTTAGCTAAAGCCGAGCCTTTGAATTTGAATGATATACCTGTTTCATTGGTTGCTTCGCTACATCATTCTAAGGAGAGACATGTTGATCTTTAATAATAATGAATAATGTAATTAATGTTATATAACTGTAAATAAAATGAAATTATTTTGGTAAGTTTTAAAGTGTTGCATTTTAAGTATGACTATTTTTCAAATACAGAAATTGCATTATGGTAATTTTACTCTTTCGCCTATATCTCGAGTTCAAGCAATCTGGTTAATAAATATCTACTAGCAGATTCCAGCGCTCGAAATTCGAGTGCAATTTCTAGGCAGCTTTATTTTTCCACTTAGTCAATTCACAAACCAACACTTTTATGGTTTAAACAAACAAACAAACACATTAACAAATTTAATAAAACAAACATAGCATATGTATAAATTTATGTATGTTTTAGTAGCAACTTTAAATGCAATTTACTCATAATAAAGGAAGAAATTTAAAAATCTGTAAATCTACAAAACGGCGAAAAAGAAATACCTTTCAAATAATATACATTTGGTCAAAATGGGGATAAAACGGTAGATCAAACATCGGTCACAAGAAATCGCCTAGCCTAGTAATATTATAGATATATTAATATGTGAAGGTAAATTTTTAGTTCTCTTTTTAAGCAATATGTGGGCACTAGGGTGGGCCTTCGTTATATGGAGGGAAAAAAAAGTATTCAAACTGTCGGTCTCACCCCCTAGAAATATGCGAATAGCAAAAAAACTGAGAAATACAAAATTTTGGGCCAATCAAAAAACGTTTAGTCGTGGCGCAAAGCGATTGAAAATTTCAAGTGTTTTTATATGGGGAAAATATGACTTTTTTTCAGATTTTACGAAAATTTCGTTCTATAATTTAATTTTTTCGACAAGCTGTTACATAATTCGGGATCAGTATTAAATTATCCTTTCAAAAGGCTATAAAACTTCAAAATCGTACGAAACCTCGCCAAGAAATAGCAAATGACCCAGACCACTTTTGTGACAAAAAAAACTAGGTCATGAAATTTGATGGCATTTTTTTCAACTTTGAGAAATTGATTAAAGCCATCATTCTTTTTTGGTCTCTATACTTATAAGAACTCAGATATGAAGTATTGTTTTATTACCACGTTGTTAACCTATTGCGCATTGAGACCGAAAATTGGAAATTTTTTTGATAAAATTTTTAAAACTCCTTTTTCAAGTTTGAAACAATTTTCTTAAACAAAATTTAAAAAAATGAATCTATCACTTTAAGGTTTTATTAAATATGTGTCGCAGATTAACTGTGTGAATTTTTAAGTAAATCCCTCTGCCAGAATTTTTTTGACAAGGATTTTATTCTCGCGGATTTCGAGAAAAATTGGATTTTTGTGAAATATTCTGTAAATGTACTTTTTCTAAATACTCAAAAATTCATCACTTTTCTACTTCTAAATATTATATCTTATCTTAATAGCCTAGGGTTTCGGAAAAAAATAATATGACTCCATTAACCCTTTTAACCTCCATTAATATTTTGTAAGTGCTGTCCAATTTTTAGATGCGACACTTAAAATATAATAACCAAATATGTAGAAGTTTCGTTCCAAAAATTTGGGATAAATCCGAGAACGTTAACCAGTATTTGCCAAGGCCAGCTTTGGATTTTTAGATATTTTAAAATAAAAATGACCTAAAACGAGTTTTCTCTTAAATTCGTTGATACCACTATTTAGAATTTAAGAAAAATAATTCGGTTAATTTTTATTTATTTAACCATTCAGTGCTCCTGGGATCAAAATAATCCATTGTGATATATCTTTGGTGCAATTATCTGCTTATTGCTCGCGAATATAAATTAAAACAACTTTTAACCAATTTTGTTATAAAATTACTTTATGTAATAAAGTAATAGTTGAATTTATTGCTGTCTCACCCACCAATTTGGTGGATATTGATAAAAAATGCCAAAAAAAATTTCAGGTCAATCGGTGAAGATGCCATTACTTATAATGGTTGACATTTTTTGATTTTTTATAATCGGTCGCTTTATATTATCCTCAATGTCACCTACATGTTTTGAAACTTCTACCATTTTATTTCCCATTTTTAAATAGTTTATTAAATAAAAGTAAATATCAAATATAATAATATATATAAAAGGGTATATTAAATTAATACTACTCTTAATGGAATAAATTACAAAATTAAATCAAAGTGAATTTCAAAAAACGTCCTATTTTTTAGACATATGACCTAAGTTGTTTTAATTTATATTCGCGAGCAATAAGCAGATAACTGCACCAGAGATATGTCACAATGGATAATTTTGATCTCAGGAGCACTGAAGGGTTAAATAAATAAAAATTAACCGAATTATTTTTCTTTAATTCTAAATAGTGGTATCAACGAGTTTAATAGAAAAACTCGTTTTAAGTCATTTTTATTTTAAAATATCTTAAAATCCAAAGCTGGGCTTGGCAAATAATGGGTTAATGTTTTCGGATTTATCCCAAATTTTTGGGACGAAACTTCTACACATTTTATTATTATATTTTAAGTATCGCACCTAAAAATTGGACAGCACTTACAAAATATTTGAATTTTTTGCATAAATTGTCTTTTATTAGTTTGGGGTCATATGTGACCCCAATTCCAAAACGGTTAATGGAGTCATATTATTTTTTTCCGAAACCCTAGGCCATTAAGATAAAATATAATATTTAAAAGTAGAAAAGTGATGAATTTTTGATACAAAGTATTTAGAAAGAGTACATTTACAGAATAATTCAAAAAATCCAATTTTTCTCGAAATCCGCAAAAATAAAATCCTTGTCAAAAAAATTCTGGCTGAGGGACTTACTTAAAAATTCATACAGTTAATCTGCAACATGTATTTCATAAAACCTTAAAGTGATAGATTCTTTTTTTAAATTTTGTTTAAGAAAATTTTTTCAAACTTGAAAAAGGAGTTTTAAAAATTTTATCAAAAAATTTCCAATTTTCGGCCTCAATGCGCAATAGGTTAACAACGTGGTAATAAAACAATACTTCATATCTGAGTACTTATAAGTATAGAAACCAAAAAAGAATGATGGCTTTAATCAATTTCTCAAAGTTGAAAAGAATGCCATCAAATTTCATAACCTAGTTTTTTTTTTGGCACAAAGGTGGTCTGGGGCATTTGCTATTTCTTGGCGAGGTTTTATTCGATTTTGAAGTTTTATAGCCTTTTGAAGGGATAAGTTAATACTGATCCTGAATTATATAACAGCTTGTCGGAAAAATTAAACTATAGAACGAAATTTTCGTAAAATCTGAAAAAAAAAAAAGTAATATTTTCCCCATATAAACACACTTGAAATTTTCAATCGCTTTGCGCCACGACTAAACGTTTTCTGATTGCCCAAAACTTTGTATTTCTCAGTTTTTTGCTATTCGCATATTTCTAGGGGGTGAGACCGACACTTTGAACACTTTTTTTATTAAGGGCCACCCTAGTGGGCACGGAGGAGTGTGAAAATTGGCAGAGTTAGAGGTCATATGGAGAAGAAGCTGAGAACGATAAAATTTATGTTTAATCTGTTTTAAAAATATATTAAATTAAATAAAATAAAATATTTCTAATAATTCGTTACGCCCTGTTGATGCGAATGATTTAAATTGTATACCAAACGCTCTGTGTTGAATTGCGAATTGCTAAAATTGAATAACATACCTTTAAGCTCATCTAAATATTCATAAATTTTTTATATATATATATAGATTAAAAAAACATTGGAAGACAAAATTTGAATGAAAATATATTTCCTAGAAGTTGCACTCGAATTTCGAGTGCTTGGCTATACTAGTACTTATTATATTTTCATTATATACTAGATAATGAAAAATACCAAAAATAATGATAATATTGTTTTCAAACTAAATTAGTAGAGTCACGGTTGTCAAATGGAGGCGACGCACAGTGGCGCCCGTAGAGCAAACGAGGTTGCAAAAATCAAAATTTTCATGTGCGCCGACGAAATTTTGAATAAACCCATGTTATAGGAAACTTTTCAACGATTTCAAATATACTACTCTTAATAATATCACATTTTTAGTTTAGAAAATATAACCGTTCAAAGTTGACCGACTTTCGGTTTTCAAAAAAACACACAATTTTTAGTCAATTTGTTGCGATTTCAGGTGTAATATTACGAAAAATAGGTAACGAATCGCCTTATTTTTTGTTTGTGTTGATTGATGTATTTATTAAATGTATAATGATAAAAAAAAATTAACTATTTGCTTTGTGTTTCTCCTGGTAAATCACTATTTAAAAACTATCCTTTTTTTCACTATTTTTCAACTTTGACTGAAAATAAAAAATCTATATTTTTTAAATTTGCCATATTTGCAAAACATGTTCTTTGATTATTTCTTTACATAATTCAAAAGGTTTTATCTGCCCGTACGTGCCTGTTTGGCTTCTAGAGGTAAAAAAGGTTAAAAAGACATGGTTGCAGAAATTGTATGGCGTGCATCCCCTACATGTTTTGACTGACAGTAGTTTGATCTAATAGTTTGAAAATTGCATTTTAAGTCGGTTGTCTACCTGTGAGCCTCTGCCAAAGTCTACTCCCAATATTCTGTTACAGACACAGGATGCACAAAAAACTACTCATTGAAATTCGCATGTACACACCTCACTTAAAAATTACTTTGGAGTACAAATGGTCAAGAACAATATTGACTTATGGTCCCTCCAGGTAGGCACAAATCTTATTTAGACACGAGCATAATATCAAAATTGCATAATTCAGCCTAAATCCATATGTATGCAGGGAACAGGTAAATTTTTAGGCATGGTAGCATAAGCCTATATATTGCAAAATAAGCATATTGCCTGGATTAGTCAACGACTGAAAGTTGGCGCAACAAGTACTGAAACCATGGCGTTGAACAATTTAAAATTATTTGAACTGTTTAGAAGGTCAACCACACCAAAGTTTTTCACGGAAGCTGCTTTAGAAGAACTTGATAGCTTATACGGAAATATTGAGAGAAGCGAAATTATAAAAAATTATTTTTATCTGATATATTCAAATATTAAGGCAAAATGGGTGAAATCTTATCGAACCATTCAGAACTTCAACTCCAAATACGAGGACTGACTTAATGAAGACACCATCCTGGATATATTGGCAGTAGATAAACCCACCACAACAACCAGAGGAGCAAAAGGAAGGCAAAAAAAAAGTATTGAGGAGTGTTCAATTTTCACAAGAAAGAGGAAACTTGCCGATGCCACCAATGACTTGACCACGAAGCATTTATCGGACGCGCTATCTATTAAATATGCAAAGGATAGTGAAAGAGTTAGGTCGCAGATTATAAAATATGTTGCTGATGCAAGCCCACTGCGACTAAAAAGGATTAAGGAAAGCATTCCCACACCCACAAACGCACACATTAAAAAGTATGGTTCCGAGGAAGCCTTGTCCTTGTTTATGGACTTACAACTTTCCAAAGAAAAATATGAGATACTACGGGCATCCTTGATGCGACACGGGGCTGACGTTTTACCAGGATACAAGCATATTACGCAAGCCAAAATAAATTCACGACCACTGCATACGGAGTTTACGGAAGTCTCTGTGAAAGCCAATCTGCAGGATCCCATGGGCCATACAGCAAAACGGTTGTTGGAGAGTCTTCCTGAAAATGAGGTGAAAATTCTTCCTGAGAAACTGACATTGATCAGCAAATGGGGCTGCGATGGATCATCCGGACAAGGCGTTTATAAGCAAAGGATATCTTCCGATGACGCTACAATATCAGACGGAAATATGTTTATGGCATCTATTGTTCCTTTGCGGCTAAAATCTGTGTTTCCCTACACAGGAAAAATCCACGTCCGTCATCAGTGCATTATTGTCAACCAATAATGTTTCAGTTTGCAAGGGAATCGGCACAACTCATAAGGACCACGGTGAAGGACATTGAAGAACAAATAAGCAAGATTAAGCCTACAAAGCTGCAAATTGGAGAAGGAAAATATATTGAATACAATTACGAGTTCCACCTGACCATGGTTGACGGAAAAGTCGTAAACGAACTGACAGGAACACCCTCAACATTGTCATGACCGATTTGCAAAAAGAGTCAGAAGAACTTTGGTAATTTAAACGATTCTACAAACGAGGAGAATTACGAATATGGAATGTCACCATTGCACGCAAGGATAAGGTGTATGGAGTTCTTGCTAAAACTGGTGTATACCCTACCACAAGAGGAGGAAAACTTCGAAGAAAATACATCAATAAAGGATAAGGAAAATATCAGAAAGAAGCAAATACAGGATGGTTTTTTTAAACAAGTTGGACTAAAAGTAGACTGTCCCAAGCACGGATACGGTAACTCAAACGAAACACTTCTAGGAGATTTTTTGAAAATGATGAGGCAGTAACTAGAATTACTGGAATTGACAATCAAATCGTGAACAGATTGGGAACGATCTTGAATGTTTTAAACTGCAAAGAAAATGTCAATTCTACAAAATGTGGAGAATATGCATCGAAAACTGCATCTCTTTTAGTAGAAATGTATCCATAGAAGAAGTTGACCCCGACCGTCCATAAAATATTGGCGCATGGCAAAGATATAATTGAGTACCAGTCTTTGCCAATTGGAGAGCTTTCTGAAGAAGCACAGGAGTCTCTTAACATATTTTATAAAAAATATAGATTGCAGCATCAAAGCATTCAAAGCATCAAGGGTAAGGCAAAATGAGGACCTCTTCAACATGTTGGCAGCATCTTCCGATCCACTTATTTCTTCCCTGCGGCATGTGAAGTCACGCAAAGAGTTAGAAAATAATTATAGTTTAGAAATGATTAGTCTTTTAGATATACCTTCTCTTACGAATTGTGATGAATATTTTACAGAAAATTGAAAAAATAAATTTAAAAAAGAAGTAATTTTTTTTTAATTTGTTGGGTAATAATTTAAAACATAAAACCCTAAAGAAAAAAAATAAAAACAATCTAAAAATGTAAAAATAATTTTTTTTAGTTGCCATAAAATTGATTTTTCTACAAATTTTAACTTTGATAACCCATAAGTAGGCCCCTATAAAGCGTAGAACCCTTTCCAAATGCTCATTTCATAGGCTGAACAGTTATCTATCATATGCTGTTTAAACTGTTCAATTATGTTATTCGGTTCAAAAGATATGATTTTTGCAACGAAAAAACTCAAATGGCGCCACTGTGCGGCGTTGAAACATCGATTAAAAAAAACAATGGCTTTGACTTATAAATAAAAAATTTGTATGTCAAACAGTTCGGTGTAATGAATCTTTCATACGAAGATTTTGGAAAACAAATTTGGACACAGAGAGTTTATCACGTCGCTCCGGAAGTGACCGTCCGAGAAAACCTACCGAACGGGTTGTGAGAGACATCGATAAGTAAGTAAGAAAATATAGTCGCTCTAGATTCTATCTCTTAGGTCCAACTAATTAGATATAGCAAATAACCCAAAACCAAATTTGAGTGGCATTGTTATTAATTTCGTTGCCTTCGGATATGCAAAAGCTGATATCGGATGGTATATTTCTATGGGGACTAGGTCGAAAAATGGACCGATTCCGACCACATCTGGTAAGGTCACTTATTTTTTGCAAAAATATATACAAACCAAATTTTAGGAAAATCTATGCAATATTTTTGTTTTTTAATATATTCAAGTGAAGATTGGGAATCCGGTTTGTACGGGGGCTATGACTTAGAATTGTCCTATGGGGCTTATTTTTGGACTACTGATACAAAATCAATTTGACCGGGATCTATATGATAATTGAGTATTATGGCAATTTACGTCGATCCCATTTGCATGGGGACTAGGTCTGATCATGAACCGATTTTCACCAATTTCAATAGTATTCATCCTGTGGCCGATAGAAGGTTATATACAAAATTTTGACCTGTAGTTTGCTTACAAGGATATCGCTAAATGGACTCAGAAAGTGATTCTGAATCGATCGGTATAACAGAAGATGGTCAAACATTTTTGGTAGTTACAAACATCAGGACAAAGTCATTATACCCTGACCACATAGTGCTATTGGGTATAAATATACCAAAATAGAGTTTTAAGGTATTTTGTTGATGTCCACGGTACATAAGATATGCCTATTTTTAGCGCGACTTACAGATAAGCACTGTAAATGAAGAAATAAGGGATAATGCTGAGATCATAGAATAAGGCTAGTGAGTCATTCCAACAATGAAATCCACGAGTTACTTAATACTTCTGGTCCAACAAGAAAGCTTAATCGCTACAAACCCCATGACCTGATAGGTCGGTCTAACCCGGATTGAGTTTATTAATTTAACTCATATATCTGTAACCCTGATTATTGAATATTGTAATTGGAACTAAACTATTAGTTAGTCTATGTATATACGAGTGACTAGTCGTAACATAATCTTAAATAAAGAGTAAAATAATTTAAGAAGAGGTATTTTTCTAAAAAAAAAAAATAAAGTTTTTATAGGAAACGTATAGAACGTTTTGAAAAAATGTACTTTATAACAGATTTTACTTTAAAAAAAATACTTTTTTAGAAAAGAAAAGTACTTTTTTAAAGATAATGTATTCTTTTAAGAAAATGTACTCTTTTAAGAAAGACATATTTTTATTGCCTTCAATATTGTTCGTCCAATTCGAGGTAGGCGGCCAGCATTAGTTAAATCAACAATTTTCAATTTTAACTAATAGGTTTTTAACAAATATGAAAATATAAATTTAAAACATAAAACTCAAGGCCATAAATTACGAGGGCGGATCAATAAGTCCGTGAATTTTAGAATGAAACACAGTTTTTTTGCAACAGAAAAATTTACTTTTCAACATAATCTCCTTTTCGCTCAATACACTTAGTCCAACGTTTCTCCCATTTTTGTATACTTTCCAAAAAATAAGATTTTTCGAGGTCCATAAAATAGGCATTTGTTTGATCAATAATTTTATCGTTGGAGCTAAATCTCTTTCCACTGAACCATTTCTTTAGGTTTGGAAATAGGAAATAGTCACTGGGGGGCTAACTCCGGAGGTCCATTTACCGGAATTTTGTCATTGAGAACTGCACACATGTGCACCCGTGCATTATGGTCAATTGAGAACAAACGCGGCACCCATCTTGCAGACAGCTTTCTTAAATTCGAAACCACACTGCCATATGAAATGCCTATGGCATCAACAATCTCACGTACTTTTACTCTTCGATCGGCCAACACCATATCGTGGATTTTTTCGACATTTTCGGGTGTATTGACCTCAATTGGCCGTCCAGAACGTTCAGCGTCATTTGTATTTGTGCGACCACAACGATGTCAGTAAACCATTGAAATCGATGGTGCAGAGTCCCCATAGTATTTAACAAGCTTTTCTTTGGTTTGATTGACGGTCTTTTTTCGCAAAAAATAATGTTTAATGAGCACTCGAAATTCACTTTTTTCCATTAAAAAAAAACCACCGGATTGTATGTTTTGAACAGCTATTAAACGCAAAATAAATGACGGAACTTGCTCAAAATTTTACAGTAATCTATTAACAGGTGGTACTTAATGGGAGCAGTGTTGCATTTCATAGAACTACGAGGGAAATTCGAAGAGTCACGGACTTATTGATCTACCCTCGTAATCTAAACGATTTTCCTGTTAAAACAATAATTTTGTGCAGCTTTAAATTTGTTGGTCATTTACTTAATAGCCAACCAATGGCCAACGGCTTTATTTTAACACAATAAAATTCATTTTATTATAAAACGTTGGTCTCTTAAATGACTTGATGAAAATTTTTACATATTATGCTTTATTAACGAAACAAAAAAAATGTAAGAATATAATGGAGAGCAATTCTATAAGTATGTATGTATAACTTTTCGTGTAGCTTTGGGGCAACTCAACTTAAAAGACTTAAAACAGAAAAGAAAATAAAAGACAAAAACAAAAACCAAATGATAAAGTCATAGCAGAGTATTAACATCAACCAAGGTTGTTTTAAAGCTGACACAGGATAATCTTCTAGACAAATTTGGGTATTGTATGCATGAGCATTTAATAAATTTACAGATTAGCACTGAAAAAGAAAACCTAACCTTAGATGCCTGCGAGTTATTCTAAATTGGTAAATTGTCCAAAAATAATCTGTATAAGTAGTTAATTAACGTGTTCTATATAACTTTTACCCTAAAATTTTAAATATTCTATAAGAAAACAAAGCGATTGACAAACAGAAGTAAGAACAAATGGAAACTATATCGATTATAGACACCCTACGCCACAAAATTTAATTGTGATTTCATCAATTTTAATACGGATTCTATGACCGAATATAACAAATTTCATGAAAACATATATTTTTTGACCTATGGTGATGTATACACTCACGGACATCGTTAAATCGGTATTGGTTCTTAATAAATGGGTCAAATATAGAGGGAAGGTCTAGTTAAATGATTTTGGTAGTGTCAACCATCAGCAAAAGCTCGTTATACCCTCAACACAGAGTGAGTGGTATGTATAATAATTATACACACTTAAAAATTTGTTTTATACAAAAACGAAAATTTTGCACTTCATAATATTTACTGGTGTAATGCGAGTAGTAAAGGTGATTGGCAATAGCGGAGGGAATGGCTTGTCAATGATAAAAGATCGCTAGTCTGGGTTTTTCTACTACTTTCATTGTTAGTGAAATATAAGCGGGATAAATTTCGAACCCAATTTGATCTGTATGAGAATTTGACAATTTAAGTCGTTCTAATAGGGGTTGTTTGTATGGGGACTAGGTCTGAACATACACCAATTTCCACCAATTTCAGTAGCGCTGTCCTATGTCGGATAGAAGCTTATGTACCAAAATTGATCAAATATATTTTTACTTGGTACCTGTAGTTTTGATTACAAGGTTTACATGAACACACAGACGGACGGACGGACGGACATCGCTAAATCGACTCAGAAAACGATTCTGAGCTGATCGGTATAATAAGAAGATAAAATATTTTTGGTAGTTGCAAAGATCAGCACATGGTATAGGGCAATATTTTTATTACACCCTATACCACTATGTGGTTTGGGTATAAAGACTTTGTGCTGCTATTTGTAACTACCAAAAATATTTGACCTAGACCAATCTTTTCTTATACGGATCGACAAAGAATCACTTTCTGAATCACTTTCTGAATCGATTTAGCGATGTCCGTCCGTCCGTCTGTCCGTTTGTCCTTCATGTAAACCTTGTAATCAAACGACAGGTCGCAAATATCAATATATTTTAATAAAATTTGGCATATAAGCTTTTATCGGCCATCGGATGAACGCTATTGAAATTGGTGAAAATCGGTGCATGTTCAGATCTAGTCCCCATACAAATGACTCCTATGAAATCGACTTAAATTGTCATAATATCCAAACTATCATATAGATCTCAGTCAAATTGGGTCGCTGCCACTTTAAAACTTTTGCCGATATGGAAACTCTTAATTCTATAGAGAATTAATTACCATCTGAAAAATTTAATTACTAGAGTAAGAAACCTAAAGTACTTCATAGAAATACTTCATATAAAGTGCTTCATCGAAAGTACTTCATAGAAAATACTTCAGAGAAAGTACTTAGAGAAGTACAATGAAATTCATTATGCTGCCAACGTTTTAACACCCAAAGTTTGATGTCTATAAGAATCATCTAAAAAATTTTACTTTTTTAACAAAATTTTACTTTTTTAAACAAATAAAGAAAGGGTACATTTAAAAAATGTATATTTAGAAAAAGGGTACTTTTTAAATAAGGGTACTTTTTAAATAAGGGTACTTTTTAAAAAATGTACTTTTTGAAGAAAAAGGCAAAAGTGTATTTAAAAAAAAATAAATAGGGTACTTTTTTCTAAAAAAAAGTACTTTAAAAAAAGCGCACTTTTAAAAAAAGGGGTACTTTTAAAAAAGGGTACATTTTTAAAAATGGGACACTTTAAAAAAAGTTTTTTTTTAATTTAATTGTTTTAAAAAAATTTACTTATTCAAAAAAAGGCTAATTTTTATAAAAAGAAAAAGGAAGTTTTTAAAAAAGTGCTTTTTAAAAGGGTGCTCTTTAAAAACGGATAATTTAAAAAAAAAGTTACTTTTTAAAAAGAATTACTTTTTTTTAAAAGGGGTACTTTTTTAAAAGAAAAGGTACTTTTAAAAATAAGAGTATTTTTTTAAACCAGAGTCCTATATTAAAACAGCGTATCTTTTTAAAAAGAGAGGTAGTTTTTTAAAAAAAGAGAAATTTTTTAAAAAAAAGATTATTTTAAAAAAATAAGGTACTATTTTTACTTTTTTTAAAAAAGTTAAAATAAAAAGAAAATATTTTTTTTTTAAAAATTGCTTTTTAAAAAAAGGGTACTTTTTAATAAATTAAGGTATTTTTTAATTAAGGTGTATTTTAAAAAAAAATTATGTTTTTAAAAAACTTACTTTACTAGGAATTATATTTTTTCTCCCATATTGGCAATTTTTTTATTATAAAGGGTGATTTTTTAAGAGCTGTAGGAAAGTTTTCAAAAAAAAAAACACATAAAATTCAGAAAAATGCATGAAATCTTTATTTGAATCAATAGTACGGTCCATATAATTTAATGTTTGAAGATTATTTCATGCAAATGTTGACCGTGACTGCGCCTCAAATGGTCCATCCGCTTAGTCCAATTTTGGCATACCCTCTCCAACATTTCGGCCGGTATCTCACGAATAAATGCTTCAATGTTGTCTTCCAATGCGTCAATTGAAGCGGGATTGTCTGTATAGACATGAGCTTTAACATAGCCCCACAAAAAATAGTCTAAAGGCGTCAAATCGCACGATCTAGGCGGCCAATTGACCGGTCCCGAACGTGAAATAAAATGTTCAACGAACTCGCCTCTCATATGGCACCGTCTTGTTGATTCCACATGTCATGCAAGTCAAGCTCTTGGATTTTGGGCAAAAAAAAAGTTGGATATCATCTCTCGGTAGCGCTCACCATTCACAGTTACGTTACGATTCGCATCATCTTTGAAGAAGTACGATCCAATGATGCCACCAGCCCATAAACCGCACCAAACTGTGACTTTTTCTGGATGCATTGGTAGCTCTTCCAATGCTTCTGGCTGATATTCACTCCAAAATCGACAATTCTGCTTATTTACGTACCCATTGAGCCAAAAATGAGCTTCGTCGCTGAACACAATTTTTCGGTAAAAAAGTGGATCTTCGGCCAACTTTCCAAGAGCCCATTCACCATAAATTCTACGTTGCGGTAGATCGTTCGGCTTCAATTCTTGCACCAGCTGTATTTTGAAAGGCTTCACACCTAAATCCTTCCGCAAAATTTTCCACGTTGTTGAGTAACAGAGGCCCAATTGCTGCGAACGGCGACGATCGATAATTGATGGTCATCATTAACACTGGCCGATACAGCTGCGATATTTTCTTCAGTTCGCACTCTGCGTAAGCGTGTTGGTGGTTTAATGTCCAACAATGTAAATTTGGTGCGAAATTTAGTCACAATAGCCCGAATAGCCGCTTCAGTGGGTCGATTAAACTGACCATAAAATGGAAGAAGCGCGCGATGAACTTTCTTAACAGGGCACGCATTTTGATAATGAAATTCAATAACTTGCAAGCGTTGTTCGCTTATAGACCAAACTGAAGATGTTTGACAATGAAACAAAACACGAAACATGCGTCAGCTGTTTAAACCAGTGTTGCCAAAAAGATAATAGCTAAAAAATCACCCTTATCATGATAAAGCTAAGAAATATGTGGCAATACTTGCTTAAGCCAATGTGACACGTGCAGAGTAACATTGCATTGCACCAACTATAATGGCTACAAGAATAAGAAGAAATACAACATATACATACATATGTTGAGAAAAACTAGTAATAGTGTTAAATTCGGCTGTGCCGAATCTTTGGTACCTTCCACATCGGTTTTACGTTTACATTAGCATCTGGACTTATTACACTATTTATAACAAACTAGCAGATTGCAGCCTTCGAAGTTCGAGTGCAATTTCTAGGCAGCTTTATTTTTCAACTTAGCCAATTCACAAACCAACACTTTTTTGGTTTATTATTATTGTGAATGATGACAACAAACTCATTAACAAATACGTTAACAAATTTAAAAAACACACATAGCATATGTATAATTTATGTATGTGTTAGTAACGACTTTAAATGCAGTTTACTGAAAATAAAAGAAAAAATTAAAAAATCTGTAAATCTGCAAAACGGCTAAAGAGAAATACCTTTCAAATAATATACGTTTGGTCAAAATCGGGGTAAAATGGTAGAACAAAACATCGGTCACAAGAAATCACCTAGCCTATTAATATTACAGATGTAAACAAAATATTTTAAAAAGCAACAATTTGATAAACTTAATACTAAATTATTACGACAAACACACTGAATTTCTAAATTTTTTTTAGAGGTGTCTTCATATTTCTGGACATATCTCGGCTTAATTGACCCCGATTTACCCCATTTTCAAAACCGACTAGCTCGAAATAATGGCAAACAATACTATTATAACTTTACCCAGGTGAATGGGGTTACAAACGGAATGACAATCCTATATATACCCTCTGCACAGTGGTGTGAACATGGGGTTGAATATTTTTATTTTTTTTCATTTATATCTCTTGACCCTTTAGAGGGATTTTGATGATTTCAAATAGCAGCTCTTTCGGGATGTCAATAAATGGTTTTATGCAAAAACGAAGAGTTAACGCTAGTTATTGAGAGTGTGATCGTGATTTCCACAGACAGACGGAAAGACGGTCATCGCTGAATCAACTTCCCTTGTTATAAAGATCAAGAAAATACATGCTTTTGGGGTCTCCGGAATTCATTTCAATGCGTTACAAACGCATCTTGAAAACCGGCGCAATATTTTCAAGCCCAACTCTTTTTTTTTTGCTATCGAAAAAAATTTAAAAAAGTAATACCACGAAAAAAACAAAACAAGTAAGAAAATTATAGTCGGTCTAGACCGACTATACGATACCCTATACCATGCGTTTAGAGACCCTATCTCTTAGGCCAAACTAACTGGACATAGAAAATAAGATAAACCAAATTTGAGTGGGATTTTTATTAATTTTTTTGGCTGCGGATATGAAAAAGTTCATATCGGATGCTATATCCATATGGGGACTAGGCCCAAAAATGGACCGATCCTGACCATGTTTGGTAAAGTCTCTTGTATTTTGCAAAAATATATAAAACAAAATTTGAGAAGAATCAGTGCAATATTTTTGTTTTTTGGACTACTGATTAATGGACATAATAAACACATAAAAACCCAATTTGATTGAGATCTATATGATAATTTGGATCTTAAGGCAATTTATGTCGATTTCATAGGGGTCATTTGTATGGGGACTAGGTCTGAACATCGACCGATTTTCACCAATTTCAATAGCGTTCATCCTATGGACGATAAAAGCTTATATACCAAACGGACGGACGGAAGGACGGACATCGCTATATCGACTCAGAAAGTGATTCTGATTCGATCAGTATAATAAAAGATGAGTCTAGGTCAAATATTTTTGGTAGTTACAAACAGCAGCACAAAGTCATTACACCCAAACCACATAGTGGTATAGGGTATAAAAATCGAAAAAAAATCTATTAAGTGTTCGCGAAAAATCGCTCAAATCGCAATGTCTCGAAAATTCTGTTTGCAATTCTTTCTTTTTTTGAAGCTATTTTACTATATCACTTTTTGTGGAGTAGTTTTTCAGTAGTTCGTCAATTCCGCCCAGGTGTGACAGTTTACAATATTATATCAATATATATCATGCATCTTAAATTAAAATGCTTTTAATTTTCAACGGCTCCTTAGCCGCATTGCAACTAATTATTTTTATTAAAGATTCAAAAGATAGAATCTGTGTGTGACATCATATAAAATAAGATAGAATAAATTTAAGTTTTAACAAGTAAGAAAATTATAGTCGGTCTAGACCGACTATATGATACCCTATACCATGCGTTTAGAGACCCTATCTCATAAGCCCAACTAACTGGATATAGAAAATAAGCATAAACCAAATTTGAGTGGGATTTTTATAAATTTTTTTTGGCTGCAGATATGAAAAAGTTCATATCGGATGATATACCTATATGGGGACTAGGCCCTAAAATGGACCGATCCTGACCAGGTAAAGTCTCTTGTATCTTGCAAAAATATATAAAACAAAATTTGAGAAGAATCAGCGCAATATTTTTCTTCCACTATGAATTATATACAATTGCTTTTTTTATTGATGTGAACCAGTAATGTTTCCCAAAAAGCTCTTGAATTATTTTTATACAAAAGCGTTACATGTAATAAAATTTTGTAGAAATAATCTCGAAATAATTTTGTTATATTGGTTGGGAAATCAGAAGCTTTCATCTTTTAAAATTTAAACCATTTCCCCTTATCTACTTAATTAATTTTTATACCCTATACCACTATGTGGTTTGGGTATAATGACTTTGTGCTGCTGTTTGTAACTACCAAAAATATTTGACCTAGACCCATCTTTTATTATACCGATCGAATCACAATCACTAACTGATCCGATTTAACAATGTCCGTCCGTCCGTCTGTGTGTCCATGTAAACCTTGTAATCAAACTGCAGGTCGCAAATATGAATATGTTTTGATCAAATTTGGTATATAAGCTTTTATCGACCATAGGATGAACGGTATTGAAATTGGTGAGAATCGGTCCATGTTGACCCCTATGAAATCGACATAAATTGCCATAAGATCCAAATTGTCATATAGATCTTACTCAGATTGGGTTTGTATGCGTTTATTACATCCATTAATGAGTAGTCCAAAAATTATCCCGATGGGACAACTCTTAGTCATAGGCCCCATATAGAGCTGCTTCCCGATCTTCACTTAAATCTATCAAAAAACAACAATATTGCAATGATTCTTCTCAAATTTTGTTTGTATATATTTTTGCAAAATACAAGAGACTTTACCAAACATAGTCAGGATCGGTCTCGGCCTAGTCCCCATATAGATATAGCTTCCGATATGAACTTTTTCATATCTGCAGCCAAAAAACTAATAAAAATCGCACTCAAATTTGGTTTATGCTTATTTTCTATGTCCAGTTAGTTGGGCCTATGAGATAGGGTCTCTAAACGCATGGTATAGGGAATCATATAGTCGGTCTAGACCGACTATAATTTGCTTAGTTGTTTCTTTTTTCAGTTCCTTTTATTTAAAACAAAAAAAGACACATTAGGGACTCATAACACAAAAAAACTAAACAAATCCTTAGGGACTACGTGTTTTCATATTCATTTTCTTAAGTTTATCGTAATTTTTTTGTTTGTAGTTGTTTGAATGTGCGTCTGTGCATGTGATAAAAATCATTTGTTTAAAATTCATATAATATAAAGTTGAAAAAATGTTTTTTTTCTTTTAACCATGGCAAAATGCAAAACAAGAAAATGTGGTCTCTACAAAAGTTTTAAATACTCGTACCAACATACAACAACCGTAATCCTTAATTTTCAGTAAAATGTTTTAGAAAATTAAAAGATCTACTTTCATTACGTGAAAAATGAAAATTCTTATAACTTTTAGCTTTAATGAATGCTTCACTTATTTTTGCTTCTTTCATCTTATTTCTCTGATTAATGATGAATTCTTTAGAGGTGTGATAGTGTCAATAAGATGATAAAGATGATGGTGAGATTGTGATTTGATGCAAAACAGCAAATATTGAAATACGCTATTCAATATTGTTTACCCTCTGCACAGAGTTGGAACATACTAATGAGATGATAAATAAAAATAATTAAGGATTCTATTTTCAGTCTTCAAACAATTCTGCAGTACAGCATTTGGGCGTGTATATTTCAGAAAAGTTTAATTGAAAATCCATTGTAATGTCCAGTCATTATTTTCATTTCCAAAAGCTTACCAAATATGTCAAAATCATAACTTTTTGGTCTGAAAATGAAGGTTTCCTAAAGGAAGACTTGAATGCTCTAAAGCGTTGACGTGTTATTTCTTACTGGTCAAATCTATACTAATATTATAAAGGGTAAAAGTTTGTCTGTATGAAGTAAGAAATCTTTGAAACTACTCAACTATTTAAAAATTATTTCCCAGTATTTAGAATGGACCTCCAGAGTGGACACGGGCTACATTTATATATATTAGGGCGGGTCGATTTAAAAATCGGCCATTGCTCAGTGAAAATCGTATTCTAGGGATCAAAATAAGAAACTTTGCCGAAGGAACCATACCTCTAAAACGAATTCTGATGTCCCAACTTTTGACCTGTCTGTCTGTCTGTCTCACTTTGACCCATTTAGAGTGCCCCAATCAAGTCCAAATGTATGATTGACCCCCCTAACTTTGGAGGGCCGACTCACCCATACCAGTGGCACACCCCTGGAACTCCTCTGTGGGGTTCCCCATATAAACATTTAAAAAATCACCATTTTTGGCACTTTACATGAAAAAATCATCGAAATGCCTTTTTTCTTTATTTTTATTTATTTATTTATAATAATATTTAATATTTATTTATAATAATATCTATTTTTTCTCTTAAGAAATTTATTTAGTCAGAACATATGTAAATGAAAAAATTAATTAAAGTTAGTTATAGAAAAGAAACTAAAAAAAATTATTGTTTGAAGTCTTTTTTACTTTCAAGTCTGGGCAATTTCGCACGGCTCTCAAATGTCGTCGCCATAACAGCCTCTAAATTTTCCGGTATAACCCGTTTGGAAACGCTAGCTAGCAATTGAACATGTCGTTCCGTTCCTTGTATGTGTGATGGAATTTTTGGATCATTAAACGGTGGATCATCTTGATTTAAATATTCTTTCAATGTATCGTACGGAATGCTTCGCGTGAATGTTGGTTCAAATACGTTATTTATGTCATTCATATTGATCATTTCCGTGTAATTTGTGCAATTAAAGTTTATATCTGGTTTTTTATAAGCTCTAAGTTGCGTTGGGTCGTCAACATCGGTTCGATAGCGTAGAATTTTCTTGATAGCACAGTCGCGCTTTTCTTTGCTATCATCAAACAACATTGATAACAAGATATTTTCCGAATGCGCATAATATGAATTATCTTTAATTACTTGATTGACAATTTTGCGTAAACGAGGTTCTACAAATCGTGACCAACCAATGAACTTGAAAAATAATGCACGGCCGTACACGACAGAGCTGTAATACTTGATATTGAGGTACATTGGCACATAACATTTAATTATGAATTCAACCAGAATTCTTAAATTTGCATCTGGATTTTTCGTTGTCACATATAATCGTAATAATCTATCGGCCCTGGTGAGCCACCGAGAATGTACAATTTTCCCTGATTTGATGTTAGCCAGATCCACCGAAACCACGCCGCTAGAAATTGCATGGGCCATGTCGTATAAGTACTTCGAATCGGTGGAAAATTCAATTTTTTCTGGAGCAGGGGGCATATTTTGCAACTCAATTTTCTGGAAGCCGTCCACCAGCTGAAAATATATAATAATAAAATAATTAATAATGGTTGACAATTATAATAAATGAATGATAGCAATAACTTACCGGAAGAGTTTCACAAGTTTCGATTTAACGGCTCAGTTTTCCGGTTGCCGATCTCGGTCCAGTACTGGTTGATTTATCCAAAGCTTCAAACAAATGCCGAAACGGAAGTTCGTTGAAGTGTAAAGGCAAACGAACCAATGCAATGGTCTTTTTAACAGCAATTCGAATCGTCGTATAATTCCACCGTGTGTGCCAGTGTTTGTTAGCTCACCGTCAATGCATATTCCAATTAATGCATCCAGTGATATATTTTTATCGTTGAAAAAATCATTCAATTTGGTTGTTTTGTATTCAGCGGTTTCATGTTCCAGTCTTACGTAACCAATCAAAACAGAAAATCCATTACTGAATTTATAAAGAAAGCATACAATGCTTATTTTGGTATCAAACTTGAACAGCAAGATAAATCTTGGGCACCACATGTAGTTTGCAAAACATGTACTGAACATATACGTCAGTGGACTGATGGGAAAAGGAGGAGTCTGAAATTTGGTGTGCCTATGGTTTGGAGAGAACCAAAAAATCACTATGACGACTGTTATTTCTGTCTAGTGAATATCAGAGGTATCAATAGTAAAAACCGAAGGAAGTGGACGTATCCTGATTTAGACTCTGCTCGATGGCCCATCCCTCATTCCGATGAAGTTCCCATGCAAACATTTCATCAGCTACCAGATTTTTCGGAGGATGAAATATTCCACTGCTACACAAATGAAGACAGTGAATATGAGGAAAATATATCAAGTCCCCAACAATTTAACCAAAGTGAGTTAAGTGATCTCATCAGGGATCTTAACCTCTCAAAACAATCTTCTGAGTTACTGGCATCCCGGCTAAAAGAAAAAAATCTACTTGATAAAGGAACACAAATAACGTTCTATCGTAGAAGGGAAGCAGAGTTGTTTACGTTCTATTCTCAGGAAGAAAACCTCGTTTTCTGTCACGATGTTAAAGGTCTCCTAACAAAAATCGGCCTTCCCGAGTATGATCCAGATAGTTGGCGTCTCTTTATTGACAGTTCCAAGCGAAGTTTGAAGTGTGTGCTTTTACACAATGGTAACGAATTGGCATCAATACCTATTGCTCACTCTACCCAAATGAAAGAAGAGTGCAAGAATATAGCCATAGTCTTGGAAAAGATTAAGTATTACGAACATGGATGGATCATTTGTGTTGACTTGAAAATGGTTAACTTCCTCCTTGGACAGCAAGGTGGATACACAAAATATCCTTGCTTCTTGTGACTTTGGGATAGCAGAGCTAAACAAGATCACTGGGTAAAAAAAGACTGACCTGAAAGAGAGAACATGGTTGTTGGAGGAAAAAATGTTGTTAATGAGCCTTCGGTTGATCGGAATAAAATAATCCTGCCTCCACTTCATATAAAACTTGGCTTAATGAAGCAATTTGCTAAGGCTCTAGATAAAGATTCATCATGTTTTAAATTCATATCTACAAAGGTGCAAGGTTTAAGCAATGAAAAAATAAAAGCTGGCATATTCAATGACCCTCAAATCAGACAGTTAATGAAGGACACCAATTTTGTTGAATCTATGAATGAAAACGAGCGAAAAGCGTGGACATCATTTGTGTCAGTTGTCGAAAACTTTCTAGGCAACAAGAAGGCTTCAAACTATAAGGATTTAGTTCCGAACATGCTGACTGCTTTTCGTGAGCTTGGATGCAACATGAGCATCAAGGTGCATTACTTGCAAAACCATTTGGACCGGTTTCCTGCAAACTTGGGAGACTTGAGTGAAGAGCAAGGTGTGAACGATTTCACCAGGATATAAGGACAATGGAAGAACGATACCAGGGCAAGTGGGATACTCATATGATGGCAGATTACTGTTGGAAGCTGCAAAGAGATTGTCCTAAAAAACCACATTGCAGATTAACCAAAAAACGAAGCTTCTTGGGTCCCAGTACATCAAATAAGCAGTGAAAAATATATTTCTTACTAATATATTATATTAATTATATATTATATATTATTATTATAAATATATTAAACTAAATGCTTTTAGACCAACACTGAAGAACAAAATTTTTATTATACCCTCCACTCCAGTGTGCAGAGGGTATATATAAGTTTGTCATTCCGTTTGTAATAATTAGAAAAAAAAATCTGGACCCCATAAAATATATATATTTGTGATCCTTATAACAAGCGGAGTTGATATAGCGATGTCCGTCTGTCCGTCTGTCCGGCTGTCCGTCTGTGGAATACACGATGACGGCTTCAATCGGGTAACTAGGTTGATCGTTGGTATAAAAAATGATTCAGTAACATCCTGAAAAGTTTGCTATTTAAAATCGTCCAAATCGGTTTATCTGGTCCCGAGAATTGAACGATGGAGTAAAAAAAGTCTTGAAAAAATATGATTTGACTATGTTGTTCTTGTCACGATAACGTTCTCACTAGGACAGCTAGGGCGCTTGTTGTTAGTGGGAATGATACACCAACATCACGAGAAGGTTTCTGTTTTTCAAGTCGTGACAATAGGTTACATAGGTGCCGAGAAATCACTGAAAAGTTAAAAAAAAATATGATGTTTTCCTATATTGTTATTCTAAATTTTGTACTTTGTCACAGCTGTACTTGTTGTTTTTATGGTCGTTGTGGTAGTAATATAAAAATTCACCAATATCAACATTTTATGGTGTAATATTTAAGTTAATTAATTAATAAAAGAAACTATATAAAATCAATATCAATATTCTGCGATTTTTATAAGATCACAAAATATTACAAATTGATACATACAGACTACTGTTGCAAATATCAAAATACTATAAATAACATTCATATATTCTGTATATGTATTTCGATAATAAGCGCATATTAAAAATAATAAAATATAAATTATTTTATTTATACAAAATATTGCAATTTTTAGGGTTGCAAAAAATAGTATAATTTTAAGGGTTCTACTTTTAGTACATACTTGCATTCAAAAGTAGTATTGAAACCATAAAATTCTACCCTGTTAAAAATTGGTGTTTAAAAAAAAATTTTTTTCTCAGATGATAATAATATAATGTCAATAATATTTAATTATAATACATTTTTTAAATTTATTATTTAATGTTTGGCGCAGGCAACCGCCATTCCCGGACTACCGAGAATTTAATACACGATTTATTCCGCATTAGGAATAATCGCGGAGCTCAGCTCAATCAAAGTGCAATGATTAAGCCTCGCTCTGGGAAACAAGTGTTCATGCTTCCCTTTGCACAAACGCCATTCCCAACTACCAAAAATTGTAGGCACGAGCTATCCACATCAGGAATAGCCGCGGGCTCAACTCAATCAAAGTGCAATGATTAACCTTCGCCCTGGGAAGCATATATTCATTCATTTCTTAGCACAAACCGAACTTCTTATAGCACATTAAAAATAAACTAATTGAGAAGTACAATTCATCATTACGCTGTATTATAATACTATTTTCTTATTTTACTGGTAGCTAGTAAACATAGTGATCGTATCATTGTAAACGAAATAGAATTGAAATTGTGTGCAGATTTGTTTTACTTAAAAAACTGTTTCTACAGATAGTGAATAAAATCCCAGTAAACAATTTATGCAATAAGTGATCATGTGGAGTCTTTTTTGACTCCTCTGTGCTAATAAAACAGTCATAAATGCGCTCTTTTGCAGATCACAAAATATTCTTTTGTTGGGAGGAAATATTACCTTACCCCCGACTCATCTTGAGAACCTTTTTTTCCAATTTTCTGATTAATTTCGACTTATTTTTGAGTCATATTTAATGTCATTTTTCTATAAATCACTTTTTAAGCGTAACCAAAAATCATTTCTTAATCATGTGATTAATCAGTTTTTAATCATCAAAAGTGCTCGAAGAAGACACAGTAAGATGATTTTTGTTAAAACAATCTTCGAAATGATTACTGTGATATCGTATATTTTTGTTTACACACACATATACATAATGGCACCAGTTAGCCGAACTCTCTCATGAAACACATAGACGACAGCGGCTACACGACTACAGCCTGTCAAAAATAAAATACACACGTTTATATGGAAACGATTATTTTGACACCAACACAGTTACACGACTACATGACCACTTTTGCTGCTGTAGTCAACTTAGGCTAATTTCTGTTCTTGTTGGCTACAAAATAAAAATAGTGTTGACAATATAACAAAATATGTAAAAGATATTCGTGCTATGAAATATTTTATTTTGTTGAAAAAATTAATCGCAAAATGAAATGCTATAATAATTCTCTTAATAAGTAAATTTATTTATTTATTTTTACGTTATAATAATGCATTATAAATAAGTAATACATTTAAGACAATTTTATATAGAATCATACATGTTTTTCTATTTTAATAAAGTTAAAAAAAAAATATAATTGGCACTACTGAAATAAAAATGATTTTGTATAAAAACAGCTGTTTATATTGTTGTTATATGTTGCTGTCATTTTCAAAAAAATTAAGTAGTTGACTACACGATTACAATTGTAGCCAGTAGCATTTGTATCCGTGTGTTTGTGTAGCCTCTGTCGTCTATGTGTTTCATGCATAAGTAACAATTTCATTTAGTCTTATGAAAGCTTTTGAACAAAGCAGATATACGTCGCATTGTTTTGTGAAATCTTACATTGTTTTTTAATAGGTACCAGTGATGCCAGGAGATTTTTACAGAAATCTCTACGCTAATGAAAAAAAATCCCTTTTTTCCCTACACCCACTTTTTTCTCTCTACATTTTTCCCTACACTACTTTTTTCAATTTTTCAAAAAAAAAAAAATTATTTTTAATTTGTTAATTTTCAATTTCAATAATGCAAAAATATCATAAAAACGAAAAAAATATCATAAAAAATAAGATAAGAATATCATTAGAATTACATAAAAACAATATAAAAAATCAACAGATATTATAAAAAAAATATTTTTACTATTCTGTATAATTCATCTTTTATATGGCTAGATGTGCATTTAAAATTTACACAATTAATTAAAATGGCTTGCAAATGGGATCTTATAACGTAAACAGAATTTTGGTTGTTGGTTTTAAAAGATATTTTTTTAAGACATTGGTTATTAGCATGTATACTTAGATCTGATTTATCGCAATTTAATATTTTTTCACAAGCCTTGCATCTGTATTTAAAGTCGTCATCTTTGATTGTTCTATCCGATTAGCTTCTCGTCTCTCAACTAACTTGAGTAAAACCTTTGTTTTCTGTATTTCTTTGATGTGTTTTCAGCATCATCGAAAAACGAATCGGACATTTTTCTAAAATCAATTATGTTTACATTTATAATATTTTAATATTCTTTTTATTTACAAACTTACTTAAGGTGCTATTAAATGAAGTGTTTTTTACATATGTACTGTCACTTTTTTTATCCATATGAAATTCCTCATGTCTGTCAAAATTGTCTTTTACATACGATTCATAATTTTTGCTATCACACGTGCATATGTATTTCCGTATGACATAACCTCTAAGTGTAAACAACAGCTGATTTAATTTGTGAATTTACAAAAATTTGTTGTTAAAAAAACTGTTATATATTTTTTAATTGTTAATACTAAACAATTTATTTTTCTTTCAATATTAATCTTTAAAATTTACTCTGTTTTTCTTTCGCCAAAAGCAGTGTTGTATTTTCATGTTTGTCATGCAAAAATAGAACCTGTTCTAATTTAAAAATGTACATGTGACTTTCTCCATGTATTGTACATAAACAATGTTTCATATGTATCACACGATGTGTACAACTTTTGTTGTGGGAAAATTTGACAGTACATATGTAAAAAACACATCATGTAATAGCACCTTTAATATAATCGAAGAGATCTACAAAGATGGCGTACTTATGTATGTATTAAAAAAAATGCACAAAACAAGTAAACTGCACAAAAGTGTTTTTTACTTGTCATTCTTATTAAAGAAGCCACGTATTTACTATCTCCATATTATAGAGTTATTACCAGATTTAAAAAAGATAGATATTTTTAATTTTAAAGTTTAAAATTGAAACGTATATAATATTAAGTTGTTAAAAAAATTTTTCAAAAAATCCCTACAATTCGACAAAAGTAAGAAATCTTTTGCATTAAACACATGGACGCAAATCCATTTATCGATGCGTTACAAATGGAATGTCATAATAAGATCGAAAAAATAAAACTGATTAACGCTAGTGCTTTTAAAATATAAGACATGGTCAAGTATTCCGAAAAAGATCCGAAATTTAAAAACATATTTATTTTGTTTAATATCTTCTATTGACTTTAAAATTGTTAAACGTAAATGCTGAAAATTCGGAGTATTTGTTGTAATAAATTACTAAATTGATCAAATTGTTTACATTTTCAAATATTTTATCTAAATTTGTTACAAATAGTGCAAGAAAACCTAGGAGGAGGGTATCAAAGATTTGGCATAGCCGAATTTTACACTCCTACTTGTTTTTTTGATAAAATTGTTGTTTTTTTTACAAAACTTTAACGATATATCTGAAACTACCGGGCCAAATTAAAAACAATATAGATAATTTTGTTGACGAATTTCAGTTTTTTTTTTAACTGAATATGGTGAACCGCTTTCAAGTTATTCCAATATATGTAGTGGAAGTGCGAAAAGTCGAGCTGCTAGGCAAAAACCGATTGCAGATTCGTATTCAGGAGGTCGAATTTACTAAAGATCAGTTCAAAAAGTATCGGCACCAAAATGTGTGTATACCTGTGTAATTAATATATATAATTCATTTTATTTATATCATCACATTTTACTCTTATAATAAATTAATCATGTACTATAATTACAAGAAAAATTGCTCTTGTAGTACAGGAGAGCACAATAAATAAATAAATAAATAACAATATACTTTAAATGTTCGTTCGTCTATGGAAACAGTACATAAATGATAGTGAAAATAAAATAAAAACTGAATATTGAGTTTTAGCAAAGTAAAAATCTCACAGAGTTATAGGGTACGAGCATAATTAAAGAAATAGTCACTCATTATTATATGAAAATTCCTCTTATATTTATTAGTGGATCTGGCCCTAGTAAGCTGAGTAGATGAAACGGATCTACATCGAAATCAAAAAGGGTCATGGATAACTGCTTCTCGTATACTTACTTTTAATACTATTTCTTTTCATTTTTGTTTTTGCGAGTTAACAGAAAATTACATGAAACCACAATCTTATATTTACATAACTACATTCATACGTTTATCGGTTTAGTTTTAAAATAATTTCGCAAATAATTTCGTACACACAAAGCCACACACATCCAATCATTACATTGGGTGTATGTTGGAACTTTATATCAACTTGTAAATATGCTTGAAGCGGTAACTGAGACAGACCGGAACAAAAGAGTTAAGCACGTAAGAAACAACAAAAATAAAACCATTTGTTATTTGCGTTATCAGATCACGTGCGAAGGTAACGTAACAGAGTTTATAATATTTTGTTTTTCTTTATTGGATAATAGGGCTTGCACCCAAGCCAGGACTCTGAAAGGATACTCACACACATACGCATACACATCTCGATAACTATTGTTGAACTTTTGTGCTGTATTGAACAACGTTGTGATTTCGATGTGCCTTTTAAGCACTATTCATTCAGAGATTAACTTAAAAATTTTGTTTCTTAGAATGCACTGAGAATAAGGCCAAATTTTATGGTGTACTTTACTAAAATCCGTTTATAATACCATATAAAACAAGTAACAGTGCCATATTCGGCTGTGGCGAAACTTGGATATCCTCCACCCGTATTCAAAACATAAAATTATTACCAAGCTTGTCAACGCTAAGATACAAAAAAGGCTAGATTTCAAATTATAATGTCTAGAATTTATGTTTAAAATTAATAAGATAATTAACACAAATTTTACACATTTCCTTCTTAGCGATGCATACACATTTTTGTTCACATGTACAAAAAACAACAAAATCCTCAAACATACAAAAATATGTATGCATCTTTGATACATACATATCGATGTTTATGCACACGTATAAATATTTTTCATTATTTTTAGATTTTTATAGGTAATTTTATCGGAGTATCTTTACATTTACGTACGTCATTCCTCACTCGATTTATTGCGGCCAGGAGAATGTTTTCAACAGACAGACAGATAGACAGACGGACATCGCTAGATCGGCTTCTTCTTTTATAAGGATCAAGAAAATATATAGTTTATGGGGTCTCTGGAATTTATTTTGATGAGTTACAAACTGATTAACAAACTAAACTGTGGTGTGGAGGGTATAAAAATCACATGCTATATAACCTTTGACTAATATACGCTTTGCACTTAATAAATTGATAATATAGACCCCATTCTGGAAGGAGGAGTTAAATTTTTTTATGTAAATTATGGAATACCCGGCGCCAATTCAAATGTAAACAAAAATAAATGTAACTACGTCGAACATTGTTATTGTCAGAGCATTGTCGGAACCAATATCCATAAGTGAAGACCGCTCCACCGATATATGTGAGATTATTAATCAAAATTCAGATTCTTAGAATACAGTGACAAGAAAGGTATACTGGTTGGAGCCCTGGGACTACTCTTAAACTAGGATATACTATAGAAGACGGAAAAAATAAGAGACCATTTTTTGTAGTTGTTCAATCTCATAGTTGATAAGATGGTAAATATCTAAGAGAGCGCAGAGAAGAATAAAATTGGGTTTGGTTTTCAGGGTTATTAATCTTACCTTTTTAAAGTATTTACCGGACATTGGGAACCTTCCAGCAAGAGAAAAATTTCAAGGTTATTAACCTCAAAGTTTTTAAGGATTACTGGGCATGGCAACCTTCCCGCAAGAGGAAAAGACTCCCGCAGGACGAAAAGATTGGCCAATGGAATAGTGCTGGTATGTCATCCGACCATGGAGGCTAAGTCAAGTTGAGATCTTGCGGATCGTAACGTATCTAGATTCCAAATAAAAATCAAAAAATTTTATATAATCTTTTACATGTCCGATTATTAACTTTATTATAAGTACTAGCAGAGCCCAGACCTCGAAATTCGAGTGCAAATTCTAGGAAATTTTATTTTTTTATTTAATAAATAATTGTAAGAGCCCAAAGGCATGCTAATCAATTTTAGCCAATTCAAAATTCAACAGTTTTTAGATAAAATTCATTTAATTTCATCATAAATATTTTTTGAAGACACAGGTATGCTAATCAATTTTAGCCAATTCACAATTCAACACAGGGCTTTTGATATTTATAATAAATACACACACAGCTTGTGTTTTATAAATGTGTAAGTAGCAATTTTAAATGAGTATTACTCCAAAAAAAAAAATGTTCCAGATGGTGCAAATCTGTAAATCTGGTGAACAGCTAAAAAGATATATCTTTCAAATGAGGTATGTTTGGTCAAAATCGGTTATTAACTATAATTTTTATATCGGTCACAAGAAATCAACTTTCCTTTTAATATTATAGTTATACCTAAGTTATGTTTGTGATTTACTTCATGGAATACCCCGGAGCCAACACAAAGGTCAACAAAATAAAGCAGAAAATATATTCTGTCAATATTTCTTTTAAATACGAGTATGTCTGCAAATATTTCAGTCGAATTTTAGTGCTAAATAAATTAAAAATTTCAGTCACACAACTCCTTACGAGTAATTTTTCTATATAAAGTGAAGTATCGATGGAATATTAATGGAAGCTTTCAAAAACTTCATTAAAATTCTTTAGAACATAT
This sequence comes from Cordilura impudica, assembly GCA_963682025.1. Lineage (NCBI taxonomy): Eukaryota > Metazoa > Arthropoda > Insecta > Diptera > Scathophagidae > Cordilura > Cordilura impudica. The sequence continues at coordinate 240,129,037 of OY821518.1, forward strand.
CTGAACGTAAAAAAAATAACATAGGTCGGCACTAATTTTTTGTTTGCAACTTTTTTATAGATTCTGAATAAATCGGATAATTTATTCTCAGGACTATGATTAATTTTTCACGATCACGTAAAGTATAAAAATATAACGTAAAGAAACTAAAAACAAACAAAAAAACAAGTAAGAAAATTATAGTCGGTCTAGACCAACTTTACGATACCCTGTAACATGCGTTTAGAGACCCTATCTCTTAGGTCCAACTAATTGGATAAACAAAATAAGCATAAACCAAATTTGAGTGGGTTTTTATTAATTTTTTTGGCTCCAGACATGAAAAAGTTCATATCGTATGCTATATCTATATGGGGACTACGCCCAAAAATGGACTGATCCTGACCATGTTTGTATTGTATTTTGCAAAAATATATACAAACAAAATTTGAGAAGAATCAGTGCAATATTTTTGTTTTTTGATAGATTTAAGTGAAGATCGAGAAGCAGCTCTATATGGGGCCTATGACTAAGAGTTATCCAATAGGCATCATTTTTGGACTATGATAATTTGGATCTTATAGCAATATATGTTGATTTCATAGGGTCATTTGTATGGGGGATAGGTCTGGACACGGACCCATTCTCACCAATTTCAATAGTGTTCAACCCATGACCGATAAAAGATTAAATACCAAATTTCATCAAAATATATTCATATTTGCGACCTGCAGTTGGATTACAAGCTTTACATGGACACACAGATGGACGGACGGACGGACATCGTTAAATCGAATCAGATAGTGATTCTGATTCGATCGGTATAATTAAAGATGGGCGTAGGTCAAATATTTTTGGTTGTTACAAACAGCAGCACAAAGTCATTATACCCAAACCACATAGTGGTATAGGGTATAACAAGTAAGAAAATTATAGTCGGTCTAGAGCAACTTTAAGATACCCTGTAACATGCGTTTAGAGACCCTATCTCTCAGGTCCAACTAATTGGATATACAAAATAAGCATAAACCAAATTTGAGTGACATTGTTATTAATTTTTTTGACTCCGAATATGGAAAAGTTTATATCGGATGCCATATTTATATGGGGACTAGGTCGAAAAATGACGCGATCCTGACCATATTTGGTAAGGTCAGTAATTTTTTGCAAAAACATATACAAACAAAATTTGAGAGAAATCTGTGCAACATTTTTGTTTTTTTGATAGATTTAAGTGAAGATCGGGAATTAGCTTCACTTTCTGAGTCGATTTAGTGATGTCCGTCCGTCCGTCCGTCTGTCCGTCTGTCCGTCTGTCCGTCTGTGTGTCCATGTAAGCCTTTTAATCAAACTACAGGTCGCAAATATGAAAATATTTAACTAAACTAAACTTTGGTATATAAGCTTTTATTGGTCATGGGAAGAACGCTATTCAAATTGGTGAAATTCGGTCCATATACAGACCTAGTCCCCATACAAATTACCCCTATGAAAATGACTTAAATTGCCATAAGATCCAAATTATCATATAGATCTCAGTCAAATTGGGTTTGTATGTCTTTATTATATTCATTAATCAGTAGTCCAATAAGAAAATTCCTAGTCATAGGCCCCATATAGAGCTGCTTCCCGATCTTCACTTAAATCTATCAAAAAACAAAAGTATTGCACAGATTTTTTCAGTATGTAAGTGACTTTACCAAATATGGTCAGGATCGATCCATTTTTCGACCTATTCCCCATATAAATATAGCACCCGATATGAAGTTTTTCATATCTGACGCCAAAAACAAATAATAACAATGCCACTCAAATGAGGTTTATGTTTATTTTCTATATCCAATTAGTTGGACCGAAGAGATAGGTCTAGACCGACTATAACTTTCTTATTTGTTTTTATTGAAAATATGAAACTGTTAATGTTTTGTGTAAAATTGGTTTAAAGATATAATAATCTAACCCATAAAAACAGAGTTTTTATTAAAACTCTTTCTTTCCTTATGCATATGAGTTTTGAATATCTCCGTGACTGTGTGCTACTGTGCGTGACTATGTCAAAGTTAATCTTTTTTCACAGCAAGTCTATCGACCAAGTTTCAGATGGATTGAATGAGGGGAAATGACAATTAGATCACTCCGTGGTTGTGCGTGACTATCTCAAAATTAATCTGTAGTCACAGCAAGACTATGGGCCAAGTTTCAGATCAATTCGATAAGGGGGAATGGGGTTCACCTACGACAGACAAACACACAAACAGACAGAGAGTATGAGTTAAAAGAAAGAATTTAAAAATTAAACAAAAATTCATTTTTTGAAAGGAAAAAAAATAAATACATGTATACATTAGGCTTTTTTTCATTGTATAAAAAACAAAGTGCAGATTTTATCAATCAATATTGATTTCATTGTATTTACATATTAAAAACAAGTAAGAAAATTATAGTCGGTCTACACCATGCGTTTAGAGACCCTATCTCTTAGGCCCAACTAACTGGACATAGAAAATAAGCATAAATAAAATTTGAGTGGGATTTTTATTAATTTTTTTGGCTGCAGATATGAAAAAGTTCATATCGGATGCTATATCTATATGGGGACTAGGCCCAAAAATGGACCGATCCTGATTATGTTGGGTAAAGTCTCTGTATTTTGCAAAAATATATACAAACCAAATTTGAGAAAAACCTGCGACATATTTTTGTTTTTTGATAGATTTAAGTGAAAATCGGAAAGCAGCTTTATATGGGGGCTATGCCAAAGAATTGCCATATAGGCTTTATTTTTGGACAACTGATAAATGGATGTAATAAACACACACAAACCCAATTTGACCTATAATTTGGATATTATGGCAATTTAAGTCGATTTCATAGGGGTCATTTGTATTGGGACTAGATTTGAACATGAACCGATTTTCACCAATTTCAATAACGTTCATCCTATGGGCGATAAAAGCTTATATACCAAATTTCATCAAAACATATTCATATTTGCGATCTGCAGTTTGATTACAAGGTTCACATGGACACAGAGACGGACGGACGGACGGACATCTTTAATTCGAATCAGTTTGTGATTCTGATTCGATCGGTACAATAAAAGATGGGTCTAGGTCAAATATTTTTGGTAGTTACAAACAGCAGCACAAAGTCATTATACCCAAACCACATAGTGGTATAGGGTATAACAAGTAAGATAATTATAGTCGGTCTAGATCGACTATACGATACCCTATACCATGGTTTAGAGACCCTATCTATTCGGTCCAACTAAATGGATATAGAAAATAAGCTTAAACCAAATTTGAGTGGCATTGTTATTAATTTTTTGGCTGCAGATATGAAAAAGTTCATATCGGGTGCTATATTTATATGAGGACTAGGTCGAAAAATGGACCGATCCTGACCATATTTGGTAAAGTCACTTATATTTTGAAAAAATATGAAACCAAATTTGGAAAAAATCTGTGCAATATTTGTGTTTTTTGATAGATTTAAGTGAAGGATGGATGGGAAGCAGTTCTATATGGGGCCTATGACTTAGAATTGTCCTGTAGAGATTATTTTTGGACTAGTGATTAATAGATATTATAAACATATACAAACCCAATTTGACTGAGATCTATTTGATAATTTGGATCTTATGGCAATGTATGTCGATTTCATAGGGGTCATTTGTATGGGGACTAGGTCTGAACACGGACCGAATTTCACCAATATCAATAGCGTTCATCCAATGGCCGATAAAAGATTAAATATCAAATTTCATCAAAATATATTCATATTTGCGACCTGCAGTTTGATTACAAGCTTTACATGGACACACAGACGGACGGACGGATGGACGGACAGAAAGTGATTCTGAGTCGATCGGTATAATAAAAGATGGGTATAGGTCAAATATTTTTGGTAGTTACAAACAGCAGCGCAAAGTCATTATACCCATACCACATAGTGGTATACGGTATAAAAATGTTTAAAAAAATACATTTTTGGAAGCATAAAAATACATTTGATAGGAATGAATGAATGAACAATCGGACTCGAATTTTTAAAAACATTTCAAATCTTATATATTGAATCTAATTATCAGCCCTGTTCTTGAAACGTTGTTATTTGAATAAGAGTGAATTTAAAATCACATGAAATTGAAATTTTGGGTTTCTTGAAACCACTTTTTTTATTTATTTAATGGAAACATATGTTTGAGTTAAGAACCATATGTTTGAGTTAAGAGCATACATATGTTATCTAGAAACCGAGGTGCCGTATGGTTCTTTATTCAGTTTCACTAAAAACTTTTAAGTATGTATTGTGCATGTTTTTTCTTAAGTTTATAGAAAAAGTATAAAGAAAAATATTTTCTTTTAAAATAACAACTTATTTGTTCATTTAATTGTTTTTTTTGTTCTTCAATTTCATTCAATTAAAAATGACTTTTCTATTTTTAAAAAATTAGGCATCACCAAAAAAAATTTCGATATTCAAATAAATTGGATTTGACTGCAATCACTACTGTTTCGAACATATGGAAAAAAATAAAAATATGTGATTTGATAAAAAAAATTTTTTTAATTCCTTTATTTGCAATAATTAGTGCATTAAGAATCTAAGTTATAATTGAAAAAATTTAATGGAAAATAGATTGTGTAAATAAAAAGTTTTTATTATAGTTATAGAACAGCATCATCGCAAAAAGTGTGTTTTATTAACATCGACCACTTATTACGAGTTTTTTTTTTAAATCAGCGCAAAATGCAGACGTTTTTTAAAATCGTTTGTTTTTTATAAAATTAATGTCTAATTTTTTAAAATAATGACAAGGTTCAATAAAAAACATGTTAGAGTTTAAATATCAATTAGTTTTTTTTATCTCTAAGACCTGCTTAGTAGAAAAAAAGGGCATTTGTTTTGATTTCACAAAGCCGTTTCTATGTGAATTAAAACGAGAAAAAATATTCTTATTGAAATTAGAGAACAGCAAAAAACTCGTAGATTTAAGAATTTTTTCATTTACGAGTTTTTTTTTTGTGATAGTGGTTTCAAGAACAGGGGTGATTAAAAGAATTTATGAATAAACTTTGCATTCAAGATTTTTTTTCAATATTTTTCTTCTCTCAAACCTCTATAGAGTTCTAACTAACGTAGGCTGTTGACATAGGTCTAACACAACTCAGTTGATCAAGATCCTTCTTTTCAGCTATTAACTGCTTAAATTCGTTGAGTTTGAGGAAAGTTATGCGTGGGGAATCAACTTTACTTTTACTGTACGTTAACTTATCTTGGCATATTTTGGCATTACTGTACGTTAACTTCTCTTGGCAAATTCGTTGAATTTGAGGAAAGTTATGCGTGGAGAATCAACTTTACTTTTACTGTACGTTAACTTATCTTGTCATATTTTGGCATTACTGTACGTTAACTTCTCTTGGCAAATTCGTTGGGTTTGAGGAAAGTTATGCGTGGACAATCAACTTTACTTTTACTGTACGTTAACTTCTCTTGGCATATTTTGGCATTACTGTACGATAACTTCTCTTGGCAAATTTTGGTATTATATTATAAAAATAAATATAATATAATATAATGCTGCGGAGCAGCAGGGGTCCTCTATTTGTATATTAAATAAATGTGTTTTTAATAATGTTAATTAAGATTTTTAAAAGTCTTGTATTAAAAATTTTCCAATACATAATTATGTTTTCGTGAAAATTGCGTATTTATAAAACATTTTTTAAATATACAGAACTTAATGCGTTACGTTGTTTAGAACAAATAAATTTTAAATCTGGAAGAATTTTTCAACAAAAAACAATTTTTTTAATCAAACAGCTTTTCTTTTTCATTTAATATATTAATATCATTATGAAAAGAATGAAAATGTAGCTTTCAAACCGTTAAATTATTTTCCTTAAACGTTTTATAACAAATAAGGCACTGGGGATTACCAAAGACATTTATAATCATAAAATATTTTTCGTACATTGCTGTTAATTTGTTTCAGTGCATTTAAAAAAATCAGCATACCACTACTACACGTGTTCATTCGCCGCTGTTTCAGTGACGTCTAAAAACAAAAACGTAAGAATACATATGAGTTGAGCATGAACAATTGTTCCATGAAATGAACAGGCCTGGTTTAGGTCAAATATTTTTGGTAGTTACAAACATCAGCACAAAGACATTATACCCTGACCACATAGTGGTATAAGGTACAATAAAGCCAAATCCATTATAAAGTCCCTTAGAAGGTTGTTCTCTCCTGCACTAACTGAAATACTGCAGCAATAAAAACAACAAACTGTTGAGTTCTTTGAGTTTTTGTTTTACTTTTTAATATTTCTAACATGTTCAAAAAAAAAAAAATAGTTAAAGATTTTGGTTATTCGATAACTGAGTTCGCATACTAAATGGCTGGTGTTTAAATGAAGTTATTTTCTACATTAAATGCGAAATCTCCCAAAAGAAGACATAAATACTACAAGTGTCCTAGATATAACAAGAAAGCAAAAGGATTAAAAACCTTTATTTCCCTTTAACTTACCAAAGACTAGTGGCATTTAAATGGAAACGAAATTGTGACACAGAAACTTCTTATAGAAACTTGTAGGAAAATATATTCATGCGTGATTTATAGTTTGCCTAACCAAAAAGTTTCTTTTTTGTATTGTTATGAGATTAAAATATGGTTTGATTGCCCCTAAAACTAAAAACGAATTGTTTAAAGTGTTTAAAAGAATTGTAGCAAAATAAAAAATTAAAAAAAAAAACAAATTTAAGACAACTTTAAGTTTAGCTCGGCATATGCAAATCATATTTTCATACGTAAATATCTTCCTAACATATCAATTCAACTGTTGCACAACTTCGGTACACTTGGTTGCTCTTGCAGACATGCATTTAAAGGAAAAAGTTCTAAATCTCAGAAATTTCGCGAATTTTGAAAAAGAAAAAAACTGAAGCAAAGAATTTCTCAAATAATTTGTCAAAAAGTTCACAAACACAAACGTGGTGTAAAAAAAAACCTTAATAGCAGATTAATAAATGCTAAATGGGATCAGTATTTCAATAATACCGGCATGCTAAATTTTGTAAATTAAGAAATTGGCCAAAACAAGTATGTAACCAAGGATCCACAATTTTCGGAACGTGTTTTCAGATGAAAGCAAGTTTTGCATTTTCGGCATTAAAGGAAAAAAGTTAGTTTGGCGAAATAGTGGAACTGCTTTAAATAAAGAAAATATTTTGCCAACGCTTTAACACGTGGATGTGGGGTTTGAGGCATTTTAAACATTTCAACAAAACATTTTAAACAAAATTTAAAACAATGCGCACAACAACTCGGCTTTGGAGAAGATTTATGGTTCCAACTGGAAAATGATCCAGAACATGTGGTGCACCATGTGAAGTTGTGGTTGCTCTATAAACTAAAACTCAATTAAAATGACCACCCCAATCAACCCTACAATAACAGTGACGGTCATTTGACCAGTGATATGACTGTCACTACTGACTGCAGTTTCGGTCCTCGCGTAGAACAAAGTTTCAATCATTTTATTAAGACCAATATGAGAAAAATGACCGAAACTTTTGTGTACATGTGATATTGCATCTTACTCTAACCTATGAAAGTATGTAAACCATAGAATATATATCTGAACTGCTCACTCTACCGCTGTTTAGTAGTCAACGATGATGGATATATACATCATCGTTGACCGGTCACACTTGATGAATATAGACGTCATCGCTGACCGGTCAGGATTGATTATAATGAAACACGATTTATTATTTTTTTTATTTATTGTATTAAAAATCAAAAAATTCAAAATTAAATATAAACATTAAATATTAAAATATTAAAAAAACACAACAATATCACTAATTCCGATACGTGTTGATAACTTTGAGCCAATAGACATAAAGACAATGTTGAAACAGGACAATGGGCTTAACTTAATACAGACATTTAAACAACTTTGCTGAGTTTTCACTCAAAACATCCCTCAAAGTGGTACGTAACTTAGCACTGAATAAATTGACTAAACTCAATAGAAATTTCCGGTAATGGGCCTTAGTGCAATCAGTAGTTCCTTAAAGAAAACAATTTATTATAACACTTACATACATACATATATATCAAAAATTTATATTAAAGATTACCTTTTGAGTGTTGCGAATTAACAATTTTGGCCATAACTGAGATACTTCATTTGGAAAATTGATGAGTAAATGATGTATCCATTCAAAATCTGCTACCGTTTGTAAGATATTGTGATAATACCTCCATAAATCAATTTGTTCAATATTCTGAGATCTTTGTTCTTTTGAATAAACTATTTTCATTATGCATGTATTTAGAATAGAACAAACAAAGCGCAAAAGAAATAGTCAAATTTTCAGTATAACAATAAATACACAATAAAACAACTTTAAACATTACATCTGATCTCATTTTTTGTTAAATACAATAAGTGTTACCACATTGCTAATAATAATAATGGCTTGTTTGATGAATAATTGTACCATTAAAGGTGATGGGGGAAAGAATGATCACTTGTTGGCTGTGCCATAAGCTATGTCATACTAAATGTAGTGGTCTTTCTGGACTTTCTGCTGATGCTTTATATAATAATAAAGGGTTACATTAGTGTTGCAAAAAATGCAGGAAAATCGGAGTGAATTTCTACCGTTTTTTCAATGATACACAAAAGGAATTCAATGATATCCAGGAAAATGTAACTAAATTATCGATGTCTATATCTAGTTATGGCAAATTATTTGATGATTATAAATCATTAGATAATTTAAAATCTCCACCTCAATCTTCTCCAAAACGTCGTAAATCGTCACGATATACAAGTAAAGAAAAATCTGATAATCTTCCTGCTGTTCCTACGAGTTCAGTAACACTAACATCTGATGCCTCAGTAATTAATTGTAATGCTGACTTTTGCCTGTGGGCTTTGCTGAAGTGCCATTAAATCAACTTGTGCCTTCTATAAATACTTGTCCTGTGATAAATACTGGTCAAATCGTTTCGCTGAGAGCTGTTCCTCCAAAAAAAAATTGATTTTATCTCGCGTTTGGCGATTGAAACTACTGCTGAAGATGTCGATGCGTTTGTTAGATCTTAGTTGGGCCAAAAGGCAGAATTTTCGACATATAAGTTTGTTTTTTCTCAACCTAGATCTATCATATCCTTTAAAATTACCGTTTCTTATGATCTCTGAAAATACATTGGTTCGAGAATATATATTTAGACAAAATTCTAACAATATTGGCCGCCTTCCTCAAACTAATTCAAATATTCCAAAAAAACTAAAAGATCTTACTGGTGAAAATATTTCATTAGTTTACCAAAACGTTCGTGGTCTGAGAACTAAACTGTCAACTTTATATATTGAAAGTTTCAACATAAGTCATCATATTATCGAATTTACTGAAACTTGGCTTAATCATACCTTTTTAAATACTGAAATATTTTGCAATAAATATAATATTTTTAGACGTGACCGTTGCAATAAGATGAATGGCGGTGGCGTTCTAATTGCTGTCTCAAGTATCTTATCATCTGAGGTTTTATTAATTGATTCCTCTTTAAACATCGAATTCGTTGCAGTTTTAATTAAATACAATCATAAAAAAATATTTGTTACTTGCTCATACATCCCTCCATCGTCTCCGCAGTCTTTATATGTTAGACATGGAGAAGCTATTAAATCTGTTCTACGTTCTGCGAATCCGGATGACTCTGTTATTGTTCTTGGAGATTTCAATTTGCCTTCAATATCGTGGAAGTTCTTACCTGAAGACTAAATCAAATGATAAATGTGATGAGCTTTTTAATATTTTTTTTTGTGTGGACCACCTCCAGTGGAGAATCACTTAGCTTGCTACTAGACACCCATTTTCCGGGCAATTCTCATACGTCACTACAGGCGTTGGAATACTTTGACGCTAGCACGGCGGACATTGCTTCGGAGATAGTTAATGTACCAACATTGACCTGGGCGATTAAAAGCTTCAAACCTTACAAATCTCCGGGACCTGACGGTATCATTCCAGCTGAATTGCAGCATGTGTCGGACTACATTTCCCCTTGGCTATGCAGTCTTTTCACTTGCTGCATAAACACAGCGTATATTCCTTTGAAATGGAGGGAGACAAGAGTGGTGTTCATTCCAAAAGCTGGAAAGAGCTCACACACTGTTCCAAAGGATTTGAGACCAATAAGCCTATCATCGTTCCTATTGAAGACAATGGAGCGTATGATAGACTCTGACTTACGTAGAAATTTTGACCCTAAACTGTTATCAACGAGGCAACATGCCTACAGCAAGGGAAGGTCAACTGAATCAGCTCTACACGAGCTTGTAGGTACCATCGAGAAATCGCTGTCGGCAGGAGAATACACTATGACAGCCTTTTTGGATATAGAAGGGGCTTTTAACAACATCACACCGGACTCGATAATAGCGGCACTATCTAGTCTAGGAGTGAATTCTGTGATCATCTCATTGATTGGAAATCTGCTTGTCAACAGGCGGATAACGTCTAAACTGGGAACGTTGGAAATATCCCGATTTGAGAACAAGGGAACGCCACCTTGTGTCGCATATGCTGACGACGTGGCCATGGCCGTATATGGGAAGTTTCTATCTACAATTAGAGATATCCTGCAACGGGCTCTCACAGAGCAATCTATCTGGGCAAGGGGTTGCGGTCTGGGGGTTAATCCGACCAAAACGGAACTTGTTCTTTTCACTAGGAAGTATACGATCCCATTTCTCTCAACGGCACTGAAATCGTCTTCTCTGATGGAGCCAAGTATCTTGGCGTATTCCTGGACATGAAGCTGAACTTCAGACGGAATTTGGAGGAGCGGGTGAAGAAGGCGACTATAGCTTTATACTCCTGTAAGAAGGCCATTGGTAAGCGATGGGGCTTTAGTCCGAAAATTGCTCACTGGATCTATACAGCAGTGGTCCGTCCAATACTCCTGTACGGAGTCATCGTCTGGTGGCCTGCTTTGGAGAAGGCCACCAATAACAAACTTCTCGCAAGGGTATAGAGAATGGCTTCCATGTGCATCACTGGAGCCCTTCGTACTACACCTTCGGATGCCTTGAACATCCTATTATACCTAATACCACTGGACATATTAGGGAAGCAGTCGGCGGCCTCATCGGCCATTCGATTAAGAAGCACACTACAATGGCGGGGCTACAATTGTGGCCACGGAGTGATCCTGAATGACAGGAACTTGCCATTGAACGTGGATTACACTACTCCAAGGAGCGTATTTGAGCGTCACTACTGTACACTAATACCGACAAGGGAATCTTGGTCTGGGAGGACACCAGGCAGTAGGCTTTCCGTAAATTTCTATACTGATGGATCGAAATTGTGCGGTCAGGTTGGTTTTGGAGTCCATTCAGGGGGGCTTGGACTAAATCTGGCTCGAAGGTTACCAGACCACTGCAGTGTATATCAGGCAGAGGTACTGGCAATAAAGGAGGTTGGTGACTGGTTGGGTCGGAATATTCTGTCTACGACCGCCGTCAACATCTATTCTGATAGTCAAGCCGCGGTAAAATCCATGCGATCAATGTTCCTGAAATCGCCCTTAGCTGCGGCACGTCCTTAAATGAGATGGCCAAGCAGTTCGACATCAGGCTCATATGGGTCCCAGGGCACAGGAACATACCGGGAAACTGCAAAGCGGATGAGCTGGCAAGAAAGGGTACTACCTTACAGGTTCCAGCGGATTTGGAATGTCTTGGTACACCCCTGGAATCGTGCAAGCTTGAACTTCGGCTTCGCACCGCTGGCATAACGAATAACAGATGGGCTAATGGATATACGTGTAGGATCACAAGACAAATCTGGCCTGCTCTGAATCGAAAGCGTCCAAATGCGCTATTATCACTCCCCCGTGGGGAGATCTCAACGGTAGTTGCTGTTGTTACTGGGCACTGCCTTATAGGGAGACACGCTGAGCGCCTTAAGGTCTCATCAAATGATTTCTGTCGTATCTGCTTGGATGTGGAGGAGGTAGAGAGCTTAGAACACTTCCTCTGCCACTGCCCGGCGCTATCCAGAACAAGACTACGGACATTGGGATCGCCGTTTCTTCACGATCTCTCTGACCTCTCAAACGTGGAAATTTCACATCTTAGGGGCTTCATCAGAAGCTCGAACTGGTTCTTCGGTGGGGACTGAGGGGAACACCCATTCGTCCTGTGGTATCACAACGGACCCCAGAGTCTAAGTGTGCTGGTCCTTGGATTAGCAGCCACTTCTAACCTAACCTAACCTATCTATGCCATCAAGTAAATACGTTAATTTCTCCCTTCCAACATGGTTTCCAAAAAAGATGTTCAACCTCTACAAATCTATTACAATTTACTACAATTGTCAACCGTGGTTTTCTTGAACGCAAACAAACAGATGTAATTTATACTGACTTCAGCAAGGCTTTTGATAAAGTCAATCATAAACTTCTTCTTAAGAAATTACATATGATGCGATTTTCAAATCTTTGCGCAAAGTGGATATATTCTTTTTTAACCAATAGAACACAAAAAGTATGTTTTAAAAATGTTACTTCAAATCCGATAGATGTAATGTCCGGAGTACCACAAGGTAGCCATCTTGAACCGCTTCTTTTTTCTTTGTTTATAAACGATCTTCCGAATGTTCTTCGTTTTTCAAACATCTTGATGTATGCGGATGATGTCAAAATTTTTTCCTGTTATAATCAACACTCTGATCATGTTTTTCTCCAAAATGATTTGAATTCATTTTATTCTTGGTGTAATTTAAATTTAATGGAGCTAAACCTTAAAAAGTGTAAACATATGCGTTTCGTCAGAAAGAGGCCGATATCTGTCAACTATGTGCTGGGTGATTATTGTCTCGATAAAGTAGATAACTTTATAGATCTTGGTGTTTTATTGGATCACAAACTGACCTTTATTCCTCATATATCAATTACTGTCAACAAAGCCAGAGGTGTACTTGGTTTCATAAAACTTTGGGCTAAAGAGTTTAATGATCCCTATGTCACCAAAACTTTATATACGTCACTTGTGAGACCTATCCTGGAATATGCTTCTATAATTTGGGACCCAATCTACCAAATTCATGCCGACAGTCTGGAATCTGTGCAGAAACAATTCCTTTTGTTTTGTCTTCGGAGTTTAAACCTCAATCCAAGTATTCTTCCATCCTATACCAGCAGACTTGCCCTTATTAAGCTACCAACTTTAAAAAGCCGGAGAACTATGCTAAATGTTTCATTTCTTCTTAATATAATTAATGGTGATGTTTGTTCTGGTTTCCTGATTAACAATATATCATTCAACATTCCTCAACGACCAACACGTTACTTCTCACCTTTATCTGCACAGTTCAATTTAATGAACTTTATAGATTTATTGATTTCTCATTAAATACTTATTAAAAGTAAAATAATATGCTTTCTAAATTCATAAATATTTATGTACTAAAATTAATTTTAAAATGTTTTTCTTTGTAAATAGTCTGTAAGGATTAATTCCATAGACCAATATAGGAACAAGTATAAATATAAACTTTACGTATACTGCACACTCCTTAAAATACTTCATATTATCAACATTATATTCCAGACATTGTAGTATGGCATAAACTAAAACATTCGAGCCAAATATTAAAACAAACTCCCGTATCCATGTTGTGGCAATAGACTGAAAGAAAGATAGGATTAGTCTAAAAGTCTGCAAGGAAGATTTACTTTGTTTCTAGCTAGGATTTTTAATAAAATGTTAGTGCATTACCTTAATAAGTTCATTTGGTGATTGCGCATGTATCATCAATATATTTATAGTGTCTTCCATGCGCACTGAATCGGTTAAGAACCTGTGTCAGCGTAGCTTCACACATTTGTATTTCTTGTGTATTATCTTCCAACATCATAAAAAGTCCATCAATAATATCAAATAGATAACCATATTATTTTCTGGTACAGCATTCACAATCGAATTCCAGGATACAACATATTGTTCCACAATATAATTCTTTACATAAATGCGTTCCTTAAAAAGAGGTATAAAAGCTTCTAGATTGAAAGTTTGTGAAGATCCTATAACAATATCTTTAAGTAAACGATCCAACAGGAAAAGGCCACAAGACGCGAGCAGCAAATAAATTGGGGAAGAAGGGTATAATGAAGGGACGTGCCACCACGTTATACAAAGATCACACGCAAAATACCGCATACGTAAATCTTGATCGTTTAAACAATTGAGAATGGCACTAACGAATTCACTGACATATTTTGAAGAGTCCTAAAGAAACAACAAAAGTTAACTTGAATTTTTAATTTAATTAATTACTTACCTTTCCTAAACCTAAACTTATAGCCGCCAAGCCAATTAAATCTCTCTTTCTTTTCTTAGAATCCTGGGAGGAGGCCAACTCATTGGACAACACCTCTATAGGCTTTCGCATTTGGGCAGTTATTTTTCATATTAAATTCTTAAACCAATCTGTGTGCGATATCAGTTGAATCATATAAATAATTAGCTTTTTTTTTTAAATATATATGTATAAAGCATTAACTTTATTTATGTGTATATTTTTGTTGATTTTAACAATTTAAGTTAACACTTCACAATTAAATTCACTTTTCGACAGCCAATAATGAATAATACGCGGTAATTCACAAATATTGCTGTTTAACGAAAAAAAATTTTAAAAAAAACAACTCTACAACAGCAACAATGACAGTCATATGTTTTTCAAATAGAAAATAACTGCAAATGTGTTAGTACAAAACTTGTTTATGTGTTAGTTTCGGTCATTCATTTCTTGTAGGGAACCGATCTTATCGCTATAGAGCATTTTTGCGATTTATTGGAACGCAGAGTCCGTCAGCATAACATATCCTCAAGGGAAATGTTAAAAAACGTCAATTTCGATGGGTGGGGTAAAATCAGTTAAGTCAATGCCAAATCAACCCTTAGTGGTCCTAAACGGCAAAGGATATCCTACAACTTACTAACTTAAACAATACGTAATGTAAATATAGTTGTTTTTTAAATTAATATTTAAAACATACGAATACCTGCATAATATTTTTTAAGGGGGGGGGGTTTAAACCCTTGCCTTTTTCTGAATACAAAACATGACGAGAGCGTTGTCTCAAAATTTCAGGTAAATCGGAGCAAAACTAACGAAGATACAGCGATTCAAACGACCGGCCTCATACGGTATATCGCGTATATACATCAGTTTTTAAAAAACTTTAAATCGATTTTCTCGTAAATAATATGTTTGAAGACTAATTGATCTAATTGACCGATTCTTTTGAAATTTTACATACTATATCTACACATAAATCAGCACAGGGGCCAAATCACCGCATTCGATATCGAGTAAAATCAATCGAAATTCCATATTTTGGTTTATGATTTGAAGAAGACTGACAAACGCTCGACCACGATTCGCCTTTCTTCTTAACCTGAAGCCATAATTCTTCAACTGTCACAAAGAAAAATTATTCTTAACATTTTATTTTGGGAAATAAAAAAATGATTTCGATCGAAAAATTTCGATAACGAATCCCGTGATCTGGCCCCAAGTAATCACGAAGAGGTTTTTATACCCTATGCCACTCTGTGGTTTGGGTATAATGACTTTGTGCTGGCTATTTGTAACCACCAAAAATATTTGACACCCATATTTTATTATACCGATCGACTCAGAATAACTTTCTGATTCTGCAGGTTGTAAATATGAAAATATTTTGATGAAATTTGGTATATAAGCTTCTATCGGTCATGTTGAGACCTAGTCCCCATCGACATAAATTACCATAAGATCCAAATTATCATATAGATCTCAGTCTAATTGTGTTTGTATGTGTTTATTATATCCGTTAATCAGTAATCCAAAACTAATGCCTGTAGGACAATTCTTAGTCATAGCCCCATATAAAGCTGCTCCCCGATCCTCACTTAAATCTAACAAAAAACCAAAATATTGTACAGATTTTTCTCAAATTTGGTTTGTTTATATTTTTTCAATATGTAAGTCACTTTACCAAATATGGTCGGGATCGGTCCATTTTTCAACTTAGTCCCCATATAAATATAGCACCCGATATGAACTTTTTCATATCTGCAAACAAAAAATTAATAATAATGCCACTCAAATTTAGTTTATGCTTATTTTCTACATCCAATCAGTTGGACCGAAGAGTTAGGTTCTCTGAACCATGGTATAGGGTATCGTATAGTCGGTCAAGACCGAGTATAATTATCTTGCTTGTTTTTTTCCATTATTTTCCCCATTTTTTATACCCTCCACTCCAGTGTGCAGAGGGTATATATAAGTTTGTCATTCAGTTTGTAATAATTAGAAAAAAAATTTTGGACCCCATAAAATATATATATTTGTGATCCTTATAACAACCGGAGTTGATATAGCGATGTCCGTCTGTCCGTCTGTGGAAATCACGATGACGGCATCAATCGGGCAGCCAGGGTGCTCGTTGATATAAAAAATGATTCATTAACATCCTGAAAAGTTTGCTATTTAAAATCGTCTAAATCGGTCACTTAGGCCCCGAAATTTGAATGAAGAACTAAAAAAAGTCTTGAAAAAATATAATTTTCTATGTTGTTCTTGTCACGATCACGCCCTCAATAGGACAGCTAGGGTAATCATTTTTAGAGAGAATGATTCACCAAATTCATGGAAAGATTTCTGTTTCAAAAATCATTAAAATCGGTGGAACACGTCCAGGGAAATCTCTGAAAAAGTAAAAAATAAATGAAAAACATGATGTTTCTATATTTTTCCTATTGTTATTCTAAACTTGTTGTTTTTGTTGTCGTTGTGGTAATAATATAATAAAAACAAACCCTTTGTAAATTTTTTTATCAACTCTGGTAGAAAAATTTTAAAGTTTCCATTGTTTTGGCATCACTAAAAAAAATTGTTAGATCATTTCTGTCATTTCCACGAGCCTGCCTGCAAAATTTCAGATCGATTGGGTCACGGGAAAGTGATTAAAATCGATCCAAAATTTGTTCGACAAGCAGACACTACGAGTTAATATAAAGGGAGTAAAAATTCACCAACATCTAAAGCAAATAATGCTAAAATACCTATGTAGTTGTTAATAAAAAAAAAACAATGTAAATTTAGCAAAAAAAAAAATTAATTTATGTATTAATACATACACATATTAAATAATACAAATAATATACATATATTATATATGTACATCCATAACAACTGCATGTTAGAAATAAATCGGTATATTATTTTATTTACATAAATTTCTGCAATATTTTGTTGTGGGGAAAATACATTTCTTTTGCATTAACAGAGTGTCACTTCATTTAGCTCAGCGTGACTATGCCACAGTAGATGGCGCCACAATAAGCTTTGCAATAATTATTTCTATTTTAACATGAATGTCAATATTTTCAATTAGATATCATACAGAACAATGTTAAGAGTATACACGGGCTGGTCTTTTATTTCATACGTTTTTCCATTATTCTTTTACAAATATGAACATAAGTTTGGCATTTTAACTTTTTGTTGTCTTTATAAAATAGAGTTACCGAGTTCATCAATGAGTTTTTTGCTTTACATAGTTATATAGAACTATTATTCTGCTTTAAAAATTGTTTAAAAAATTTTAAAAATTGTTTATAATTACTAAAGCATTAATATTCACATAAATACAAAATTGCACTTTTTAAATTTTCCATTCAAATTTAAGAAAATATCAATTCTAAAAATTTCCAATTATAAATTAATTGAATTTCAGAAAATCATATCAAAACGTCGGAAATAATAATTTTAAATTTAGAAGACATCAATTGCATCTTTGATATATAAATTTTATTCGTTAAACACAAATTGAAATTCCAAAAAAAGACACCAAATATGTTTACATTTAAAAATGTTTACATTTAAAAAAAATATTGCCATTCAGGAGAAATTAGTAACTTTTCAGTACCGTGATTCAGTAACTTCTTTAACGATAGTCGAATCGTTAAAAAAAGAAAATTGCAAAATTATCAGTAAAATTTTTAAACGATATTCGCTATTGTTAAAGTCAGCTGTTGTTGTTATCTAAACGACAACCATGTTTGTGTTGTTTATTCAATCGACAAAAACTTAAATTTTTAGGTTGAAATGTCATCATACATATGTAAATAAAAATCATGAAATAGTGAAAATATTTTGCTTTTATTAAAAAACTTTTTTATATAAATAAAAAAATTAAATAGCATATTCAATTCATTATTTCATTTTCAAATAAATAAACAGAAATATTAGTAAACAAAATAAAGATATTAAACATAAACATAAAATCATCAGGTCAAACACGAAGTAATTTGTTTTTTTCTATTCTTTGTGTTTTTCGCTTATTTTGACAGAGATGCCACTCATTTACAATTTAAATAAATAGAAAAATAGATTGGTCGACTGTCGTTAAGATGTATGTACTTAGTGAATCACTTAATCCTTAGTGCAAACAACAATAGCTGTCGATATATTTTGCGATTGTCGGATCGTTGAAATTTACAGAATCGGACTACAGAAAATATTAATTTAAATTCAATGAATTTAAGAAAACCTCAAATGAAATTTAAGAATTGATATGATAAAAATTGTTACATAAATAAACGCAATTTGATGAGAATGTTATTTATACATAAATTTTCACAATTTTTTTTGGATGAAAATTTGAAGTTTTTCAGAAAATAAAGATAAAAAATTATTTTATTTAAAATGTTTGGGACTTTTGGTTTTCTGCGTTTGGCATCCCTAATTTGATTATTTATTATTATAAATTCTCTATGTTTTCAAAATATGGCAATATTTTAATAAAAAAGTTGAGAGAGCTTTTTTTTTTTTGGTTTTTCTTTTGTTACTCCATCCGACCTATGTGGCCACAATGAAGAAATATTTGGCCAATTAAAAGAAACTATACAGCCATCTCCAATTAGCACGATTTAATGCATATAGCCACCCTACACAACCATTACCTTTGCAATGGAGGTTAGAGCGAGCTATTTAATTAGCAAAAACTAAATTAAACGAGAAGTTATGTCATAAACCGGAAAGGTTATATGACATAACATGCATATTTTTCCAATATTTTGTTTACATTTATTATCAATACTCAAACCGAGGTGGAGGGTATCAAAGATTCGGCACAGCCGAATTTAACACTCTTACTTGTTTAACAACAAATTCACCAAAATTTTATAGCAAAAGTCGTGTTTTTCAATTCAAAATGCTGCCAAAAATAAAAAAAATAATTAGAAAACTCTTCGTGATTACCTCGGGAAACATATCACCTTTTAAATGTATTTTCGTTTTTTATTTCACATGGTCCGGTAACTTTTTGTCGAGGCGCCTCCGGAGATTCGCTCAAGGACTTATTTATTAAAATTTTTTCAAAAGTTCTTCAAATGTTATACTATAATGTGCATATGAAAAAAAAATAATCCAACATTATTCATATGTTCAAAAAAAAATTATGAAAATACGCTTTTTTCGCTTTTAAAAGGCAATACATTAAAAAAACATGTAAGAAAATTAAAGTTGGTTAAACCGATTATACGATACCCTATACCATGCGTTTAAATACCTTATCTAACTAACTAAGTAGATATAGAAAATAAGTATAAACCAAATTTGAGTGGTATTAATTCGTTTGCCTTCGGATGCTCTTGAGCCTGAACAATTTCAAACTCAATCACTTTTTGTTAACTTATAATAAAAACAGAATTAAAAGAAAGATGAAACGACTTTTGGTTGTTAGAAATCAATTAAAACGAAAAAGAAGGCAGATTCCTAAAATAAAAATTACTTTGAAATAATAAAACGACATTATTTAAATTTTTATTAACAATTTTTATATAATGCACTACTTACTCTTCCATTCTGCAGCAATGTTTAATTTTTTTATGCTTCACGCTCTATTGCATCAGTAATTAAAATGATGCCATAGTTGCAAAAATTTGCGGCAGCACTGTCAACTGTTTGCATAAAAAACTTTTGACGGAAGTCAGTGCTGCTAAATGATTTATTATGCTGCAGTGATACATAACTACTGCATTTGCGAACGTACCCAAACTCTCACAAACCCAAAATATCTTTTATTCAAAAAGTCACTGAGTTATCAAACCGCCCTCGTATATTAACAGCAGTGTAAAACGAAAGTTATAAAAAGTGTATATAATGGAGATTGAATGACGCCCATCTATGTATTTTAAAAGTTTTATTTCCAATTTTATATTTTTGTAGTCAACATAAAGCGGAGAGAAGGACATGTTTAAAATCTAAAAATGTCGATATGCTACATTTTATTATCAAAAATTATTGGGTATCCCAATAACCATTACAATATTTCATAGGTGTTATTATCAGTAATTGATCTCAGTGAATTCGTTTTTTAATTTTTTTTTAATAATTTAGATTTAAGTAAAGTTTGAATTTAAATTTATGTTCGTCAAAAAATTAGTTTATTTTCTTTAATAAAAAATTACAAAAAAAAAAAGTAAGAAAATTATAGTCGATAAGAACCGACTATATTATACGCTGCTCCATGAGTACCGGGTGAGGGGGCCAACGTATCACCAAGTTTATTGAGACCAAAATTGGACTGACAATAGTCAGTCTTGGTGAGGTTGTTTAAAATGACTAAGTAAACTCTCAAACGAAATTTTAGTGAAATATTTTCATTTTTAAGCTTAAGACAGAATTATGTGAATACCGGGAAGGATATTTGTGTGGGGACTATGTCTAAAAATGGTGCGATTCGGTTCACATTTGGAGCACAGATTTTTGGATATAACAAACATATATACATGTGATTTTGTGGATTTAGGTGGCATTTACGCTTACTTCAAATGGAGCATTTGTATGGAGGCTAGGTCTAAACTTCAAGAGATTCTCACCAATTTCAACATGGTTCGTCCTTGAGCTGATCAAGACTTAATTTTAAAATTTCATCAAAAAATATTGAGAATTGCGACCTGTAGTTTGATTAGAAAATTTACATGGACAGACAGACGGACGGACGGACATCGCTAAAATGACACAGAAAGTGATTCAGAGTCGAGCTCAATTATTTTTTGTAGTTACAAACATCAGCTCAAACTCATTATACCCTGTTCCACAGATTGGTGGAACAATTCTTTAAAATATCCGATGATATCGATAGTACCATAAACTATCGAAAATGTAGAATGAGGCGACTATCGGTAGTTTCACAGCTCTAGGCTGAAGTTGCGTGAGCTAGCTGAAATGACAAGTTTAAAAAAAAATCATGTGAGTCCGATCACAAGGGAGATGTGTAAACATATAATAATTAAAGAAAACATCAACATCATATTTTCCAGTGCATAAAAAATAAGTCGATTATGCTGTTTTCTGAAATTCAATTGATGTTTTCTGAAATGCAATTGATGTTTTCTGAAATTGATGCTTTCTGAAATTCAATTGATGTTTTCTGAAACTCGAATGATGTTTTCTAAAATTATATTGATGTTTTCTGAAATTCTATTGATGTTTTCTGAAATTCACTTGATGTTTTCTGAAACTCGAATGATGTTTTCTGAAATTATATTGATGTTTTCTGAAATTCTATTTATGTTTTCTGAAATTCAAGTGATGTTTTCTGAAATCCTTCTGATGTTTTCTGAAATTCAATTGATGTATTCTGAAACTCGAATGATGTTTTCTGAAATTATATTGATGTTTTCTGATATTCTATTTATGTTTTCTGAAATTTAAATGATGTTTTCTGAAATTATATTGATGTTTTCTGAAATTCTATTTATGTTTTCTGAAATTCAAATGATGTTTTCTGAAATTATATTGATGGTTTCTGAAATACAATTGATGTTTTCTGAAATTCTATTGATGTTTTCTGAAATTCAATTGATGTTTTCTGAAATTCAATTGATGTTTTCTGAAATTCTATTGATGTTTTCTGAAATTCAATTGATGTTTTCTGAAACTCGAATAATGTTTTCTGAAATTATATTGATGTTTTCTGAAATTCTATTTATGTTTTCTGAAATTCAAATGATGTTTTCTGAAATCATATTGATGGTTTCTGAAATACAATTGATGTTTTCTGAAATTATATTGATGTTTTCTGAAATTCTATTTATGTTTTCTGAAATTCAATAGATGTTTTCTGAAACTCGAATGATGTTTTCTAAAATTATATTGATGTTTTCTGAAATTCTATTGATGCTTTCTGAAATTCAATTGATGTTTTCTGAAACTCGAATGATGTTTTCTAAAATTATATTGATGTTTTCTGAAATTCTATTGATGCTTTCTGAAATTCAATTGATGTTTTCTGAAACTCGAATGATGTTTTCTGAAATTATATTGATGTTTTCTGAAATTCTATTTATGTTTTCTGAAATTCAAATGATGTTTTCTGAAATTCTATTTATGTTTTCTGAAACTCGAATGATGTTTTCTGAAATTATATTGATGTTTTCTGAAATTCTATTTATGTTTTCTAAATTCAAATGATGTATTCTGAAATTATATTGATGGTTTCTGAAATTCTATTTATGTTTTCTGAAATTCAAATGATGTTTTCTGAAATTCAATTGATGTTTTCTGAAACTCGAATGATGTTTTCTGAAATTATATTGATGTTTTCTGAAATTCTATTTATGTTTTCTGAAATTCAAATGATGTTTTCTGAAATTCTATTTATGTTTTCTGAAAGTCGAATGATGTTTTCTGAAATTATATTGTTGTTTTCTGAAATTCTATTTATGTTTTCTGAAATTCAAATGATGTATTCTGAAATTATATTGATGGTTTCTGAAATACAATTGATGTTTTCTGAAATTCTATTGATGTTTTCTGAAATTCAATTGATGTTTTCTGAAACTCGAATGATGTTTTCTGAAATTATATTGATATTTTCTGAAATTCTATTTATGTTTTCTGAAATTCAAATGATGTTTTCTGAAATTCTATTTATGTTTTCTGAAAGTCGAATGATGTTTTCTGAAATTATATTGTTGTTTTCTGAAATTCTATTTATGTTTTCTGAAATTCAAATGATGTATTCTGAAATTATATTGATGGTTTCTGAAATACAATTGATGTTTTCTGAAATTCTATTGATGTTTTCTGAAATTCAATTGATGTTTTCTGAAACTCGAATGATGTTTTCTGAAATTATATTGATGTTTTCTGAAATTCTATTTATGTTTTCTGAAATTCAAATGATGTTTTCTGAAATTCTATTTATGTTTTCTGAAACTCGAATGATGTTTTCTGAAATTCTATTTATGTTTTCTGAAAATATATTGATGGTTTCTGAATTACAATTGATGTTTTTTGAAAGACAATTGGAAAATGTTTTCAAAAAGCTGTCCGCAAGATGGGTGCGTTGCTTTCTCACAATATGACAAAAACAGTGTCGTGAAGATGTTTCAAAAGACGAGTTTTTGTGTTGATTCGTAACCATAGATAAGACATGGGCTCTCCACGTCACACTTGAGACAAAGGAATAGTCAAAACAGTGGACTGAAATGGGAGAATCGCGTTCAAAGTAGACGAAGACAATTCCGTCTATAGGCAAGGTTATGGCGTCTGTTTTGTGGGATGCGCGTGACATAATTTTTTATCTTCAAAAAGGAAAAATAACCAACGGGAAGAATTATGCTAACTTATTTCAGCGTTTAAGTGATGAAATCAAACAAATAAGGCCGCATTTGTAGAAAAAGAAAATGTTGTTTCATCACGACAATGCCCAAATTCACACATCCACTATTGGAATGACTAAAATCCATGAGTTAAAGTTCGAATTGATTCATCAGGCAGTTTATTCGCCACTTCCTATTTCCAAGCTTGAAAAATTAGCTCAGTGGTAAAAGATTTCGCAACAATGAAGAGCTGGATATTTTAGGGAGCTAGACAATTTTTAATATATACAGGAAATCGAAGCTATTGAATATTGCTGGAAAAAGTGTATCCAGCTAAAAGGCGACTGTATTGAGAAATAGAGAAAATTTTTCCCAAAATCCATGATATATTTATTTTATTTTTTTACTTTTTTACTTCGTATGTTAGCTGCACGTAACTGTAAACACATAAATATTCCTCTAATATAAATTACGGTCACATGTGGATTCCTTAATTAACTATTGCGTTGCTAAACTACATAAATTGTAGATATCTTGAAAACTTTAATCGCAGATTTAGTAAAGGACCTCAATCACGTGTTTCTCAGATGCTAAGATTTCTGATGCATAGAATATCTAAACAAAATTTAAATTCTTAAGATCGTTATGGCTAATTTATACTTTTAAAGATTCTTCTCTAACATATGTAAGAAATTGACAAATTTTCAAAAACATAAAGTTATTTCAGTTTAACTTTTACCATCCCAATTGTCTAAGTTCTTAAATTTTTTTATTACTTATTTTTTTCTTTCAGCTCCTTGTGTGTAGAAAATGAAAAACATGAAAAGTTTTAAGTGTATCCCCAAATGAGAAGTCTATTATGAAACATGAAACTATAACGTCTAAGATTTCAACATTTTTAAGTTAAAAACAAAAACCAAGAAATTGCTTAACACAAGCTTAAAGGTCTTAAAGTTTTATTTATCTATTAAATTGTATAACCTTTGGTTAAGTTATTGAAACATTTTAGATTGACACTTTACCATGGAGCCTTGTTTGTAAAAAATATAGTTTAAGGTAAAATTGTTATATAGTTTTTGTGTTGCACATTTTAAATGAACACCGTGCATATATACACAGGTACATAATCAAAATATAAAAATTGTTGTGAGCTGAATATAATTTTATATTTATGAAGTTGATTTTTTGTAAAAGATACCAAATTTTTTTTTATATTTTAGAAAGTTAAATATTTTTATGATATTCGATATTAATCATATATATGTAATATCCATAGTAAGTAAAAAGTAAAAAGTTACTCAAAGAATAAAAGCTGGGTATAATTCAAGTATTTTTAGTAGTTTCAAACGTATAATATCCTTACCAAGTAATATTTATGTAGTAAAATAGTTTAATAACTCCGTACTGCAGCTATTTGTACTCATGGACGAACCAGTTTGTTTGGTACTTCAGCCATAGATCTCTGAATTCCGTTTGTATCTATTATTTTTATAAATTTTTTGATCGATATCCATTTCTATACATTCTTCTTCCTAAGTTTGCTCAAAAAATTCTATGGTTCTAAGTTGATCTACTCAACATGCCCTTTCAGAATTATATGGTCGCTGTTCTGTTGCAAAAATGCTGTTGGACAGTGTTATTAGTACTCATTACCTTCTGTATTACTTTGAAATTAAAAGCAAGTACAGGGTGGCCCAGAAAGACCGAAGTGGTGTGAATTCCTTATAACTTTTTATTTAAGACATATTTTTTTAATTTTTTGTTTTTTAAATACAGTAAATTTATAGGGAATATTTTAAGATTAGTTATTAAAAATGATATCCCGCAAGTGGTGGCCATTTTCTGCTTCGCACAAATGTGCTCTTTCCAACACATTTTCCATGACCTTTCGCAAAACTTCCGGTGTTATGTTGTTAATTTCGTCTCGAATATTGGTTTTTAATTCCTCAATAGTCGTAGGCTTATTAACATAAACTTTCCCTTTTAAATAACCCAAAGGAAACAGTCTGGAGCGGTTAAATCCGGGGAACGCGGAGGCCAATTAAAATTGCTTCTACGCGAAATTATTCTTTCACCAAAGATGTCGCGTAAAAGAGCCATTGTGGCCCTCGCAGTGTGCGCTGTGGCTCCATCCTGTTGGAACCATATTTGCGGATGGTTTTCCACGGCTGGCCTTACAAAATTTTCCAACATGGCCCGATATCGATCACCATTGATGGAAATGGCGACACCTCGTTGCTGGTAATCTGTCGTTGCTGGTAATCTGTCGGTTTCAATTCTTGGACAAGTTGAATTTTGTATGGAAACATTCTTATGGTATGCAAAATTCGCTGCAGCGACCCTCTTGAGAGGCCAAGTTGTGTCGAACGTCTCCTGGTTAATGTTTCTGGATCCTCCCGAATACTCTCCTGTACCACTTCAATATTGTTAACCGTGTGGACAGTTCGTAGTCTGCCGGAACCAGGAAGGTTCCTTACTGCTCCTTGCTGTCGAAAATTTACAACCAGACGGTTTATTGTTGACTGAGAGGGTGCAACCCGCACATTAAATTGACGACGGTATGCACGCTGAGTCAACACAATGGACCGTTGATTTGAAAAGTAAATTTCAACGATTTGGGCATGTTGTTCAGTTGTGTATTGCTCCATTATAAGTCTTCTTTACAAAATACTGAAAAGCAAAGAAGAAAAAAAATTATAATAAAAAAGTTATAAGGAATTCACACCACTTCGGTCTTTCTGAGCCACCCTGTATTTATATTGAAATTCCGTTCTTTCACAATAAATATCCAATTTTGAATAAAAACGAGAGAAAGTTATTTGTACACATTTAATATTTCATGAGTTATAGATTTTCATTATTTTCGTGTTTTGATAATCAATCATTTCGTGAGAGCTAATGAAACGATCTTTTTATAAAATATGGTACAAAATATGAAAATAAATATTAAGCTGCATTGTTTTTTTTTTTTTTTTTTCTGAAAATATTTTTTTTGGAAATTTTACAATTTGGCATCAATTTGGCACAAAATTCATGATCATCCCTAAAGCTTTTATAACTTTAAATAACAGTACACGACTTAAATTTGACGTAATTTTTTTATATGCAGGTTGTACTCTGTAATTTGACAGCTGTCATTAACAATTGTTCCGATTATTAAAAATTGAGTGCTACACAATTGAACAATGCATTATCATTGTGAAAAACCACTATAAAAATGGGAAAAGTTACGCTGAAACCGTGATCAATAAAGTTGAAGAAACTAGGCCGATTATGGACTGTAAGTCGCCTGTACATCGATGTACCATCCGGTCTCTCGAAAACATTACTGCTGTAAACTATAGTTATACCAAAAATCCGGGAACATCAATTCGGCATCGTTCAAAAGAACTTTCACGATGAACCACGATGCGAATTTTTGATAAAAGACCTCCATCTTCACTCCTATAAGATTCTGCTCAAACCAGCAGACTGCACATCGCCGGTGCACAGTGGACCATATTTTGAGAAGGCGGCCAAAAATCATTTTTTTTTTTTTGTTGCCGATTTTAAAGTTATGTTATTCATTTGAAAGTAAATACTAGTAAACATCGGGAGCCAAAAAATTGCGGCTCTACCTCAACTATATCACAGCGAACAGGGTCAACGAAATTGGGCTTTCTCAGTATTTTGCTAAAATTAAAAATTTCTTTGTAAATTTTTATTTTTAAATGACTGTAACTTTTTTGATTTAAAAGATTTTTAAGTGAAATAAATTTTATATAATTTTGTGGCTTCCATAATATTAATGTTAAAAATGTAAAATCACTGAGTCATTCCGAAATTTAAAAAAAGGTCAAAATTTTCCAAAATAGAGCATGACTCCTGCCAGTCAAAAGCAGTCAGAAAAAATCTTGCACTCTTTTATAGTCCGAACCCTCCCCTATACTCCTATACCCCATTATACATCCGCCAGTTTCCGCCCGTGTGCACCAGAACAATTTTTCTGACCCAAGGTTAGATATTTTCTGCAAAATTTATGAATACAAAAGTTGTCCACTATGTGGTTAGGATATATTAAGTTTGAGGTGATGTTTATACCTGCTAAAAATATTGGACCTTTATCCATCTTTTATTATACGGATCGACTCAAAAACACTTTCTGAGTCAATTAAACGATGTCCGTCCGTCCGTCTGAGTGTTATGAATACAAAAGTTGGTCGTACCGGTGCACTACGGTGTATTTTTTTGCGTGTCGGTAGAGTTCTCAGGAGTTGTTATATACTTATAAAAAAAGGGTTGAGATATAATGCGCTTAATTGTTACAGGTACATTTACATAGGTATCTTTCTAAAACTTTAATAGTCTGAATTAGAGTTATATAGTTTAAATACCTGACAAAATGGGAAACAATTTAAATAACAGGTAAATGGTAAAAAAAAAACTATTGCGACATAACCCTTTAAGATATGAGCAGGTATGCTTCACCTTTTAAAAGGGGTTAGGGTGTGGGTTTTTTATGCTTCTAAAAGTGGTAATAAAAGATAAAAATTTGTAAATGGTAAGAAAAAAAACTATTGCGACATAGCCCTTTAAGATATGACAAGGTATGCTTCACCTTTTAAAAGGGGTTAGGGTGTGGGTTTTTTATGCTTCTAAAAGTGGTAATAAAAGATAAAAATTTGTAAATGGTAAAAAAATCTATTGCGACATAGCCCTTTAAGATATGACAAGGTATGCTTCACCTTTTAAAAGGGGTTAGGGTGTGGGTTTTTTATGCTTCTAAAAGTGGTAATAAAAGATAAAAATTTGTAAATGGTAAAAAAAAACTATTGCGACATAGCCCTTTAACATATGAGCAGGTATGCTTAACCTTTTAAAAGGGGTTAGGGTGTGGGTTTTTTATGCTTCTAAAAGTGGTAATAAGAGATAAAAAATTTTATTTTACATAATTGCAAGAAAGAGTATTTATAATAATGTTTCCACAATTATTATTCATTACAATTTGTGCAATGGCTAAGTACTGTTACAAAGATCTGGCAGATATTTATATTCAACGAAATGATGTAGACGATGTAATTTTGCACATAAAGAGCAACGACTTCTTTAAGAATTGTAACCTAGAAGACATTGAAATGCACAAAGGAAAAATTACTAATTTTGCGTCGAATTTGAAAAGACGGTACATTGAATGCTCTCATAGCACGGCAAAGATGTACAAACGTTACCAAGACTGGTTAATAAAGGAACTTATTTTTGAGAGTGCATCTGCAACTGCTAACGAAAGTGAAAAAAAGGGTCGACCAGCAAAACCAATTGACGGATATAGTGAAAGATCTCGAAGGCGCAAGCTGGAGAATATCAATGAAGAAATTTCTCAAAGAATTATTAAGGATTCATTTTTGCACCAAATTCAACCAACCCAAAATAAAAAAAAATAAAATTGAAATAATTGAAAAAATAGTAGAAGCGAGCCCAAGGCGCACAAAGAGGATTTTGAAAAGCATTCCTACACCAATTGAAGATAAGAAATTTACGCCGGAAGAAGCGTTCGCCGTATTTTTGGATTTGATATTGACCAAAAATCAATATAAGGAATTGCGGAAGCGAACCAATGAAAAGAATTGTGGGATTTTTCCAGAGTATCGAGATTTAGTTTCTGCCAAATAAGAATGCTTACCTTCATAATCTGTTATTAGCGTCACTTCAACATCAGCAGAAATAAAATTGCAAGATCTCCTTGAACATACTGCAGAACGATTGCTAAATACGCTTGATACTGATCATTTAAAAAAAATTGGAAATGGCAGAATTACTTTAATTTCTAAATGGAGATGTGATGGATCCTCTGGTCAGAAACAATACAAGCAACTTAATGCCGAAAATTCATCAGATGCAAATATATTTGTGGTATCTTTCGTTCCATTGCGCTTAACAAAAATGTATAGCGTCTTAGAGCCGTCAACTAGTAGAGCAACAGAAATTGATTTATGGAAAAATGAAATTCCTTCTTCAACAAAGTATTGGAGACCAATAAAATTTGCATTCAAAAAGGAAACCAAAGATGTCATAACTAAAGAAGTTCAAAAAATAAAAGATCAAATTAAGGAACTTCAATCAGTAATATTTAAATTTGATGACCAAGAAATTGAAGTACATTCTAAAATGTGTCTCACAATGATTGATGGAAAAGTTGCACAAGCTTTAACTGGAACAAAGTCAACGTCAAGCTGCATTATATGCCAAAAGACATCAAGTCAATTAAGCCAACCCCCACCAGAAGACGATAGTTTTAAGGAAGCCTACGAATTTGGAATGTCCCCTCTTCATGCTAGAATACGTTTCATGGAGCATATTCTTAAATTGGGTTATGATTTGGAATTTGGTCCGTTAGACGAAACAGTGAGAAAAAATAAAGAAAATTAAGAAAAAAGAAAGCAAAAAAAAAACAAATTCAACAAAAATATCTACAGCTAGGCCTCGTAATCGACCAACCAAAACAAGGGGAAGGAAACACAAATTATGGAAATACTGCAAGGAGATTTTTTTCCGATCCGGAAACTGCAGCATCTAAAAAATCATATTACAAGTTCTAGCATGCAGCAGAAAGATAAATGCAAAAAAATTTGGAGAGTACGCCAATAAAACAGTTATACTTCATAATGAAAAATACTCTTGGAGATATATGCCATCCACAGTTCATAAAATTTAGTACCATGGGGAACAAATAATTCAAAACAATATGCTACCAATAGGAGATCTATCTGAAGAAGCGCAAGAAAAAAGGAACAAAGACTATAGATTCTTTCGCTAGCACAACACAAGGAAAATGTCCAGATGTTGTACTACTGAAGACGTTATCACTATTTTGTTGTGCACTTCAGATCCATATATGTCCAACATTCGTCAAAAATGGAAAACTACCTCTATTGAATTAGACGAAGAAGCTAAACAACTTCCAGAAGATGAAAATCAAGGCTATTTAGAAGAAATTTTTACTAAAATTGGTTGATTTAAAGTACTTTTTCATTACACTAACAATAAGTTACACTTGTTTTTATATAGTTAAAAAATGTTCTTGATTTAAAAATTTATATATTTTGTAAATTTACAATAAAAATTGATATAGAAATATTTAAAAAGACAATAAAAAAAATTTAACTAAAGCAAAAACATACGATTTTTCATTGAAACTTCTCTATCTTGAACCAATATAAGGTAACTTTTACGTTCGCTGCTTAATAAATTATATTTTAACTCGGGATCTTTCAAAAAAAAAAACAACCTTTGGCCCTTGTGCACATTAGGATTAAAAAGTTTACGGGGGCAAAAGTTTGGCATTTTCTGAAAAATTAACCTAAAAAATTTTTAAAAAGTATTAGTTGTAAAATTAAATGAAAAAATAAGACATTATATTTAAAAAAAAACCTTTTTTTACCTTTTAACACTTCACTTTTGTACTTAAATTCAACTACAAATGAAAATGTATTTTAAACCCTCCGTAACTTTTTTTATTTTCGGTCGAGAATTACGTTTTGTGTCAAAACTTAAAGGCTAAAGTCTCACCTACCAAACAAAAAAGCCGCATATCAAAATTCCAATCATCTCTAGAAAATTTCGATGTCAATTGGCCGTCAATATCGTGAGATTTAATGCCGTGCGATATCTTTTTTGAAATCTCAGACCTATGTGAATAAACCACAAACAATTCCTGAGTTCAAAGCCGAGATCCAACTTGTCTTCGGTGAGATAGAGCCACGTCTCTGTCAAAATGTCATTGAAAATTTCATGAAAAAATCAAGGGCCTGTGTTCAATTTAATAAAAATATCATCACTCGCTTAAAAAAAAATCCATTCCATTTTTAAATTAAATCGTGCACTCTTATCGGGACACCCTTTCGTTCGTCCATAAATTTCGAATTTTCAGCGCTATCAATTTTGCCGTAAATGCAAATGTTTGATATCCATCTTTAAGAGATTATGGCTCGATATACACATGGTACCTCTATCACCTGCAGAGGAGTGTTTATTTTATGAAAGAGGGCGCCTGAAGGCATTTTAACAAAAGTCGGAGCTATTTTCTAAATTCCATTTAATTACATTTACAAATATCTTCTATGGTCCAGGTGTAAACCATTGGTAAGGGTATTTCGTCCACCACTTTGATACACAGTTTCAATAACGTATCGGGTGAACATTTAAATTGCAGTAGTGTAGCATTGCTGTGGAATGCATCATGTAATTTACCAGTGATCAATGAACCACGGTTCGCTTAAAGGTAGAATAGGTTCGCCAAAACCTTCGACTATTTCTGAAAACAGGGATTGGTTGGGAATAATTTATGTATTTAAACGTCGAAAACCGCAAAATCCTAGCAGATCGGTTTTTGGAGATACAAGCACTTTAATTTTTCAAATGTAAAATTTTTCGTTTTAATACATTTGTTTTGTTACTTTTTCTTTGTTTACATATTTTCTGTTGTTGCTTTTAATTTTCTCAATTTCTAGATTTAGCATGTTGTATCCTTTCCATTCGTAGAGTTTCCGTGTTGTAGTTTTTATTGTACAATTTACAAGTATTAGGGTTTTTTTTTTAGAATTTAATGATTTTTTTCTGCGGTTTTAGCGTTTTTTCTTCAAATTATTGATCTGGCAGCATTTTCATTTGACAATAGTCAAACCATTTGACCACTTGTCACTCACAAAATTAACGGAAATTACAGGCTTTCTTGGAACATTGTTAATGAAGCATATAATCAATATCGGGCTGTAATTTAGTGTGACGCGTAACTTTGTGATACTTGAACAAGAACATTCTTGTGGTAATATTCCAACCGAATTCTAAATTTTTTTCCTATAAACTACCGTTGACGAAAACTTGTGCCACTTTATAGTGCAATAATGAGACCAAAAAGTACCCATCAAAGCAATAGAGCCAAAATCTGTGCACCTTATGGCAGGAAAAAAGTGTTCGGTGTCAAAACGGAGTCACACTTTCGGATAAATGAAAATGTGGCGAAATTAATAAAACAACATCTTACCGCCACTTTCAACTTAGCTGATGAGAGATTTCCAACTAGTATTTGTGGGACTTGTGGGAGCGAGAAAAAAATATTCAGTTGAGACCTTTGGATATGCCAAATTATGAGGACATTGAACTACGGAAGAATACACGTGCCCATAATGGTGAATGTCAATGTTTCATTTGATTGGCTGCAGCTTTTGAAGGTCATGTGCACAATAAAACAGGGCGGGGGCATTTCCGAAGTACCCCCAAAATGATACAGGCGTCCTGCGTCGAGGGGAATATTCTACACATTGTCGCTGAAATACCAGAAAACAGCAACACCATCTTATCACGGCCCTTTTGAAGCGCAAGCTAGATAGCCAAAGCACTGAAAACCTCGAAAAAGTAAAAATAGTCAAGTGGTCTAGAGCACACGTGGAGCAAAGGCGAGAGTTCAGCTCAATCCGCGTATTGTCGAAGACACAATTTTCCCAGAAAAATCTTTAGATAATTTTCAACTGCACATGGGCTCATCGATCAATTAGATGAAAAAGTTCTTGGTACCAAATCACGAATCTTCGAAGATGTATATCAAACAAAAAAATTTTATTTTGATTGCGAGTGTGGAGATAAAAAGTCTGAAAGGCCCGTCATCTATAGAAATGCTGAACAATTGTTAGAAAAAGTTTTAGAGAAAAGGCAGCAAGTGGGCAATGTTAACATTAAAGTGATGGTTGATGGCCGGCAGATTTTTTTTTTAAATTTGTATGAGCATAATGGGTGAAGGTGACCAAGAGGACGAAGAGGAACGGGTGGTAAAAAACGACAGCTCTATCCTGAAGGCGGTAGTACTTCAGCGCAAGCGAAGCTTTCATCAGTGCATAGGGTGATACTTTTATGCATCGTACCTCAAATAAAGGAAACGTATGCGAATATCAAATTATTGTTGTTATTGCAAAATGCCAAAAACCATAGCAGTACAAATAACCCTCCACTTTTCAGCGAAGATGACAATATATTTGTACTCCAAAAATGCGTGATATCAGAGTTGCATATATTGCAGGGATTTTTAAACCATTTGTTTTGGGATGGGCTTGTTCCTTTGGTGGGTCGAGAAACTGCACTCATTTGGCAAAAAAAAATTTAACCTGGTTTCAAAGACTTACCATGGTGACATTTTTGAGGGCAATGCATGCAGGAAACTTTTCGAAGAATGAGATAAATTGTTCGATTGGGAAATATATGGTAAGGTAGGGATTTTTTCCGTTAGTCCATATGTCCATACATTTTGGAACAAGAAAAAATGGCTCAAACACTTGTCTCCAAAAATACATAGAAGAGCTTAGAAAAAACTACAAAGCATTACAAAATGTAACAGTTACTCTAAAAATCCATGTACTATTGGAACAACTCGATTACTGTACTTTTTTGAAAATAATGAAGCTTTAGGATATTGGTCAGAGCAGGCCGGAGAATCGATCCATCGTGAGTTCCTTTCATTTTGGAATAGGTACAAGATAAACACCATGGAAAATGAGGCATATATGAATAATTTGAAAAAAGCGGTGGCTCAATTCTCCTCAACCCATTTATAGTAAATAATATGATTCAATAATTCATTTTAAATGTGCCTTTCTATATTTTGTGATAAACTAATGAATTTATTTAATTATGTAATTGAAATGTACAAATAAATTTTCATTTCTAAATCCAAGAATGGTATTATATCTTCAACTTCCAAATACTCCAATTCCAAGGAAGCACAATAAAAAAAATACAACATAAAAGTTTGCACCGGGATTTTAACCCATTTCCCGGACTTCTAGTAAGTAAGTAGTATGAAAACTTGGTCCAATGAGTATTCTCCTCTATGTCCACAGGTAACTCATCCATTGATCATGTATAAATTGTCAAAACATTCCCGGGGAAGAGCCTTCGAACAGTGATGGATGCTTCAAATGGCCATGTGTGCTATCGTCAAAACACGGCAGCTTACTTTGATGGTAACTTGAAAAGCCAATCTGCTAGAATTTTGCGGTTTTCGACGTTTAAATACATAAATGATTCTCAACCAATCCCCATTTTCAGAAATGGTCGAAGGTTTTGGCGAACCTATTCGACCTTTAAGCGAACTGTGGAACTGAAACGAAATTTATATGTGGATAAAGGAGTCAACGGGGGAAGATTTCTGGCTCCTTTGATAAATTTCTCGTCTGACCATACAAGTAACGCATTATTTTCGTTTGATTTCAGGAAGATGTAGAAAGATGTAGTGGCAAGTGATGGACAATACTTCAAATAAAACATAAAATACTGTTCTTTCACTATAAATGCCCAATTTTTGATGCTCCTCTCGTCAACGAGTTATTTTTGTATTACTAATACCATGTTATCTCAATCCCTACTTCTTGGAGAAGTGGTAAAGACTTACTTATGTCCCTACTCTTATGCTTTTGAGTAACCATTTACCTGCAACGACACCCAATGTTAAAGATCAAATAAGGCTTCATATAACCCATTGATTGTTGGCAATAAAAATTTTTACTGTGTAGATTGTCTGCTACTAATCTGTACAATATATTTACATATGATTGAGCAAGAATTTGTCAAAAAGTTGCCTAAAGATGTCTTTTAACATATTTTCCTCTCTTATATGGCGATGTAGTTATTCTTCATAAGTCATATGGAGCAGTATTTAAATCTATTAAAAGTCTTTTGTGACGATTGTATGTGGCTTACCACAGGAAGGCAGCTGGAATATAAAATTGATAACAGCTATTGACACTAAGAGCTAAGTAGGAAAATAAATACGAGTTCTAAGCCAGACGTTTCTTTATCCCTGAAGTGGATTTCAATAAAACAAAATTAACAAGTATACGATACCCTATAGCATGGCTTAGAGATCCTATCTCATCGGTCCAACTAGTGGATGTAGCAAATAAGCATAAACCAAATTTTAGTGGCATTGTTACTAATTTTTTTTGGCTGCAGATAAGAAAAAGTTCATATCGGATGCTATATTTATATGGGGACTAGGTCGAAAAATGGACCGATCCTGACCATATTTGGTAAAGTCAGTTATATTTTGAAAAAATATATACAAACCAAATTTGAGAAAAAACTGTGCAATATTTTTGTTTTTTGATATATTTAAGTGAAAATCGGGAACCAGCTTTATATGGGGGCTATGACAAAGAATTGTCATATAGGCTTTATTTTTGGACAACTGATAAATGGATATAATAAACACACACAAACCCAATTTGAGCGAGGTCTATATGATAATTTGGATATTATGACAATTTTAGTCGATTTCATAGGGGTCATTTGTATTGGGACTAGATTTGAACATTAACCGATTTTCACCAATTTCAATAGCGTTCATTCTATGGCCGATAAAAGCTTATATACCAAATTTGATTAAAAACATTCGTATTTGCGACCTGTAGTTTGATTACAATGTTTACGTGGACACACAGACGGACGGACGGACATCGCTAAATCGACACAGAAAGTGATTCTGAGCTGATCGGTATAATAAAAGATGGATCTAGGTCAAATAGTTTTGGTAGTTACTAACAGCAGCACAGTATTTATACCACTATGTTGTATAAGGTATAATTACCAACAGTCGAGACAACTTTAAACACAAACACTACTGTAAGTCATTAACACAACATGTTGTTTCATTATTTATTTTAATTTCAACAACAATCACAAGTAATAGTTTTAAGCATTTTGGCCAAAAAAAAAAACTATTCCATATCAGTTGTCAACATAAAACAAGTAAGAAAATTATAGTCGGTCTAGACCGACTATACGATACCCTATACCATGTGTTTAGAGACCCTATCTCTCAGGCCCAACTAACCAAATTTGAGTGGGATTTTTACTAATTTTTTTGGCTGCAGATAAGAAAAAGTTCATATCGGATGCTATATCCATATGGGGACTAGGCCCATAATTGGACCGATCGTGACCATCTTTGGTAAAGTCTCTTGTATTTTGCAAAACTATATACAAACAAAATTTGAGAAGAATCAATGTAATATTTTTGTTTTTTGATAGATTTAAGTGAAGATCGGGAAGCAGCTCTATTGGGGGCCTATGACTAAGAGTTTTCCAATAGGGATCATTTTTGGACTACTGATTAATGGATGTATTATATACATACAAACCCAATTTGACTAAGATTTGTATGATAATTTGGATCTTATGGCAATATATGTTGATTTCATAGGGGTCATTTGTATTGGGGTTAGGTCTGAACATGGACCGATTCTCACCAATTTCAATAGCGTTCATCCCATGGCCGAGAAAAGATTAAATACCAAATTTTATCAAAATATATTCATATTTGCGACCTGCAAGCTTTACATGGACACACGGACGGAGGGACGGACGGACATCGTTAAATCGAATCAGATAGTGATTCTGATTCGATCGGTATAATTAAAGATGGATGTAGGTCAAATATTTTTGGTTGTTACAAACAGCGGCACAAAGTCATTATACCCAAACCACATTGTGGTATAGGGTATAAATATGGATCCTATTGTTGCTTTAGTGAATAGGGGTTGCATTTTGCACGATTACCATGCAGTTAAACTCCTATAAATTTTGACAAAAATATGTCTATCTGTCCGTCCGTTCATGTATCCCTGTGAACCCTGTTAATCAACTTCATTCAGATTGCAAATAAAAAAATTTTGGATGGAAGAAAACAAAGAAACATCTAGAGAATAATAAAATACCTGCTTATATTAAAACATCTGTCGAGAAGTCGGCAGGACAATGATTAACTATATTATCGTCTGTCCGTCTTTCCGTCCGTCTGTGTGTCCATTAGGGTGGCCCTTAATAAAAAAAAGTGTTCAACTGTCGGTCTCACCCCCCTAGAAATATGCGAATAGCAAAAAAAACTGAGAAATACAAAGTTTTGGGCCAATCAGAAAACGTTTAGTCGTGGCGCAAAGCGATTGAAAATTTCAAGTGTGTTTATATGGGGAAAATATTACTTTTTTTCAGATTTTACGAAAATTTCGTTCTATAGTTTAATTTTTCCGACAAGCTGTTATATAATTCAGGATCAGTATTAACTTATCCCTTCAAAAGGCTACAAAACTTCAAAATTGAATAAAACCTCGCCAAGAAATAGCAAATGCCCCAGACCACTTTTGTGCCAAAAAAAAAACTATTTCATGAAATTTGATGGCATTTTTTTCAACTTTGAGAAATTGATTAAAGCCATTATTCTTTTCTGGTTTCTATACTTATATGTACTCAAATATGAAGTATTATTTTATTACCACGTTGTTAACCTATTGCGCATTGAGGCCGAAAATTGGAAATTTTTTGATAAAATTTTTAAAACTCCTTTTTCAAGTTTGAAAAAATTTTCTTAAACAAAATTCAAAAAAATGAATCTATCACTTTAAGGTTTTATGAAATACATGTTGCAGATTAACTGTATGAATTTTTAAGTAAATCCCTCGGCCAGAATTTTTTGACAAGGATTTTATTTTTGCGGTTTTCGAGAAAAATTGGATTTTTGTGAAATATTCTGTAAATGTACTCTTTCTAAATACTTTGTATCAAAAATTCATCATTTTTCTACTTTCGGAAAAAAATAATATGACTCCATTAACCCTTTTGGAATTTGGGTCACATATGACCCCAAAATAATACAAGACAATTTATGCAAAAAATTCAAATATTTTGTAAGTGCTGTCCAATTTTTAGATGCGACGCTTAAAATATAATAATAATATGTCTAAAAAATAGGACGTTTTTTGAAATTCACTTTGATTTAATTTTGTAATTTATTCCATTAAGAGTAGTATTAATTTAATATACCCTTTTATATATATTATTATATTTGAAATCTACTTTTATTTAATAAACTATTTAAAACTGGGAAATAAAATGGTAGAAGTTTCAAAACATGTAGGTTACATTGAAGATAATATAAAGCGACCGATTATTAAAAATCAAAAATGTCAACCATTATAAGTAATGGCATCTTCACCGATTGACCTGAAATTTTTTTTGGCGTTTTTTATCAATATCCACCAAATTGGTGGGTGAGACAGCAATAAATTTAACTATTACTTTATTACATAAAGTAATTTTATAACAAAATTGGTTAAAAGTTGTTTTAATTTATATTCGCGAGCAATAAGCAGCAAAGATATATCACAATGGATTATTTTGATGCCAGGAGCACTGAATGGTTAAATAAATAAAAATTAACCGAATTATTTTTCTTAAATTCTAAATAGTGGTATCAACGAGTTTAATAGAAAAACTCGTTTAGGTCATTTTTATTTTAAAATATCTTAAAATCCAAAGCTGGCCTGGGCAAATAATGGGTTAACGTTCTCGGATTTATCCCAAATTTTTGGAACGAAACTTCTACATATTTGGTTATTATATTTTAAGTGTCGCATCTAAAAATTGGACAGCACTTACAAAATATTTGAATTTTTTGAATAAATTGTCTTTTATTAGTTTGGGGTCAGATGTGACCCCAATTCTAAAAGGGTTAATGGAGTCATATCATTTTTTTCCGAAACCCTAGGCTATTAAGATAAAATATAATATTTAAAAGAAGAAAAGTGATGAATTTTTGATACATAGTATTTAGAAAGAGTACATTTACAGAATATTTCACAAAAATCCAATTTTTCTCGAAATCCGCAAAAATAAAATCCTTGTCAAAAAAATTCTGGCAGAGGGATTTACTTAAAAATTCATACAGTTAATCTGCAACATGTATTTCATAAAACCTTAAAGTGATAGATTATTTTTTTTTAATTTTGTTTAAGAAAATTTTTTCAAACTTGAAAAAGGAGTTTTAAAAATTTTATCAAAAAATTTCCAATTTTCGGCCTCAATGCGCAATAGGTTAACAAATTGTAATAAAACAATACTTCATATCGGAATACTTGTAAGTATAGAGACCAAAAAAGAATGATGGCTTTAATCAATTTCTCAAAGTTGAAAAAAATGCCATCAAATTTCATGAACTAGTTTTTTTTTGGTACAAAAGTGGTCTGGGGCATTTGCTATTTCTTGACGACGTTTTATTCAATTTTGATGTTTTATAGCCTTTTGAAGGGATAAGTTAATACTGATCCTGAATTATATAACAACTTCTTGGAAAAATTAAACTATAGAACGGAATTTTCGTAAAATCTGAAAAAAAATAATATTTTCCCCATATAAACACACTTGAAATTTTCAATCGCTTTGCGCCACGACTGAACGTTCTCTGATTGGCCCAAAACTTTGTATTTCTCAGTTTTTTTGCTATTCGCATATTTCTAGGGGGGTGAGACCGACAGTTTGAACACTTTTTTTTCCTCCATATAACGAAAGGCCACCCTAGTGTCCATGTTAACCTTGTAATCAAACTATAGGTTACAATTATGACTATATATTGATAAAAGTTGCTATAACAGCTTTAGGACAAACGCTATTGAGATTGGTAAAACCGGTGCATATTCAGACCTATTCCCCATACAAATGTCCGCCATGTAATCGACTTAAATTGCCATAAGATCCAAATAAATATATAGATCTCGGTCAAATTTGATTTCTTTGTGTTTATTATATCCATTAACCAGTTGTTCAAAAACAAACCCTATCGAACAATGTTTAATCATAGCCCCCCTATAAATCTGCATCCCGATCTTCACTTAAATCTATCAAAAACAAAAAAAAATACAAAGATTTCTCTCAAATTTGGTTTGTATATATTCTTGCAAAAAAAATGTCTGCCAAATATGATCAGGGTCGGTCCATTTTTCAAACTAGTCCCCATATAAATATAGCATCTGATATGAACTTTTTCATATCTGCAGGCAAAAAAATTAATAACAATGCCACTCAAATTTGTTTCATGCTTATTTTCTATATCCAAATAGTTGGACCTAAAATCCTTTCTCTAACCTCATGGTATAGGGTATCGTATAGTCGATCTAGAATGACTATACCATTCTTATTTCTTTATATTACACTTGTTATATATTTAGCATAAATTTTTTGGAAATTCCTAGGATATTAGAACCAGAAAAATGCAGAGTGTCCCGGGAATCACTGAATTCATTCCCTAATTACAATCCGTTTTCATACAAACGATTGATCGGGTTGAAACAAAAACTATTTTTAACTATAGACTTTCACGTGTTCGAAGAGTAGCTGAAAATAGTTTTGGAAGATTATTATGAACTACAATCGAATGTTCACCATATAATTGTGAAATAATCGTGTTGGCATGCATTGCGCTGGACAATTTTATCATGATTAATGACCACAACCTATGGTATTGTCCATCCAACTTTGTAGATTAGGAGGAACAAGATGGTAGCATTCATGAAGGTAAATGGCGTAGCAGCTTGAGAAAGAGGAGTGATCGACCGGTTCGCTGAACTACGAGTACAACACATGCTCGGTCATCTTCCGAAACAGCAATACAATTAAGAGATAGGCATATTATTTCGTAAAAGAAGGAGCGGTTTCTTCTCAGAACCAAATATAAATATGGGGGATTTCATGTCAAGTGCACCAACTTTTGAAACTGATGTCTTCCGATCGGGATGAAATTTGCACCAAGGTTAATCCTATTGGATAGTTGTTTAGACACAATTTTTGAACAAGATCGGTCCAGATCTCTCTGAGTTAGAGGGGATCAAAATTTGACATTTTGGCCAAACAGTTGTTTTTCTCATCCATGTAACTTATTACCTATTGTTCTTAGAAAATTTTCTCTCAAATAGTTTAGATAGCTATTTCTTCAATATTTCGGGAAAAAATACTTTAAAAAAAAAAAAATTTTTAGACTTTTTTTTGCTAAATTTTTCCTTTAAGACCTTTTTGGTCGCTTAGTGGGATGGTAGTGGGATATCTATCAAAATAAATATTTTGTAACTCAAGACAACGGTTTTTCAATTTTTCACAAATGCACTATTTTGAATTTTTTTCCTATTTGTGTGAAAAACCTTACAAATAAAACTTATACTGAGAAACTAGACAAACTAAACTTTCCGAAGGTATGTAACAAACCTAATAAAATTTTATACCCTCGATACTGTAATACCCAGAATATGTTAACCTCAGGAATGAAATCGCTTTTTTTCTATAGAATTATTGAAAAATTATTATTTTATATTTATTTTTAATAATAATTAAATTAATGTATAATAATAATAATATTAAAAATAAAAATATAAATAATTTATTAAAATTTAATCTTAATTGCATTAGATCCATTTATATCATAACTATTTTTAAACTTAATTTATTGTAGCTGATGAAGTATTTAAGTCTTGTAAATTTTTAAATACCCAGTCTTTCATCCAGCTTTTTTGTCGCCTTTATTTACTGCGTTTTTTCCTTTCTTAGCGTTACTAGGTTCCGCTGTTGATTTCGCTGCAGGTTTATTTGTTGGCTTTGGAAAGAAATCGCATTGAATAGAGGCAGAAGACTTTTTCAACTTGAGTCTTCCATCGACAAGCGGTATAAAAGCATGGTATTGAGCGGTGCCATCGATTGTTACCGCAGCATCGAATCTGCTCCTCAGTGTTTTCAATGTTTCCTGATGATCCTCTTTGCTACTAAAAACTATTTTAGTTTCTTTACAATAATTCTTTGCCCAATGGAATAAAGCAGTCGCATCTAAGATGCGATCTTGATGAGAACACTGTAGGCTATACTTCGCTGCATTTCTTTTAAGGTTTGCTGCAATACCATCACCTGCTCCTTTACCATGAGCAGTAGGATGAAAATGCCACTC
Organism: Cordilura impudica; assembly: GCA_963682025.1. NCBI lineage: Eukaryota > Metazoa > Arthropoda > Insecta > Diptera > Scathophagidae > Cordilura > Cordilura impudica. The sequence goes on from OY821518.1 coordinate 240,171,508, forward strand.
AGCTGCCATTCCAAAATCTTTTTCATGAGCCATAAGATTTGCGAAGCTACTTTTGTTTTTAAAATGTTGACGAGCTCCGTCCGAAACGTAGTATACCTTCTTTACTGTAAATTTAGATTTTAGATATTTTAGTATTATCTTCTGGTACTCATAAACTGCAACGGTATCATGTTTTAAATCGTCGGATATGATTGCCATACTTTTGTGTTCCAGTTTTTCATCTTTCATGTAGTAAATAACTACTGTGAATATAATTGCTTGGTCGTTATTGAAGTGGAATGTTTGTATGGCATCCTGAAGAACATATTTATAGTTTTCTGCGAAATCATATCAAATAACGAATTCACCAGACTTCAAATGTATCTTCAAATCCTTGAAGAATGACCATTGCTCTTTGACTAAAAACTCATGGTTTCTCAAGTTTAGCAATCCTGTACACATTTCTTCCACAAAATCATCCACATTTAAAATGATTGTTTTCAATGTGCATCTGTCAGTCTGAATTCAAGAATCAAATTTGACCTCCTCTATATATTCTCGATCTAAAGAGTTGATTAAATTTTCTTTGATGAATGTGGTTTTCGGGCAATTGGTACATTCACCTAAGTGGCAAGAAGTTGTTGCATTAGGACACATAGTCAATTTAAGGCAATCGCGGTAAACGTGTAAATCTTCTGCCGAATCATCTGTTAAATACTTTAAGTTGATTTCCTTCAACATCAGTTTAACATTTTCATGGTAAATGCAAACGCATACTGTGTGAGTTCCGCTGCTTTCTGCCAAAACGCAATGTTTTGGCCTCACTTGGGTTAATTTCGTGAAGCCAATTCTAACATCCTCGTGTTCAGATTGAAATGTTGCAAATAACTCTTTCAGGTTACAGATAACCATTCTCTTCTGTTATGTTATGAAGGTATGTTACATACCTTCAGAAAGGTTAATTTGTCTAGTTTCTCAGTATAAGTTTTATTTGTAAGGTTTTACACACAAATAGGAAAAAATTCAAAATAGTGCATTTGTGAAAAATTGAAAAATCGTTGTCTTGAGTTACAAAACATTTATTTTGATAGATATCCCACTCCCATCCCACTAAGCGACCAAAAAGCTCTTAAAGGAAAAATCCTAAGCTTTCTTATGAAAAAAAAAATGCACTTTTTGAAAAAAATGCAAAAAATGCTTTAATTTAGCAAAAAAAAAAGTCTAAATTTTTTTTTTTTTTTAAGTATTTTTTTCCGAAATATTGAAGAAATAGCTATCTAAACTATTTGGGAGAAAATTTCCATGGATGAGAAAAAACACCTGTTTGGCCAAAATGTCCAATTTTGATCCCCTCTAACTCAGAGAGATCTGGACCGATCTTATTGAAAAATTGTGTTTAAACTACTATCCAATAGGACTAACCTTGGTGCAAATTTCATCCCGATCGGAAGACATCGGTTTCAATAGTTGGTGCACTTGACATGAAACCCCCATATTTGTATGTATAAAGAAATTTAAGTTATGAAAAGAATATAAGAAATAACTTTTGTTACATGAATTCCACAAAACATTGAAATTTTTCCAAAATATTTTTCTTAAATAAAACTCTATTTATAATTATTAAATTATTTAAAAAATTTATATTTATCGTTAAACAAATTTCAAACATTTTTGGATATTTCACAATTTTAAACATTTCTTCCTTCTTGCATTTTGTTGCTTGCAACACCTTAATTTGTTATACGACCTCTGAAAAGCAAATACAGCCAATGTTTCCTTTATATGCATAAATGAGTTAACTAGGTCCATATATAACATCCATAGCTTATTAATTCAGCAAAATCACTAAACCATATTGTTGATGAACAATTCCAATATTTTTAACAGGTCCCATTTAGCAAACCCTGTGGCTTAAACGACAGTTAAAACAGATTTGTTGGGTTTTTTTGTTTCCCCAAGTTGCAGCAGCGACAATAATAGGAAAAATAACTTGGTTATGGTTTTACACATTTAAGTTGGTAATTAATTACTTTATTTTTCAGCATACATTTTTAAAGGGAAAACTTTTGTAAGTTTTATAATTATAATTACGGTAATGATCATTAAATACTCAAAGTGCTAACAATAATGCTAAACAACTATAAACAAGCTGTAATTTTTAAGGGTAGCTCCCCACTATTTTGTTGTTTATGTATTTAAATTTAACTCACGTTTTTTCATTAACATTTCAACACATTTTTAATGACATCAATGTTGTCAATGTAAAGGACTGTTTCAAAAAAATGGAATCATTAGACTTTCGCATTTAAAGTTAAACGCAATGTTTCTAATGCAAACCAAAAAAAAAAAAAAATAATCGTTTAAACTTTAAATCACCTTTTAGGAACTTTTATTATTTTCATTTTGTGTTATCAGATCACGTGCTCGTAAACAACAAAAAATTCAAACTCATTTAGTGTGTTCCCTTTTTTCAAATCTGCAAACAAAAAAAAAACAAAAATGAGAAACGTTTAAAGTTTATTTCCCAACTTTATAATAAATTCTAATCGTTACACCAATTGCTGTAAATGTTGCTTGTGTTTTGGTTATTTTTTTTATAACTGCAGCAGTAGCAGCAGCAACAACTTTAACATTGAATGCATTGCAATTGAATTGTTTTCCAACAAATCGCCCAAATCATGTATTAAATGTTGGGGTGGGATTTTTTTTTGTACCCTATACCAATTTGTGGTTTGGGTATATGACTTTGTGCTGCTGTTTGTAACTACCAAAAATAGTTTACATAGACCCATCATTTATTACATCGATCGACTCAGAATTACTTTCTGAATTACTTTCTGAGTCGACTTGGCGATGTCCGTCCGTCCGTCCGTCTGTCCGTGTTTCCGTGTGTGTGTCCATGTAAACCTTGCAATCAAACTACGGGTCGCAAAAACGAATATATTTTAATGAAATTTAGTATAAAAGCTTTTATCGGCCATAGGATGAACGCCATTGAAATTGTTGAAATTCCGTCCATGTTCAGACCTAGTCCTCATACAAATGACCCCTGTGAAATCGACTTAAATTGTCATAAGATCCATATTATCATATAGAGCTCGGTCAAATTGGGTTTGTTTGTGTTTATTACATCCATTTATCAGTTGTCCAAAAATAAACCCTATATGGAAATTTATTGTCATAGCCCCCATATAAAGCTGCTTCCCGATTTTCACTGAAATCTATTATGTATATATTTTTTCCAAATAAGTGACTTTACCAGATATGGTCAGGATCTGTTCATTTTTCGACCTGGTCCCCATATAAATATAGCATATGATATGAACTTTTTCATATCTGCAGCCAAAAAAATTAATAACAATGTCACTCATACACAGACGGACGGACGGACATCGCTACATCGACTCAGAAAGTGATTCTGAGAAAGTGATTTTGAGTCGATCGATATAATAAAAAATGGGGTTAGGTCAAATATTTTTGGTAGTTACAAACAGCAGCACAAAGTCAATATACCCCAACCACATAGTGGTATAGGGTATAAAAAAACTAAAAACAAAGTTTTAACACCTTAAAAAAAGCTCGAAAAAACTTTAAAATAAGCGCTTAAAATTAAAAAAAAAACACACTTAAAATATAAAAAAAAAACAAGTAAGAGTGTTAAATTCGACATCGCCCTCCACTTGGGTTTTACATCTTGTATAATATTAATAGGCAAGACGAATTCTTGTGACCGATATAAAAACTGTAGTTAATAATCTATTTTGACCAAACATACTTCATTTGAAAAGTATTGCTTTTTAATTGTCCACCAGATTTACAGATTTGCGCCGTCTGCAACATTTTTTATACCCTATACCACTATGTGGTTTGGGTATAATGACTTTGTGCTGCTGTTTGTAACAACCAAAAATATTTGACCTAGACCCATCTTTAATTATACCGATCGAATCAGAATCACTTTTTGCGTTGATTTAACAATGTCCGTCCGTCCGTCCGTCTGTGTCCATGTAAACCTTGTAATCAAACTGCAGGTCGCAAATATGAATATATTTTGATGAAATTTGGTATATAAGCTTTTATCGGCCATGGGATGAACGCTATTGAAATTGGTGAGAATCGGTCCATGTTAAGACCCAGCCCCCATACAAATTACCCCTATGAAATCGACATAAATTGCCATAAGATCCAAATTGTCATATAGATCTTACTCAAATTGGGTTTGTATGCGTTCATTACATCCATTAATGAGTAATCCAAAAATGATCCCTTTGGGCCCATATAGACTGCTTCCCGATCTTCACTTAAATCTATTAAAAACAAAAATATTGCACTGATTCTTCTCAAATTTTGTTTGTATATATTTTTGCAAAATACAAGAGACTTTACCAAACATGATCAGTATTGGTCCATTTTTGGACCTAGTCTCCATATAGATATAGCATCCGATATGAACTTTTTCATATCTGCAGCCAAAAAAATTAGACCGACTATAATTTTCTTACTTGTTTTTTTGTTTTCAGTTGCTACTAACACATACATAAAACACATAACCCTGTATTGATTTGTGAATTGATTAAAATTGATTAGCATACCTTCAGGCTCCTTTAAAATTATTTATTAACAAACCCATTTATATATTTTCTGTGAAAATAATGAAATTTAATGAATTTTATTTATTTATTTATTTAAAAGAGTTGTGAACTGGTTAAAATTGATTAGCTCTTATAAAATTATTTATTAAATTTATTAAATGAAAAATAAAATTTTCTAGAATTTTCACTCGAATTTTGAGTTTTCATTAATATCTGTATTATTGTCCTATTTATATCAAATTTTAAAAAAATATTTAATAATCTAACCCATAAAAACAAAGTTTTTATTAAAACTCTTTCTTTCCTTATGCATATGAGTTTTGAATCTCTCCATGACTGTGAGTGACTTTGCGTGTCTATTTTAAAATTAATCTTAGGTCACAACAAGTCTATGGACCAAGATTGATTGGATGAGAGGAATCGGGCTTTAAATCACTCCGTGACTATGAGTGGCTGTGGGCACCTACGTCAAAGTTAATCTTTTTGATGTGTAAACATCTATACGCGCAGGGGGGTAAATTTCCATTTCACAATACAATCACAAAAACAGTGTAACACGTAGTAGGTGAGAGTGGACAGATAACGCTGTGTGACTTATGATTGTATTGGTGAAAAAATTATGATATAACATTGTTTTTTTATGCCACTTTTTTAAAAGCGTCATCTATGTATCACTTATATACGTTTATATTGGGATATTTTTAACGTTTTACAGCAAAGGGTTGTTGAATTAGCTGAAACAGTTTTTGCTATAAGTGATACATAGATGACGTTTTCTATTTGATTTTAAAAAATTACATAAAAAGTCTTTAATTGCTAGATGTTTACACATCTTCCCTGTGATCGGACTCACATGATTTTTGTTTCACAGCAAGTCTTTAGACCAAGTTTTAGATCGATCGGATAAGGGGAAATGGGTTTTAAATCACTCTGTGACTGCGCATGACTATGCGTGACTGTGCGTGACTATGTCAAAGTTAATCTTTTTTTCACAGCAAGTGTATGAACCAAGTTTCAGATCGATCGGATGAGGGGAATTGACATTTAGATCACTCCGTGACTGTGCGTGACTATGCGTGACTGTGCGTGACTACCCCAAAATTAATCTGTAGTCACAACAAAACTATGGGCCAAGTTTCAGATCAATTGGCTAATGGGGAATGGGGTTGCCCCACGACAGACAGACAGAGAGTATGAGTTAAAAAGTTTAAAAAGTAAACAGTTTGATGAACTTAATAAATTATTACAACAAACACATTGAATTTTAAAAATTGTTTAGAGGTGCCATTATATTTTAGGTTATATCTTGGCACGGTGATGCTCGATTTATGCCATTTTAAATACTAACCTGCTCGCCATAGTCAAAAATAAGATTATCCAGGCAAATGGTTCATTTTGTGAATGAGCGTGATTTCAAGAGACAGGTGGACAGACGGAAGGACGGACATTGCTACATCAACTCGAGTTATTATAAGGATCAAGAATATATTCTTTATGGGGTCGCAAATGCTCTCTGCACAGTGATGCAGAGCTTAATTAAAATGATTTCTTAATTTTTTTTTGTAGTATGACAGATTTAATTTTAGGTGTAAGGATACTTATACTAGCAAGTGTATGGCGCCATACAAATTCAGTGAAAATATTGGCATTTTTACTATAGCACAAAAATATTAACTTGCCTTTGACTTGGTTAGAAAAGTTTTGAAATTACTAATCATGTGATTCAAATTCATGCATACTCGTAGTTACTATTGAGCAAATGTGAATTATGTATAAAAAAAACAAAAAAATTATTTTTAGTACCCTTTTTTCCCCCTAAATACGAGATTTTGTAGCTACAAAAAAACATATCCGAGTTTCAGAGCGATCTAAGGGTTCCAAATGCGGTATCTTAATTATCAAGAACTTTTTCCAGCTACTGCATATCACTTTCCGGATAATCTTACGAATATGTTTGTGCATGTTATAAAGTGTTTTTAAGAATAACTTTAAAATACTATTTATGTATACTAGCAGATTCCAGCGCTCGAAATTCGAGTGCAATTTCTATGCAGCTTTATTTTTCAATTTAGCCATTTCACAAACCAACACTTTTATGGTTTATTATTATTGTGAATGAAGATAACAACCTCATTAACAAACACATTAACAAATTTAATAAAACACACATAGCATATGTATAATGTTATGTGTGTGTTAGTAGCAATTTTAAATGCAATTTACTCAAAACAAAGGAAAAAATTTTAAAATCTCTAAATCTGCAAAACGGCTAAAAGGAAATACCTTTTAAAATCGCGATAAAACGGTAGAACGAAATATCGGTCACAAGAAATCGCCTGGCCTATTAATATTATAGATAGATGATATAAAATTTGCCTAATGGTAGTATGGCGCAAATTTATGTCCCTTAGAATTATCTCATATTAAATATTCAAAAGTTTATTAAGTATTCTAAGGGTCTGCCCGAACAGATTCTTTTACATTAATCTGGTTTTAAATTATACATTGTAAAAGTTGTGTAAAAACATATTGAATACAGAAAGTTTCAGATGTTCTTTAAATTTAATCAGCTAAATTCGTTAATATCGGAATATCTGTTGGAGGGTATACAAAATTCGGCCTAGCTGACTATAACACTCCAAAGTGAATTATTTTAAAACTGTAACGAAGTTTATTATTGTGGTTGTGTAAATTGTTAGTTGGGACTTGAACGAACAAACGTTTAGTTGCGACAAATAAATTGTCCACGTACTACTTGTGTAAAACGTGATTTATAGAAGTTTTTTCATATTTTGTGTTAATGATAAGCTCACCAAAAACTTTAAAATTAAAGAGTTTGTAATTCAAGTTCATCTAATTCCCAGAAGTTTCCAATATGCAAATTTGTAATAGAAGCAAGTTAAGTAATTCCTTGCAAACCTGTTTACATCAGGCAAGATTTTTATACGGCGAATTCACTTTTGGAAGAACTATTTTGTCGATTTTAAACGGTCTGTCTTCCTCGTTAGGCAGAAGTGTAAGTAAGCTCTAATTATAAAAATCGCTTACACTTGGGTTTTTTTAATCGTAAAGTTGCTACTATGAATGAGTTGTGAACAGTAAAACAGACTAATAGACTTCATGAGACCTATCCGAGTAGATATTTCGAAAGGTATTTTGCGATAAAAGATATTTTTTAATAGAAACTACTTTTTAATGAAAGGCACATTTTAATATAACGTACTTTTTAATAAATCGTACTTTTTAATAAAAGGTACTTTTAAATAGAAGGAACTTTTAAAAAGGTACTTTTCGTTAAGAAGGTACTTTTTAATAAAAACTACTTTTTAATATAAGGTACTTTTCAATAAAAGGTACTTTATAATAAAAGGTACTATTTAATAAAAATAACTTTTTAGTAAAAATTACTTTTTAATAAAAGGTAATTTTTAATAAAAGTTAGTTTTTTGATAAAAGGCACTTTTTAATAAAAACTACTTTTTAACAACAGGTACTTTTTAATAAAATGTTCTTTTAATAAAAGGTAATTTGAAATAAAAGGTACTTTAAAATAAAACTTAGTTTTTAATAAAAAGTTATTTTTAATAAAATGAAGTTTTCAAGGTACTTTTTAACAAATGGTACTTTAATAAAACGGTACTTGCAATAAAAATTACTTTTATATAAAAGATACTTTTCAATAAAAGGTACTTTTTAAAAACTGACCATTTTATAAAATGTACTTTTTTAATTAAAGGTACTTTTTTAAAAAAGGTGTTTTAAAAAAAGTACTTTTCGATTAAATGTGCTTTTTAATAAAAGTTACTTTTTAATAAATGGCATTTGCTGATAATGTACGTTTTGATAAGATACAATTAAAATATTTTTATACCCTCCACACGTCAGTGGCAGAGGGTATATATAGGTTTGTCATTCCGTTTGTAACGCATCGAAAAACTAATTTCCGTGCCCATAAAGTATATATATTTTTGATCCTTATCACAGCTCGAGTCGATATAGCGATGTCCGTCTGTCCGTCTGTCTGTTGAAATCACGCTCATGCACAAAAAAAGCCATCTAACTGGATAAGGCTACAATAATATAATTTGCCATAATTCCCAGCAGATTGGTATTGAAAATTGGCTAAATCGGGCATCATCGTGATTAGATACGAGCAAAAATATGTAGATACCTCTAAAAAAACATAAAACCCAGTGTGTTTGTTGTAACAGTTTAGTGGTTGAACATTATAATTGTACAACAACATAAAAAAAACCACAAAAAAATTATGCATACACATATATTAACAATACCAAGAACACAATAACATAGCTCATGTTAGTAGTATTGCCACATATTTTTTTATCGTTATCACGTTAAAAAAAAATCGCCGATATGAAAGAAAAAATGAAAACTAAAAATGAAAAATGGAAAATGAAAAATGTAAAATGTAAAATGTAAAATGTAAAATGTAAAATGTAAAATGTAAAATGTAAAATGTAAAATGTAAAATGTAAAATGTAATATGTAAAATGTAAAATGTAAAATGTAAAATGTAAAATGTAAAATGTAAAATGTAAAATGTAAAATTTAAAATGTAAAATGTAAAATGTAAAATGTAAAATGTAAAATGCAAAATGTAAAATGTAAAATGTAAAATGTAAAATGTAAAATGTAAAATATAAAATGTAAAATGTAAAATGTAAAATGTAAAATGTAAAATGTAAAATGTAAAATGTAAAATGTAAAATGTAAAATGTAAAATGTAAAATGTAAAATGTAAAATGTAAAATGTAAAATGTAAAATATAAAATGTAAAATGTAAAATGTAAAATGTTAAATGTAAAATGTAAAATGTAAAATGTAAAATGTAAAATGTAAAATGTAAAATGTAAAATGTAAAATGTAAAATGTAAAATGTAAAATGTAAAATGTAAAATGTAAAATGTAAAATGTAAAATGTAAAATGTAAAATGTTATATGTAAAATGTGAAATGTAAAATGTAAAATGTAAAATGTAAAATGTAAAATGTAAAATGTAAAATGTATAATGTAAAATGTAAAATGTAAAATGTAAAATGTAAAATGTAAAATGTAAAATGTAAAATGTAAAATGTAAAATGTAAAATGTAAAATGTAAAATGTAAAATGTAAAATGTAAAATGTAAAATGTAAAATGTAAAATGTAAAATGTAAAATGTAAAATGTAAAATGTAAAATGTAAAATGTAAAATGTAAAATGTAAAATGTAAAATGTAAAATGTAAAATGTAAAATGTAAAATGTAAAATGTAAAATGTAAAATGTAAAATGTAAAATGTAAAATGTAAAATGTAACATTTAAAATGTAAAATGTAAAATGTAAAATGTAAAATGTAAAATGTAAAATGTAAAATGTAAAATGTAAAATGTAAAATGTAAAATGTAAAATGTAAAATGTAAAATGCAAAATGTAAAATGTAAAATGTAAAATGTAAAATGTAAAATGTAAAATGTAAAATATAAAATGTAAAATGTAAAATGTAAAATGTAAAATGTAAAATGTAAAATGTAAAATGTAAAATGTAAAATGTAAAATGTAAAATGTAAAATGTAAAATATAAAATGTAAAATGTAAAATGTAAAATGTAAAATGTAAAATGTAAAATGTAAAATGTAAAATGTAAAATGTAAAATGTAAAATGTAAAATGTAAAATGTAAAATGTAAAATGTAAAATGTAAAATGTAAAATGTAAAATGTAAAATGTAAAATGTAAAATGTAAAATGTAAAATGTAAAATGTAAAATGTAAAATGTAAAATGTAAAATGTAAAATGTAAAATGTAAAATGTAAAATGTAAAATGTAAAATGTAAAATGTAAAATGTAAAATGTAAAATGTAAAATGTAAAATGTAAAATGTAAAATGTAAAATGTAAAATGTAAAATGTAAAATGTAAAATGTAAAATGTAAAATGTAAAATGTAAAATGTAAAATGTAAAATGTAAAATGTAAAATGTAAAATGTAAAATGTAAAATGTAAAATGTAAAATGTAAAATGTAAAATGTAAAATGTAAAATGTAAAATGTAAAATGTAAAATGTAAAATGTAAAATGTAAAATGTAAAATGTAAAATGTAAAATGTAAAATGTAAAATGTAAAATGTAAAATGTAAAATGTAAAATGTAAAATGTAAAATGTAAAATGTAAAATGTAAAATGTAAAATGTAAAATGTAAAATGTAAAATGTAAAATGTAAAATGTAAAATGTAATATGTAAAATGTAAAATGTAAAATGTAAAATGTAAAATGTAATATGTAAAATGTAAAACGTAAAATGTAAAATGTAAAATGTAAAATGTAAAATGTAAAATGTAAAATGTAAAATATAAAATGTAAAATGTAAAATGTAAAATGTAAAATGTAAAATGTAAAATGTAAAATGTAAAATGTAAAATGTAAAATGTAAAATGTAAAATGTAAAATGTAAAATGTAAAATGTAAAATGTAAAATGTAAAATGTAAAATGTAAAATGTAAAATGTAAAATGTAAAATGTAAAATGTAAAATGTAAAATGTAAAATGTAAAATGTAAAATGTAAAATGTAAAATGTAAAATGTAAAATGTAAAATGTAAAATGTAAAATGTAAAATGTAAAATGTAAAATGTAAAATGTAAAATGTAAAATGTAAAATGTAAAATGTAAAATGTAAAATGTAAAATGTAAAATGTAAAATGTAAAATGTAAAATGTAAAATGTAAAATGTAAAATGTAAAATGTAAAATGTAAAATGTAAAATGTAAAATGTAAAATGTAAAATGTAAAATGTAAAATGTAAAATGTAAAATGTAAAATGTAAAATGTAAAATGTAAAATGTAAAATGTAAAATGTAAAATGTAAAATGTAAAATGTAAAATGTAAAATGTAAAATGTAAAATGTAAAATGTAAAATGTAAAATGTAAAATGTAAAATGTAAAATGTAAAATGTAAAATGTAAAATGTAAAATGTAAAATGCAAAATGTAAAATGTAAAATGTAAAATGTAAAATGAAAAATGGAAAATGGAAAATGAAAAAAGAAAATTGAAAAATAAAAAATTGAAAATGGAAAATGAAAAATGGGAAATGGAAAATAGAAAATGAAAAATGGAGAATGGAAAATGGAAAATGGAAAATGGAAAATGGAAAATGAAAATTGAAAAATGAAAAATGGAAAATGAAAATTGAAAATTGAAAAATGTAAAATGGAAAATGAAAATTGAAAAATGGAAAATGGTAAGTGGAAAATGGAAAACGAGAACTCAAATATGAAAAATGGAAAATGGAAAATGAAAATTGCAAAATGAAAAATGGAAAATGGAAAAAGAAAATTGAAAAATGGAAAATGCAAAACGGAAAATGGAGAATGAAATTGAAAAATGAAAAATGACAAATGGAAAATGGAAATTGAAAATTGAAAAATTATAAGTGAAAAATGGAAAATGAAAAATGGAAAATGGAAAATGAAAATTGAAAATTGAAAATTGAAAATTGAAAATTGAAAATTGAAAATTGAAAATTGAAAATTGAAAATTGAAAATTGAAAATTGAAAATTGAAAATTGAAAATTGAAAATTGAAAATTGAAAATTGAAAATTGAAAATTGAAAATTGAAAATTGAAAATTGAAAATTGAAAAATGAAAAATGAAAAATGGAAAATGAAAATTGAAAATTGAAAAATTAAAAATGGAAAATGAAAAATGGAAAATGAAATATGAAAAATGTAAATTGTAAAATGAAAAAAGGAAAATGAAAAATGGAAAATGAAAAATGGAAAATGAAAAATGGAAAATGAAAAATGAAAATTGAAAAATGGAAAATGGAAAATGAAAAATGAAAATTAAAAATGGAAATTGGAAAATGAAAAATGGAAAATGGAACATGAAAATTGAAAAATGAAAAATTAAAAATGGAAAACGCAAAATGGAAAATGGAAAATGAAAATTGAAAAATGGAAAATGAAAAATTGAAAATGAAAATTGAAAAATTAAAAATTGAAAATGAAAAATGGAAAATGAAAATTGAAAAATGGAAAATGCAAAATGGAAAATTGAAAATGAAAATTGAAAAATGGAAAATGAAAATTGAAAATTGAATATTGAAAATTGAAAAATTGAAAATTTAAAATGAAAATTGAAAAATTAAAAATTGAAATTGGAAAATGAAAATTGAAAAATGAATAATGAAAAATGGAAAATGGAAAATGGAAAACACAAAAATTAAAAATTAAGTATTAAAAATTAAAAATTGAAAATTAAAAATTCAAAATTCAAAATTCAAAATTAAAAATTAAAAATTATAAATTAAAAATTAAAAATTAAAAATTAAAAATTAAAAATTAAAAATTAAAAATTAAAAATTAAAAATTAAAAATTAAAAATTAAAAATTAAAAATTAAAAATCAAAAATTAAAAATTAAAAATTAAAAATTAAAAATTAAAAATTAAAAATTAAAAATTAAAAATTAAAAATTAAAAATTAAAAATTAAAAATTAAAAATTAAAAATTAAAAATTAAAAATTAAAAATTAAAAATTAAAAATTAAAAATTAAAAATTAAAAATTAAAAATTAAAAATTAAAAATTAAAAATTAAAATTTAAAAATTAAAAATTAAAAATTAAAAATTAAAAATTAAAAATTAAAAATTAAAAATTAAAAATTAAAAATTAAAAATTAAAAATTAAAAATTAAAAATTAAAAATTAAAAATTAAAAATTAAAAATTAAAAATTAAAAATTAAAAATTAAAAATTAAAAATTAAAAATTAAAAATTAAAATTTAAAAATTAGAAATTAAATATTAAAAATTAAAAATTAAAAATAAAAAATTAAAAATTAAAAATTAAAAATTAAAAATTAAAAAATAAAAATTAAAAATAAAAAATTAAAAATTTAACATTAAAAATTAAAAATTAAAAAGTAAAAATTAAAAATTAAAAATTAGAAATTAAAATTAAAACTTAAAAATTAAAAATTAAAAATTAAAAATTAAAAATTAAAAATTAAAAATTAAAAAATAAAAATTAAAGACTCAGGTGGAGGGTATCAAAAAATTCGGCACAGCCGAATTTAACACTCTTACTTGTTTTTTGATAAAATGTACTTTTTATAAAAGGTACTTCTTAATAAAATTAACTTTTTAATAAAAGGGACTTTTTTAATAAAAGTACTTTTTTAATAAAAGAGGCTTTTTTAAAAAAGGCGCTTTTCGATAAAAGGTGCACTTCAATAAAAAGGTTCTGCTGATAAGAGATTCTTTTTAATAAAAAATGTATTTTTCAGAGACGTCGCCACATCAAGTCTCCCCCACAGCACGAATTGATGGATCGTGAATTGTCTGCTTGGCTGAAACACACAAAACCACCCCAGGAAGTGGATTTAATATCGTATGCTGGCGACGGCCCATAATATTGATGCCATCTGCTATAGGGTTAATGTTTATTTCAATGACCTTACAATCTACTTCACTTCGAGGAACATGAAACTGTCTCTAGCTAAATTCTCGGCAATACTTTTTACCACTTGGAAGAGAGAAGTAGGGCTAGAACTGGGAACTAGTTGCAAATTTCGACTCTGAATCACCCTAAATTTTAGGGTTTACATTCGTCAGACATTATTGATCCTCATCGCAGGCCACTATAATCTGCAAGTCGCTAGCCGGCAGCATTTGGGTATAGAAAAGAAACCTTTGTTAGCTACATACATATAAAACAAATGGTCGATCAGTGGTAAACTATGCAGCGCCAAAGTTAGCTTCAAGTGTCAGCGGAACATAGTGAAAGAACCTCCAGAGCTGTCAGAATTCAGCCAGTAACGGGTTGTGTTCATATGTCCTAAGAAAGCCACCTACATTAGAAAGCAAAAGTCTTTTCAGTAAGGATCCAGCGATACTTAAGATAGCCACTGCATCCAACCTCTACATAGCAGCAGCTCCAAACGATGGACATCGTAATGATGGCCAGTTTTCGAGAAAAATCGTTCTCGATGATCGAACTCCACCACATGCACTCTTATTGGTTATGAATTGAGCGCGATACCACTGATGTATGTCCAACGTTGGGTGTTGGCCGTCATCAATCTGGACTCAAATGAAAAAGGTAACCCATTTTTTAGACCTGGAGATGTTTGAGTCGACAGAACAGGACGAAGAATAAAGTAGGAAAATAATAAAAAGAAATATATTTATACAATTACAGGTCCCGCTGCTACAACAACAACCGATCGATTCAGAAACGCTTCCTGCATGAATTGTATTTCGTACAGCAGCTTTGATAGCTAAGAATAACTTAGGACCAGTTTTAGTCCACTTAAATTTTTCTATATACATATGATAATAAACACATTCTTTTATTAAGAACTATTAAAATTTTGGATTACTTTTTCTTATAAGTTTATTTATTAATTCAACGATTAAGATATTGTAGGGAACAATACTATAAATAATAGATTAAATTTTGAAATAAATTATGAAATTAAAAGGAAAAACAATCTTACAACAATTACAGTAGACTCAAGATTATTTTTAATTCAGATTATGCGATAAAACAATTTTTCTCCAAATAGTAACTTTGGTTACATTTATTGGAACATTTAAAGTTGTTTTACACAATATTTAAATTTTATCTGTCTAAGATTACGAGTTTTGGTATTATTCGACATATTCTAGGTTTCGAATTCCACTGTATGGGCTTTTAAAAATATAAATACTATTCTTCATAATTAATGCATTGGTGATGCCAAACGTGTTGTAGCCTGTGCAGTTTGTCGCATATTAGCTTTCATCCGTTTTTCACTGACTTGTTTGACTAACTGATCTTGTAAGGCCAATAGTTCACGAGTACGATTGTATATTTTGTTTTGTGGTCTCATACTTGGATTCCAACGACAATAGAGACCTTTCCAAATTTTTAATATACGCATACTAGCAATTGGTCGTAATATTGTCTGGGCACCCTGTGTAAACGAGGGATAGAGAGGATTAAGATATTGATCCAACGATGCATTTACATAGGTCCATAGAGATATTGTTTTATGTTTTAGATCTGTAAGATAAAAAAAAACGTCAATGTTGTTTTAATATGATAAGCATGTGCAGTTTTTTGTCTAATACTTTTTTTAATTGAATATATTTCTCATTTTCAGTAATATTCTCGAATATTTATACTTAAAAAAAATCCTTTTACTAAAAAAAAGTACACGTTGTCAAAGGAGTAAATAAGTACATATTATTAAAAAAATACCTTTTATTAAACTAGTAAATTTTTTTAGAAAAGTACCTTTTATTAAAAATGTACCTCTTATTAAGAAGTACTTTGAATTAAAAAAGTTTATTTTATTTAAAAACTCCTTTCCTTTAAAAAGTACCTTTTATTAAAAAAGAGCCTTAAATTGAAAAGTGCCTTATACAAAAAAAGTACCTTCTACTTAAAAAAATCTTTTTATTAAAAGAGTTCCTTTTATTAAAAGGGTACTTTTTATTTAAAATTCTTCCTTTTTAAAAATAGTGTATTTTATTGATAAAGTAACTTTAATAAAAAAGTATATTTTATTAAAAAAGTTCCTTTTATTAAAACAGAACCTTTTATTAAAAAAGTATCTTTTATTAAAAAATCACATTTTCTTAAAAAAAAATACTTTTCATTTAATAAGTACCCTTTATTAAAAAAGTAATTTAACAAAAAGAAATACTTTTTTGTTAAAAAGGTACCTTTTATCAAAATAGTACCCTTTATTAAAAAAGTTCCTTTTATTAAAAAAGTACCTTAAATATAGAAGTAAATTTTATTTTAAAAGTACCATTTATTAAAAAAGTACCTTTTAGTAAAAAAGTACCATTTGTTAAAAAGTACCTTTTATTAAAAAAGTACCTTTAATTAAAAAGCGCCTTTTATTAAAAAAGTATAATTTATTCAAAAGTACATTTTATTAAAAAAGTACCTTTTATTAAAAATTGTTAGAAAAGTACATTTTACTAAAAATTATTAAAACAGTACCTTTTATTAAAAAATTACCTCTTATTAAAAAAGTACTTTTTATTACAATAAGTACATTTTAATTAAAAAGTACCTCTTATTAAAAAGTATCTTTTATTTAAAAAAGTGCCTTTTATTAAAATAGTACCTTTTATTAAAAAAGTACTTTTTTTAATACCTTTTAATCCTTTAAAATCCTTTTCATAAAAAATACCTATTGTTAAAAAAAAATACCTTTTATTTAAAAAAAGTACCTTACCTTTTACTAAAAAAGTACCTTTTATTTAAAAAAACATTTTAATTAAAACGTACCCTTCATTAAAAAAGTACATTTTATTAAAAAGTATATTTTATTAAAAAAGTATATTTTATTCAAAAAGTACCTTTGTTGAAAAAACTACCTTTTATTAAAAAAGTACCTTTTATTAAAAAAGTACCTTTTATTAAAAAAGTACCTTTTATTAAAAAGGTACCTTTTATTAAAAAAAGTAAATTTTAATTAAAAAGCACCTTTTATTAAAAAAGTACCTTTTATTAAAAAAAGAATCTTTTATTAAAAAAAGTACATTTTAATTAAAAAACACCTTTTATTAAAAAAGTACCTTTTATTAAAAAAAAGAATCTTTTATTAAAAAAGTACCTTTTGTTTAAAAAGTACCTTTTACCTAAAAAGTACCTTTTATTTAAAAAGTAACCTTTATTTAAAAAGTACTATTTATTTAAAAAGTACGTTTTATTAAAAAGTTTATTACAAAAGTACCTTTTTTAAAAAGTTTTTTTCGTAAAAAAAAGTCCCTTTTCATAAACAAAAATTCATAAAAAAGTATTTTTTATTAAAAAAAAATACCTTTTATTAAAAAAGTACCTTTTATTGCAATAAGTAGCTTTTATTACATACTACCTTTTATTAAAAAGTACTTTATTTAATTTTATTTATTTATTTAAGATTTTAATTTGAATAAACATAGTTTAATGACTTACCCTCTTGGAACCTATCACACTCCGTATTGCATAGGAATGTACCAAAACGGCACGAATACAAATGATCAATGATGGTAATTAGGAAATGTTCATTGAATTCAAATGCATTCGGATATTGTTGTGACACCTGCCAAACGCAATCGATAAACTGTAAGAAAACCGGTGACCGATCAGCATCAGTATGACGATTATCACCGTGACCAATACGCTGTTGAAATTTATGACCAAAGGACAGCCACTCTTTTTCGATGAGAACTTCAAAACCTCTCACAGTGCGATAATAAGGATCTAACAGTAACATAGGCAAAGCGGTAAGTTGGGCAGTACGATCCCAGCCATCAGAACAGTGAACAACTACCGAAGTACTCATTGTCTCTACTTTATCAACGATGCGCACTGCTCCAGCTAAAATGCATTTAATGTGCTTTAGCCAAAGACTGTTGTCAATGGAAGACAACCATTTGGAATCGTCTATAGTGGGATAGCAAACCTCTTTCACTTTACGTAAACTCTCACGCATTACGTGGATATTATGAATATCCAAAAAGTGGATTTCCACATTCTTATAGGCCTCTTCAGATTCATAGCCACCGCCTTTAGCTTTGTTGGCAATAGCATTGGCACTTGGACGAGCATCCATAATGGCCAATTTGTCCGATTGGGCATTAGCTTCCATGATATAATTCAAGTATTGTTCATCATCGGAACTACGTTTACCGCCTACTCCTACCAATGGTTGAGAACATCTGGTTATAGTAGCCTGTGATCGGGGATGCATCCAGGATAAAACAGGTAGACGACATCTTGAACGAAATTGTGCCACTCTACGCAAAAAATCATCAGATGCTTGTTTAGGCACTGCCCACACGGCTGGATAACTGTCACACACGGCATATGATTCATTGATCTTAGTGGCCCGCCACATATCATTTGGAACACCCAGACGTCTTAGCTCAGCCAAAGGCTCATAAACTGCCCAACCATTCTCTGCAGCCGTTGAATTTCCCAACGCAGCAGCGTGAGGAAAGGCAAATAAACGTCCACTATAGGAGAGTGGAAAGGCGTATGATTGCAGTTTTTCAAATACAGTTCTACGGGAATGATTTTGTTGTTTATGGGCAAAACGTAAATTTCGCATGTCTTTACAAAAGATCTCAATACCATACGAATTTTCTCCCCTCGATGTGGAACCACCGATTTTTTCCACCCGGGCTATCACACCCAATGGTATATCAACCACTACGGGAGGCTCTTGATCGCCTCGTGGTAAAGAACGGAAATATAAACGATAATTAGTTATGGTCAATGCCCCATAAGCTGGTCCCCTATATGGGCATACATAGGTAACATCATTTTTTTGATCTTGATCTTCTTCGCCTTCTAAGTAGATAAAGGGTGTGTCTTTGGGTGATCCCATTTCCGCACCTTGTTTAGATCCAATTGAACTGGACTTGGAATCGGTGTCCAGGGAATTCGTGCTGGCATTTTTCGATGTTATTTTACCTAACAAATTATTTGTGCTCTCTACACTATCTTTACTATCCATTATAATAGTTTAATTTTTATTTTTCTTAAAAGTAAATTTCTTTTGTAAACAATTTACAACAGAGATGTTGGAGGTGTAAATTGTTGTTAGAAAATAATACGAACAAATACAGCACTGTAAGTTGTTTACGTATAACGGGACAAAAACAAACTTAACAAAACTGGGTATTGCCAAATGCAAAGTTGTAAATTACGAGGACTGCTACAGATATTAACATTTAATAATTATGAATTGTTATTTTTATTTTCTTTAAAATTCAACAAAAAAAAATTACGAAACACATCACTGCTCTAACTGATGTTTTGCATAATATTTTCGTTGTTTTTTTGTAACTATTTGTATTCTTATATCATATATTAAATTACAATTTCATATTAACCGAAAAATGATTATTGTCCCATCTAGTCCAACGACGGCAGAGGCGTATGACCAAACACTTCACTCATAGGGCCGATATAAAGTAGCCATATAAGACGAAGTTACACATATGAATATTTAAATGTCATGGACGGGTAATTATTTATAACTTCTTTAAAATTCAATATAAAAAAATATGAAACACATTATAAAATATATTTATATATATATTTTTTATTTGTATTCTTATGCAATAGTCACTTACACAAAATTTAATATTATGTAAAAGCGTTTATTTATTAGAATTAGAAATGCCATTTGTCTACGGTATCAAATAAAATGAACTGGAAAGGCTTTAATCTTCTTTTACACATAGAAGACATATTAATGGTGTTAAGTAATGGATTCATCCTGGGAGCACAATTAGATATTTACATTAAAAAATCAGCAAAAGAATTGTATTTTTTAGGAGAATAACGAACAAAGTTTCAATAATAACCGCAATGGTACTAACAGAATGGTAAAACCACATTTTGAGCTTGGAACAACAACTTTATATACATGCTGCAATAAAACACAATGGATAAACTACAAAAGTTACAATATAGAGCAATGCGTTCGATGTTAAGATGCAACAATGCAACACATGATAGAAACATTAAACTGGCTCAAAACTCTAGGAAGACTGGAATTAAACACGATAAACATATAAAAAAAAATTCAATTGGAAAATGCAACGGAATATCTAATAGCACAGTTAACATATGTTGGGGAAATACACCATATGGCGTTATGGGTAACTTCAGAATGATGAGCTATAATTTTTTATAAAAATTTAAGAAATTTTAATGTTTTTAAAGGAAATGACGTTAGCTATGATAAACAAGTTTCAAACATCATCAAATAATCAGCAATAAAAACAATAAACGTTCAACGGGTCTAATATTGTTGGATATCGAAAAAGCGTTTGACACCGTATGGCATAATGGCCTAGTATTTAAACTTCTTGATGCAAATATACCAAAATATTTATGCAAACTTATTTCAGATTTCATTCGCGGCAGAAATTTTAAAGTTGCGATTAATAATGAAACATCATCTCGAAAAAATCATTACCACAGGGTTACCTCAAGGATCTGTCTTGTCGCCATTGCTGTACTCGATATATACATCCGATTTTAAAGTCCCAAAATATATGAAAATTGCTTATTACGCAGATGATACTGCGTTAATTTCTTCAAACAAACTTACAAGTGCACTCCTGAAGAAAATGGAAAAGGGACTTGTAAATTGCAGTAATGGAAAATCAAAATTAATCCAAACAAGACCCAAGCAATAATTTTTCCATTCAACAAATCTCCCAAAAGACTGCCAAGACGTCTCTTCTTATTGGAAATAATACCATAAATGTACTTAACGAGGTCAAATATCTTGGAGTTGTCTTGGACAAAAAGCTTACATTTAAACAACATATTATGGCTACGTGTCAAAAAGCTATAAAATCATTTAAAGCGTTATGGCCACTACTTAATAGAAGGTCATTTCTAAACCCCAAAAACAAAAATCTACTCTTCAAAAGTGTTATAAGGCCGATATTAACATACGCGTGTCCTATTTGGAGTGACGCTGCCAACTGCCACCTAAAACGCTTACAAATTATACAAAACAAATGTCTTAAAATGATAAATAAAAAGCCCTGGAGGTATCCTACAAATCTTCTTCATGAAGAAACAGGTTATGAAAAAATTATCGATTTCATAACAAGGATTAATAACAATTACTTTGCCAAAATTGAAAATTCCTCTTACCCACTGATAATAGAATGTAGAGAAATAACGTAAAATTAAAAAGAAATCACCAAATTGAAAATTATATGCTTATAGAGGTCTATTATTTCAAATAAACCTCCTATAAGCACATAAATATTTTTCAGATAGTATTTGAATTTATTAAATCATATAAAGGTTTTTTCCTCCCATTTTCCTTTAAAAATCATTAAAAATAATATAAAAACTATTTAATATCTCTAGATCCTATATATTATTTGTTGCAATATCTATATGTAAAGATAAGATCTCATATGTAAATATCAAAATTTGTTAAAATATGTAAATAAAGGAAGAATATGTAATTGAATTGAAAAAGTTTCAAACATCAAACTTAAGTCGAAAATTCGGTCAATTAAAACAATTGAATTAAGTACAAATAGTGTTACATTAAAATTAACGTTTTTAACAATGGTAACACACTGTAAGACTATTAAATTATTTTCACCTGGCAACAGAATCTTTGTTGTCCATATGTTACTTTTACTAAACAGCTTTTGGTTTGTTTTCGTAAATAAACCAAATCAAAGAAAGAAAAAAATGTGAATTTTTTGAAGCGCAATTTTTTTACTAAAACTTTATTAAAAATACTGAATTAAAGCGTAAATTAGAAAATGAATTATGCAATATTGGCAAGACAACAATATAAAACAATATTTCGGTTATGGCGAAAACACCAATTACAATTATTAACGACCAATACCGTTAACAGTGTTCATCAAACCACCGGTTATACCAAAAACTATACAACAATTGATCAACTGGAGAGGAATCCTGCGTACATTATTAAATGTCACAATAGAAGACTATACAGTGATCGGAAACAAGAGGATAAAGAAGAAAACAAATATGCATCGTTAGAAGCAGATTATGAGGCCAGCAATAGTGATAGCACCTCAGAGATTGATTCGGATGATCAAAATTTTAATTTTGAACAATTGATATACAATGATGGAGATGATATAATGAAATTGATAAATTCATGTGAGAATTTAGAACAGGTGAGTTATATTTTTTTATTTTAATCGCAATTAAAAGAAAATTTCGGAACCTACTATTATTGCGTACCTGTACCAATCACTTGGTTACATCTCTTTAGTTACTTGGTCACATCTCCTGGCTAGTATATGGTACTATGATGCCTGATTACATATATTTATCATGTAAAAAGAAATATTTAATAAAAAATTATAAATAATTATAATTAATGTTATTATAATGTTATTAATGCTATTAATTTTAAAACAAAGGATCGGTTTATGTAGATATTAAAAAGTCACATTATTTAAAAAAATTTTCCGTAAGTTTAAAAAATATATATTAAAAATGCAGTATAAAACCCCGCCAAATGAGGACTGGTTGTTCTAGCTAGTCATACCTAACATTACCAACCATGCCGCTTTTGGCGGGAATCTCGCTTTTTGAAGAAAAATCCCTCATTATACTGCTTTATCATTAGTATTTTGCTCTTCTACGAATAAACATCGTTTTCGTCGCGTCAATCCTCCGGGTAAAGGGAAAAACGTTCCGTTTTTCTGTATTGTGAGTCTCTTGGTTGTTGCTTAGCATAAAGTTGGGTTAGACACCTAAGTTCATGCTTTCTGCAGTAATCCACGTTTCATCGAATAAATGTCGTTTTCGTCATTTCTTTTTTTCCGGTTGAGGGATAACACGTTTCGGTGGTTGTTTTTTGATCCGAGCGGTTACTGATCAGCATGCATTTAGGTTATGTACCGAAGTGCATGCTTTCTGGTTATGTTACATAACCGATCGTTTTGATAGTTATAAGATTGTGTAGGGATCCATATGTCCTATAACCTGGCATTATGACTAGCTGGAGTTAGCGCCAAGCTATTATATCACAAAAAAATATACTGCTTTATGACATTTTTGAGCACGTAAGAATATATTTCAACTTTTTTAAGTCAGTTTTCCCGATTAATTTGGTATTGGACAATATGGCGCTTCTTGACGTTGAAAAGAAAGCATAATACAGCAAAAGTCCGATTACCCGATATTCAATTAACCGGAATTTAATTTTTAAGAATTTTTACTTTTTATACCCTATACCACTATGTGGTTTGGGCATAATGACTTTGTGCTGCTGTTTGTAACTACCAAAAATATTTGACCTAGACCCATCTTTTATTATACCGATCGACTCAGAATAACTTTCTGAGTCGATTTATCGATGTCCGTCCGTCCGTCCGTCCGTCCATGTAAACCATGTAAACCTTGTAATCAAACTACAGGTCGCAAATATGAATATATTTTGATGAAGTTTGCTATATAAGCTTTATCGTCCATGGGATGAACGCTATTGAAATTGGTGAAATTCGGTCCATGTTCAGACCTAGTCCCCATACAAATGACGCCTATGAAATCGACATAAATTACCATAAGATCCAAATTATCATATAGATCTCAGTCAAATTGGGTTTGTATATGTTTATTATATCCATTAATCACCAGTCCAAAAAAAACCCTGTAGGACAATTCTTACTCATAGGCCCCATATCATCAGCTGTCCGTTACGTTCTCTCTATTTGGAAACTAGAACAAGAGTAACTTCCAAAAGTCATAACAACAGCAGGCAACAACAAAATTTTTCATTTCAATCAAAGGTTGATTTCCCAAATTTAAGTAACAACAACACAAATTGTAACAATAACATCAATAATAAAAGCAAAGCTACATATGCTAACCAGCTGAAAACAAACAACGATTTATTTAGCATTGATGAGCTTTTTGATATTTTCACTACAGCTATGGATGATTTGCGTAGGTGCACTTCAAAAGTACAACAAATCAAAGTTGTAATGTCAATGGTAAAATACGCCCATGGATTATACTAATAATTTAAACGAATTCAAAATGCTTCACTTGAATGCTAATGGCATTTCAAACTTTTCTAAATTAAAACAATTTGAGATACTAATTGAACGAGAAAATATTAAAATAGCGTCTTTGAATGAAACATTTTTTTCAGAAAATCATAGACCATATTTTAAAAATTATTATGTATATAGAAGTGACAGAACAGATGCAAGAGGAGGAGGAGTAGCTCTGTTAATTCATAAATCTGTCACTCATAAAAACCTCTTTTATTGAAGTTATTATAAATAATAGACCTATTGTTGTAACTTCGTTATATTCACCAAGATATACCCATAACTTCTGTGCTGATATCTTGAACCTAACTCCTTCCACCAAAGAATATATAGTTTTTGGTGACCTAAATGCCAAACATTGTTCTTGGAATTGCCGTTCAAATAATACGGCAGGAATCGCACTGAACAATCTACACCAATCAAGCAATTTTTTCATACACTATCCTAATAGTCCAACCCTATTCCCCCATCAACAAAATCGCGAAGCATCCACAGTCGATATTATTTTAAGCAACTCCACTTTAAATATAGACGTAAAAACAATGGATTACGAAATACCATCAGACCATCGCCCCATTATATGTACACTTAAAAGATCAATGGAACATTTATATTAATTTTTTAGACAATAAAATTACATTATTTTCCGATATATACAATACCAAGGCAGTAATTGATCAGGAAATCCAAAAATTTATAAATGTAGTTTTCGAACCAAGGGATGTGTCTACACCTAAAATAACTCAACAAAATAATTACACATTACCAGAAAGTACTGTGAAATATATAAAACTAAGAAGAAGCTTTAAAAGAAAAAGCCAACGATCTTCAAATATAGCCGAGCAAACTTTTTATAATCAATGTACTAAATTTCTAAGTAACATGATTGATAAAAGTATTAATTCGGAACGCAATAAGAAATGGTCTCAATTAATATCCAATTTAAAACCAGGTGATAAATCATTTTGGAAAATAAGCAGGAACTTGCGAGGAAAAGGAAAAAATCAAATCGCTTACTTTAAAGTTGGAAATACAAAAATAACATCTGATAAGGACAAGGCTGAAGTCCTGGCAAATACATTTGTCCAAGCAAATAACCTCACTTCGAACTATAACCACTCGGCAGATACACTAATAAATACAACAGTAAATTATTTTAAGAAGGAAAACCCCAGTTCTGAGTCAGCAATTTATACATCTCTAGAAGTAATGAATATTGTCTCATCAATAAAACCCTCAAAATCCCCTGGTTTTGACAATGTTCCCAACCTGCTCTTAAAGAAACTACCACTCAAAGCTCTAAAATTACTGGTTATAACATTTAACAGCTGCATCAAACTCAACTATTTCCCAAACCATTTCAAAAATGCTAAGGTTATAGCTGTCAACAAACCTAGCAAGCCAAAAAATAACCCAAATAGCTATAGACCTATTAGTCTATTAAGTAACTTTGGTAAAATATTTGAAAAAATTCTACATTCTCGTCTTAGTGAATTTGTAACGACCAATTCTATTGTTGCTAAAGAACAATTTGGATTTAAAAAAGGGCATAGCACTACTCACCAAATAAACAGAATTAAAAATCAAATAATCACCAATAAAAACAATAAACGTTCAACGGGTGTAATATTGTTAGATATTGAAAAAGCGTTTGACACCGTTTGGCATAATGGCCTAGTATTTAAACTTCTTGATGCAAATATACCAAAATATTTATGCAAACTTATTTCAGATTTCATTCACGGCAGAAACTTTAAAGTTGCGATTAATAATGAAACATCATCTCCAAAAACCATTACCACAGGGTTACCTCAACGATCAGTCTTGTCGCCATTGCTTTACTCGATATATACATCTGATTTCAAAGCCCCGAAATATATGAAAGTTGCTTACTACGCAGATGATACTGCGTTAATTTCTTCAAACAAACTTACAAGTGCACTCCTGAAGAAAATGGAAAAGGGACTTGTAAAATGCAGTAAA
Source organism: Cordilura impudica (assembly GCA_963682025.1). Lineage (NCBI taxonomy): Eukaryota > Metazoa > Arthropoda > Insecta > Diptera > Scathophagidae > Cordilura > Cordilura impudica. The sequence continues at coordinate 240,197,637 of OY821518.1, forward strand.
TATTTTCACAAATGGAAAATCAAAATTAATCCAAACAAGACCCAAGCAATAATTTTTCCATTCAACAAATCTCCCAAAAGACTGCCAAGACGTCATCTTCTTATTGAAAATAATACCATAAATGTACTTAATCATGTCAAATATCTCGGAGTTGTCTTGGACAAAAAGCTTACTTTTAAACAACATATTATGGCTACATGCCAAAAAGCTATAAATTCATTTAAAGAATTATGGCCACTGCTAAATAGAAGGGCATTTCTAAACCCCAAAAACAAAAACCTACTCTTCAAAAGTGTTATAAGGCCAATATTAACATACGCGTGTCCTATTTGGAGTGACGCTGCCAACTGCCACCTAAAACGCTTACAAATTATACAAAACAAATGTCTTAAAATGATAAATAAAAAGCCCTGGAGGTATCCTACAAATCTTCTTCATGAAGAAACAGGTTATGAAAAAATTATCGATTTCATAACAAGGATTAACAATAATTACTTTGCCAAAATTGAAAATTCCTCTTACCCACTGATAAGAGAATGTAGAGAAGTAACGTAAACTTAAAAAGAAATCACCAATATGCTTATAGAGGTCTATTATTTCTAATAAACCTTCTATAAGCATATAAATATTTTCAGATAGTATTTGAAAATGATTTAATAATCATATAAAGGTTTTTTTCCCTCCCATTTTCTTTAAAAATCATTAAAAAAGAAAACAAAAACTATTTAATGTCTTTAGATCCTATATATTATTTGTTGCAATATCTATGTGTAAAGATAAGATATCATATGTGAATATCAAATTTGTTAAAATATGTAAATAAAGGATGAATATATAATTGAAATCATAGGCCCCATATAGAACTGCTTCCCGATCTTCACTTAAATTTATCAAAACACAAAAATATTGCACAGATTTTTTCCAAATTTGGTTTGTATATATTTTTTCAAAATAAATGTGACTACTAAATATGGTCAGGATCGGTCCATTTTTCGACCTAGTCCCCATATAAATATAGCATCCGATATGAACTTTTTCATATCTGCAGCCTAAAAAATTAATAACAACGCCACTCATATTTGGTTTATGCTGATTTTCTATATCCAATTATTTGGACCGAAGAGGTATGGTCTCTAAACCATGGTATAGGGTATAGTATAGTCGGTCTAGACCGACTATAATTATCTTACTTGTTTCTCTTTCAGAAGAGAAATTATTTTTTTATTATTTGGGGATTTACAGAAAAGAAAATTCAATGAAATTATGTACAAAAAATATCATATTCTGATACATAATTTTAAATTTAATAAGAGACAATCCTAAAAAATAATGAAATCAAGCGAAATTCTCGTAAAATTTCTAGTTTTAATCAAACATCTAATTATCGAACATTTTCAATTATCCGGAATGCTCTCATCTTATATATTAAAAGAATTTATGAATAAACTTTGCATTCAAGATTTTTTTCAAAATTTTTCTTCTCTCAAACCTCTATAACTAGAGTTCTAATTAACGTAGGCTGTTGACATAGGTCTAAGAACACTCAGTGGATCAAGCTCCTTCTTTTGAGCTATTAACTGCTTAAATTCGTTGGGTTTGAGGAAAGTTATGCTTGGAGAATCAACTTTACTTTTACTGTACGTTAACTTATCTTGGCATATTTTGGCATTACTGTACGTTAACTTCTCTTGGCAAATTTTGGTATTATATTATAAAAATTAATATATTTTGGAATTATATTATAAAAATTAATATAATATAATATAATGCTGCGGAACAGCAGGGGTCCTCTAGTTATATTTTAATTTAAAACTACCTATATATAATATGTTTTTTCTAACAGTTATTGACTACTTTTTTAAATAAAAATATATTAAAAATAATTTCTTTGGTGCAATATATGTACAGTAGACGCAAAAAGTGAGTTCTCACTATTCTTACTTTCTCCATTCAATTCAATTTCCAGGATTAGCGCTTGTAAGGAAAAATTTATATGGATTTCTATATGAGGTACATTATTTTTTATTAATACACCTATAAGAAGTTATCAGAGGAGAATTTATAAAGTAGGCCGAAAAGCCTTTAGTTGGAAGTGGACTAAAATTGTTGGTACAACGCGTTTCTTGAATAGTTCGGTGAAGTTCGCTGATATTGTTGATAAAGTTATTCATGTTCCATTGCAATATCTTAAAATAAGACATAGTAAATTCATAGAAATTGTAAATTAAATTTACAATTGGTAGAATATATAGGGCACAATACCATGCTCTCTTATAACAATTAGTCATCAGGATTAATATCCATATTGGAAGTTGGGATAAAGTAAGCATTGCTTTATATAAGGTCTTGTGTGAGTTTGGAAAATGGAGAAATGAAAATTATAGAGGCTTGGTTTTTTGATCTTCATTTGATTTAGTTTATTACTACTAAATAATAATAATACTTAATTTATATGAGTTAACAGATTTTAAGAATTCTCTTTTGCAAAAGGAAAACAATAAAAACTACCTACGTGTTTAACAAAAAATTATTCACAAATTATGTAATATTAATAACTAATCCTAATTTTATTTTTACGTTGCGATTTAAATTTGTATAAATAAAAATTAAATACTTTTGCCTAAAATTCTTAATGCGACATAATATTTTAATATTATTATGCATCATTCTATCAATAACGTTTTAATTACATCTTTTAGCCTATAAAAAAATCAGGCTTTTCATACAACTTTCAAAAATTGACATTGAAAGTGACATAGTAAAAACATAAAAACATGTCATAATTCAAAATTATGCAGTATGTAAAAATAAATTTTAAAAAGTATTGCAATAGTAAGTACAATGAATTATTAACGAACTGTGTTTGATTGTTTTATTTTAAAACACATTTGAATGAAACCTAATGATTTCCTCTAAATAATAGAAAATATACATTAAATACTTTTTTAATGGAAAAATCTGAAACTAAGCCCATGATGGAATATTTTATTATATTTATCTATTTATTTATTTATGTATTTATGTAATTATTTAAACTAGCAGATTCCAGCGCTCGAAATTCGAGTGCAAATTCTAGGAAATTTTATTTTTTCATTTAATAAAGACCATAAAGGTATGCTTCACAATTCAACTCATTTTATCAACACATTAACACAAACACATTAACAAATTTAATAAACACACAAATAGGATTGTATAATTTTATGTGTGTGTTAGTAGCAACTTTAAACGGTCATAACTCCAAAAAAATATTCCAGACGATGAAAATCTGTAAATCTGGGTAACAGCTAAAAAGAAATACCTCTCAAATTAAAATTTTTTTGTCAAAATCGGGGTAAAATTGTGAAACTTACATCGGTAGAAATCGCCTTGCCTATAGATAGAAAGCCTTCAATGAAAAAAATCATGTGAGTCCGATCACAGGGAAGATGTGTAAAAATCTAGTAATTAAAGATTTTTTAATGTCATTTTTTAAAATCAAACAGAAAACGTCATCTATGTATCACTTATAGCAAAAACTGTTTCAGCTAATTCAACAACCGTTTGCTGTAAAACGTTAAAAATATCTAATATAAACGTATATAAGTGACACATAGATGACGCTTTTAAAAAAGTGGCATAAAAAAACAATTTTATATCATAATTTTTCACCAATACAATCATAAGTCACACAGCGTTATCTGCTTCAGCTCACACCGATATGAGTTACGCTGTTTTTGTGATTGTATTGTGAAATAGAAATTTACCCCCCTGCGCGTATAGATGTTTACACATAAAAAAAAAAAAACAACTTAAAATTATGTTATAATAATTATTGGTATATGAATAAATGTCTCCCCAGCCACAAAAATATTACAGAATAATAATAACGATATATATATTTATATATAAAGATCCTACTCCAGAGGCTCAAACTGTAAATTAAACAATATTTATCGAAGTAAACAAATTCAAAAGTTTCTTTTTTTGTATAAGAAGTTAGTATTATAACAGTCTCAGAGAAACTGGCAAATGGTTCCAAATACGACATACCCTTACATAAAAAGAACGTTCAAGAGTCGATAGATGTATTCGAGGTATCTCAATCTGTATATTACGAGTCGATTGAAGAAAAGAAAAACATTCTACAAGACAAATAGGTTTCCCTAATTCCATTATCTTATAAAAATATATTAACAGTCGAAATTTAAGAAAATCTTAAAATCTGCGACCTAATCGCGTATTCCAATATTAAAATATAACGAAAAATCTTTCGAACTATGTTTTCCAGATGATATATATTTCCAGACAATGTACCTGAATACACTTCTAAATAATAGTTCTACTGTGACATTAGTAAAGCATGTGCTAAGCAATACCTTACGTGCCTATGTGTATATGAATTTAAAGATTACAATCTTTTCAAAATTGAGTTTGGAATCAATAACAATACCAAGACAATTAAACAGATTTAATATTTTAAAATAGGAGTGGGTTTTCGTGTCAAATATTTATGGTAGAACAAATTATTTTTATATCTATAATATTAATAGGCTAGGCAATTTCTTGTGACCGATGTTTTGTTCTACCGTTTTATCTCGATTTTGACCAAACGTATATTATTTGAAAGGTATTTCAATTTAGCCGATTTGCAGACTTACAGATTTTTAATTTTTTTTCCTTTATTTTGAGTAAATTGCATTTAAAGTTGCTACTAACACATGCATAAAATTATACATACGCTATGTGTGTTCTATTAAATTTGTTAATATGTCTGTTAATGAGTTTGTTATCTTCATTCACAATAATAATAAACCATAAAAGTGTTGGTTTGTGAATTGGCTAAGTTGAAAAATAAAGCTGCCTAGAAATTGCACTCAAATTACGAGCGCTGGAATCTGCTAGTTTATATTATTTTGTTTTCTATATAATTTAATTAAAAATTAAATACCAACAAATAGATCCGATCCCGCTTTTTTATTAGAAACAGTTGGTCACGTTAGTCATGCCTAATAACAGATCTTTACAAGAGGCGCTAAACAGAAAAAAGTGTTGATTATTGTTCTAGCAGCTCCCTTTACTGGGTTGATAGTCTTTGATCGCTGTTCTTGGGTATTGCAGTCGTTTCGATACATAGAACCGATTTTAACTTTGTTTCTGAAATATATACAGTAAGTGACTATACAATGGAAACTTTTAACAAAATATATTTTTGACGACTTGAACGGTAAATACTAAAAAATTGAATCATGAAATTAAAAACTCTTTTATTAAATTAAAAATGTGTATGATATATCAAAAAAAAAAATATTAAGATAAAATAACTTAACTTCAGAAACAAATCAAAAATTTAAAAGTATTAATGTTCATGCTGTTGACAAAACATTGTAAAGCTTTACTTTACAATAATTGAAAGCTTTCCCTCTATTTTTTTTACTCCCTCTATATTAAGTTGTAGTAACCGTGATCAAATCGGGCTGAAACTTTGGAGGCAGACTCGTTGCAATAATTTTTGGCTGCAGAATTTTCAAATATTGACTTATACAATACGGTAAACTTAATTTAAAACAAGTAAGAGTGTTAAATTCGGCTGTGCCGAATCGTTGATACCCTCCACCTCGGCTTGAGTCTTGATAATAAATGTAAACAAAATATTAGAAAAAGTAAACAATTTGTTAAACTTAATACCAAATTATTTCAGCAAATTCTTTGGGTTGGTTTTCGTCTTTTCTATTATTTCGGATTTATTTCGGTGTTTGCTTTTTGGTCATCGTGGTTGCTGATCGGCATGCATTTAGTTTATATACCTATATGCATGCGTTTCCGGTTATATGATATAACTTCTTGTTTAATTTAGTTTTTGCTAATTAAATAGCTCGCCCTAACCTCCATTGCAAAGGTAATGGTTGTGTAGGGTGTCTATATGCATTAAATCGTGCTAATTGGAGATGGCTGTATAGTTTCTTTTAACTGGCCAAATATTTCTTCATTGCGGCCATATACATAGGTCGGATGGAGTAACAAAATAATAACCAAAAAAACTCTCTCAATTTTTTTATTAAAATATTACCATATTTGGAAAACATAGAGAATAAATTTATAATAATAAATATTCAAATTAGGGATGCCAAACTCAAAAAACCAAATGTCCCAAACATTTTAAATGAAATAATTTGTTCTCTTTATTTTCTGAAAAACTTCAAATTTTCATCCAAAAAAAAATTGTGAAAATTTATATATAAAAAATAACATTCTCATCAAATTGCGTTTATTTATGTAACAGTTTTTATGTTCCCAATTCTTAAATATCATTTGACGTTTTCTAAAATTCATTGAATTTAAATTAATGTTTTCTGTAGTGTGATTCTATAAATTTCAACGATCCGACAATCGCAAAATATATCGACAGCTATGTTGTTTGCACTAAGGATTAAGTGATTCACTAAGTACATACATCTTAACGACAGTCGACAAATCTATTTTTCTATTTATTTAAATTGTAAACGAGTTGCATCTCTGTCAAAATAAGCGAAAAACACAAAGAAGAATAGAAAACAACAAATTACTTCGTGTTTGACAGGATGATTTTATGTTTATGTTTAATATCTTTATTTTTTTACTAATATTTCTGTTTATTTATTTTAAAATGAAATTATGAATTGAATATGGTATTTAATTTTTTTATTTATATAAAAAAGTTTTTTAATTAAAGCAAAATATTTTCACTATTTTATGATTTTTATTTATGTTTGACGACATTTCAACCTAAAAATTTAAGTTTTTATCGATTGAATAAACAACACAAAAATGGTTGTCGTTTAGATAACAACAACAGCTGACTTTAACAATAGCGAATATCGTTTAAAAATTTTACTGATAATTTTGCAATTTTCTTTTTTTAACAATTCGACTATCGTTAAAAGAAGTAACTGAATCGCGGTACTGAAAAGCTATTAATTTCTCCTGAATGTCAATATTTTTTTTAAATGTAAAAATTTTTTAAATTTTTTTTCAATTTGTGTTTAACGAATAAAATTTATATATTAAAGATGCAATTGATGTCTTCTAAATTTAAAATTATAATTTCCGACGTTTTGATATGATTTTCTGAAATTCAATTAATTGTAATTTATAATTGGAAATTTTTAATTCCAGTTTTTAGAATTGAATGGAAAATTTAAAAAGTGCAATTTTGTATTTATGTGAATAATAATGCTTTAGTAATTATAAACAATTTTTAAAAATTAGATGTAATCGCAATGAGATATTTTGTAGGTAAAGCAGTATAATAATTCTATATAACTATGTAGAACTGTTTTGAAAGCAAAAAACTCATTGATGAGCTCGGTAACTCTATTTTGTAAAGACAACAAAAAGTTAATATGCCAAACTTATGTTTATATTTGTAAAAGAATAATTAAAATACGTATGAAATAAAAGACCAGCCCGTGTATACTCTTAACATTGTTCTGTATGATATCCAGTTGAAAATTTAACATTCATGTTAAAATAGAAATAACTATTGCAAAGCTAATTAGAACAAACAAAAATTGTGGCGCCATCTACTGTGGCATAGTCACGCTGAGCAAAATGAAGTGACACTCTGTTAATGCAAAAGAAATGTATTTTCCCCACAACAAAATATTGCAGAATTTTATGTAAATAAAATAATATACCGACTTATTTCTAACATGCAGTTGTTATGGATATACATATATAATATATGTATATTATTTGTATTATTTAATATGTTTATATAAATTTATAAATAAATATATACATAAAATTTTTTTTGCTATATTTACATTGTTTTTTTTTTTGTATTAACAACTAGGTATTTTAGCATTATTTCCTTTAGATGTGGTGAATTTTTACTCCCTTTATATTAACTCGTAGTGTCTGCTTGTCGAAAAAATTTTGGATCGATTTTAACCAATTTCCCTTAAGCCATTCGATCTGAAATTTTTCAGGCAGGCTCGTGGTAATAACAGAAATGATCTAACAAATTTTTAGAGTGATGCCAAAACAATGGAAACTTTTAAATTTGTCTACCAGAGTTAATAACAAAATGTACAAAGGGTTAGTTCTTATTATATTATTACCACAACGACCACAAAAACAACAAGTCCAGCTATGACAACAACACAACATTTAGAATAACAACAAGAACAATATAGAAACATCATATTTTTCATTTTTTTTTTTACTTTTTCAGAGATTTCCCTGGACCTCTTCCACCGATTTTAACGATTTTTGAAATAGAAATCTTCCCATGAATTTGTTGAATCATTCTCACAAAAAATGATCACTGTAGCTGCACTATTCAGGGCGTGATCGTGACAAGAACAACATAGAAAATTATATTTTTTCAAGACTTTTTTTAGTTCTTCATTCAAATCTCGAATTTAAATAGCAAACTTTTCAGGATGTTAATGAATCAATTTTTATGTCAACGAGCACCCTAGCTGCCCGATTGATGCCGTCATCGTGATTTCCACAGACGGACAGACAGACAGACGGACATCGCTATATCAACTCCGGTTGTTATAAGGATCACAAATATATATATTTTATGGGGTCCAAAATTTTTTTTCTAATTATTACAAACGGAATGACAAACTTATATATACCCTCTGCACACTGGAGTGGAGGGTATACAGAAAGGAATATAATAAAAACTCGGTTTTTATGGGTTAGTTTTTTTTTTTAATCCATTATTTTTTAGTACTTCTTCACAACGCCGAGGCATGGAGTCAAATAAATTGTTGGTGACATCCCTTGATATTTTTTGCCACTCTATGAGATTTGTCGTGTATACTTAATTTCGTGTCCGTATTTTTGATGTACAATTTCGCATAGATCTGAGATCTGGTGATTGAGCCATTCCAACATACTAACTGCATTAGATTGTAGCCATTCGTTTATAACTTTGGAAGTGTGTTTTGGGTTATTGTCATGTTGCAACTTTCAGACCAGGGCCATATTGTCCTCCGATACAATACGTCATTTAGAATTTGTCTGTATCTAATTCCAGTTAGAATATCTTTTACTACATGAATTTCACTATAAAGCAACCCCATAATATTTGTATTTTTGTGTCTAGTCTTTTTACCTTTGGTCGTTTGAAAATAGAAGAGTATTCCAGTATTCCGTCTTGACCAGTTCATGTATTCTTAAACAAAATTTATGCGAGCAAGAAGATTTTTCTCTGATATCATCGGTTTATTCACAGGGCGATAACAACCAAGATCAACCTCAATTGCTCGTCCGAAAACAGTTCGAGTACATATTTTTAGTTTCAGATGTTAATGACCTCTTTAGGTAGCATTTTTTAAATATTTTTCAAATATCTCTTGCTTTTAAATTATCCTGTCTTTAACTCGTTTCGATATATGTTGATAATTTTTTAAACTGTAGATATATTCATAGAATATCCTCAAAAGTGTTTTTTTGTTTAAGGCCAACATTAAAATCATCTATTATTCTGGTTTTTAACTCTTCACAACATTTTATTCTTGCCATTATCTTATAATAATTAATAATACGATTAAAACATTGAAAAATACAAATGTATTTAAAAATAGTTGAAAAAAAAAACGTCAGAAACCATAAATATAAATATTTAAATAACGGTTAAGATATTGTACATTTTCTTTTATACCATCTTCTATTTATATTGTTTTAATCAGCTCTGGTAAAGAAGTTTAAAGGTTTTAATTGTTTTGGCATCAGTAAACAAAGTAATACTTCTCTTTTCGTTTATTTTTTTTTTTAAATATTGTTTTTGTAACAAATTTGTTATCTATCAATAGAGAACACACCACAGAGTTATTTCGTAAAAAAAAATTTGGCAAGTTCAGAATTTTTTTAAAGTTTCCAATGTATTGTCACCCACTGTATATAAATAACATTATTTATGATTTATAAATCCGATTATGATTAACCCAAAGAAAATAGTAAGCTATTCAACTTTTTGTATTCTTTACAGCTTCAAGATGTCTTGGAAAAAGAAAAACTTCAATTACAAAAGGAACACATCGTTCAATCAATTATTTTACTATGGATGTTTAACAGACAAACGGATACATATGACCAACAAATAGCTGATAAAATCATCGGGGATCTCTTAACACAAATGTCTAAATTCGTTCCTATCTTAGACATTGACGAAATGAGCTCATCTTATTTATATTTACGTAAAATGGGAGTCGAGAATACACACACAGTATTGCAACAGCTCTTAATAAATGCCCTACATGAAGTCGAGACTTCCGAGAAAATAATAAGTCTGCCGCCACTATCTCGTTTATTAGTAGGTATAAATACGGGTAAAGATTTCTTTACACCCTTGCTATGTGCTCCGTTTATGCGGCGCGTACAACATCATATTGAAAACTTTAGCAGTGCAGAAGATGCTCGTATAATAGCTATATGTATGCTAAATTTACGAATGCTCGTTAATGGTGATATGATGAATTTATATAAAAAACGGGTGGCGGCCTTATTGTCCACTGGTGAGATATCTAGTACTACACCAAAAACGATATTAAAAATATTAAACGTGCTTAATTTGCCTGTATGGTCGCAGCAACATACTCCCTTAATACGAGATTTATTGTTAGCATTGCAATCGGTTGTTAAAGATTTGGAAGCCTATGATTTAAAAAATGTCTCGCGCATTTATCAGTATCACATGGAACCAGCCACATTACATGAAACTTTAACTGAGGCGGTGGAAGTTTTACTTAGCAAAGAAATGTCTCCAGAAACGTTGGCTTGTTTCGTACCATTCTCCCAGCCATACCGCAGAGAAAGTCTAATAAATGCTTTTAAAGCTTTATTATCATCACCCGAAAGCTGCCAACAATCAAATTCTTCTGGTTTTCTATTCTCTACGCTAAGAGGCTTAAAAATTTCCGATCCAAAAATCTGTAATACCTATTGGAATAGTGTTATTAATGAGCTGGAGACGTCTGTCGAGGATGAGTCACAAGTAAGACTTCTACGCCATTGTCATCGTTATATGAATTTTAATAATAATCTTGGTGGCACATATAGACATATGGCACTGGAAAAGAAACTAAGTCAATTGTGTATGAGTGCTATAGAAAATGATTTAGCTGGCCGAATACCACATAAATTTGCTCGTTTAGCTTCATTTGTATTTGCCTATGGTCATACACCGTACAGCTGGAAAAAATATCCAAATATTTTACTATCAAAAATAATAACAATGGGGGGTGAACAATTTTCTCCCACCGATTGTTTTCTTATAAGTCGAGGTCTACAAATATCACTGGAAATGAGGTGAGTATTGAATGTTGCCTAAGTCCATATATTTATTATTTCGAGTCTTGCTTAGGCAATTGCCGTGTGAAGTCTATTTTCTCTCTTGCATTGATTTCGGTTAACGGTCTTTTGTTGTTTTTTCTATACATACGCGTAAAAAAAAACAAACAAGAGAAAAACAAAAAAAAAATCCTAAGGGTCGAGCCGCCCAAATATGAACGGTTCACATCCCCTGAACTATAATAGGTTCAGGGACCTTGGTTCTGATGAAGACATTTCTACCAGAAATAAGCGCTATCGTAACGATGATTTTATACCTCTACCCCAAACCAGACAGTGCGATGACCACATACCACGTTACCTCATCATATCGACAAACATTAATAAGGAATCACTCAAGCCTACAACATCGACCAGTGTTAACACTGAGTCACCTTTCAAGCCTCTATCTTCCTATAATGTATTCCAAATAGAAAAAGGTTTAAATTTCATCTCCAAAGATTATACCGACGTAGTTGAGCTAAAATCAGGCGACCTTCTTATTAAAACTAATAACCTCAAAGTTGCTGAAAAATTTATGAAAGCAAAATATATCGACACAATCCCAGTAACAATTTCATAACACAAAACTCTGAATTATGTACAAGGAAAAATATATTTAAAAAAAATAATTGATCTTTCAGAAGAAGAAGTTTTGGAAGGCCTAAAAAGCCAAAAAGTAGTAGAAATTAAAAAAATAATGAGAAAAGGTGACAAAGATGAAAACATTGAAAATAACAATAACAACAATAGTGTGGCAACAGGTGCAACCATTATCATGTTTGATTTAATACGACTCCCAGAGTATATAAAACTAGGTTGGGAAAGAGTAAAAGTGAATGAGTATATTCCAAACCCAATGAGGTGCAAAACTTGCCAAAAACTTGGACACACAAAGAATCATTGTAGAAACGCAGAATTATGCAAAGAATGTGGAGAAATCCCCCCTCACACCCCATGCAAAAGGAAATATTGTGTGAACTGCAATGTAGAAACCCATGCATCATACGAACCAACATGCCCCTTTTTTTTAAAACACAAAGCTGTATTGAAAACAAGTAAGCAAATTATAGTCGGTCTAGACCGACTATACGATACCCTATACCATGCGTTTAGAAACCCTATCTCTTAGGCCCAACTAACTGGACATAGAAAATAAGCAAAAACCAAATTTGAGTGGGATTTTTCTTAATTTTTTGGCTGCAGATATGAAAAAGTTCATATCGGATGCTATATCCATATGGCGACTAGGTCCAAGAATGGACCGATCCTGATCATGTTTGGTAAAGTCTCTTGTATTTTGCAAAAATATATACAAACAAAATTTGAGAAGAATCAGAGCAATATTTTTGTTTTTTAATAGATTTAAATGAAGATCGGGAAGCAGCTCTATATGGGGTCAAAGGGATCATTTTTGGACTACTCATGGATAGATGTAATGAACGCATACAAACCCAATTTGAGTAAGATCTATATGACAATTTGGATCTTATGGCAATTTATGTCGATTTCATAGGGGTAATTTGTATGGGGGCTAGGTCTGAACATGGACCGATTCTCACCAATTTCAATAGCGTTCATCCCATGGCCGATAAAAGCTTATGTGCCAAATTTCATCAAAATATATTCATATTTGCGACCTGCAGTTTGATTACAAGGTTTACATGGACACACAGACGGACGGACGGACATTGTTAAATCAACTCAGAAAGTGATTCTGATTCGATCGGTATAATTAAAGATGGGTCTAGGTCAAATATTTTTGGTTGTTACAAACAGCAGCACAAAGTCATTATACCCAAACCACATAGTGGTATAGGGTATAATTAAAATAAACAAACGCTGTACAATAAGAGAAGCATGGAAAACATACAATTCCAATCTTGAAGCACATCAAATTTTCACCAAAAATATCCAAAAACCTACCTTTGCTAATATTGTAAAAACTAACAATACAGCAATCGAAATAGAAACATCAAACCAAAAAAATAACCAACACCAAAAACTAAATCAAACCAACAACACCAAATTACCCAAAGAATTCGAAAAGCAATCTTCCCATACAGAAACAAAAAACTGTATAACAGCAACAAACATACAAAAACAAAAGAACAAATATCATCAGAAATAAAAAACATTCAAGAACAAACAGCAATTAACATACAAAAAATTCAACAAATAAAATCAACATCATCTCTAACATTTAATAAAGAACACCAAATCCAAAACGAAACAGATAAAATGGAAATCGACAGCAATACAGAAACAAGTAATATCACACCAAGAAGAAAAACCCAATCAAAAGAAGCGGAAGCATCGCCAGGAGCAGCATTATCTCCATACTCTCGAGCGATCTACAATGACATTAAAAAACAGATAGACCAAACTATAGCAGCGGAAAAAAAAAGGAAAGTAAATCTACTTTTTATTTATTTATTTTTTTTATATTTTTTATATTTTTACTTTTATATACCAACAAAATCATTATGAATTTAGGACTGAATCTATCTATTATACAATGGAATATTCAAGGTTTCCTAAATAACAAATTTGCTTTAGAATTTTTAGTGCACAAACACAAACCAAATATTATAATATTACAAGAAACCCATATTGTAGAAAGAAATGAAAATTTACTTCATTTACCAAATTATAAAGTCTTCCATCACAACAAAGAATATTCTTATGCTAAATCAGGAATAGCAGTACTGATAGAAAACTCTCTTAATGTCACACTACATACAAGTTCAGTAGGTGACCTTCTTCACCAAACCATATCTCTTCGCGGAATTGAAGATCTACATATCACAAACATATATAAAGAATCCGGTACAAGAATAAATCAAGAATTATTAAATACCATACCCAAATTTAATTCTGGTCACCATCTTATATGTGGAGAACTTAATTCCCAAAATACATTATGGGGTTCCCAAATTACCTCAAGGGCTGGATACCTATGGGAATCTTTTGCCAATGAAAGAAATATAACTTTCCTAAACGATGGCTCCCCTACTCTATTAAGCACTAGACAAACGTTAACAGCAATAGATGTGTCAATGGCAACAAATGAACTTGCTCTTTCCCTAAACTGGCGGTGTCTCAATCATGATATGAGTGATCATTTCCCCATATTTATGGAAAATGGTACCAATAGCAGTATCCACATAAAATACGTCAAAAAATTTAACGAAAAGTTGGCGGATTGGATTGGTTTTTCCCAGAAAACCATCGAATTGTCAAATTCTATACCGATAACTGATAATATAAACAAAGAAGCTGCGGTGATATCAAAAATAATCAGAAATGCTGCAAACAAAACCATGCCTGTAAATCAAGGGCCAAATCAAATCAACCAAAATAGTCCATTGTGGTTGAATGCAAATATTGCCAATTTAATCAAGGAAAAAAATGTAGCTTGGAGACATTTCAGAAGAAGAGACAACCTAACTGACTCTATAAATTATAGAAAAACATGCGCGAAAGTACGAAAAGCCTGTAGAAAAGCTAAACGTAAAACCTGGACAAATTTTGTAAACTTCATTAGCCCTTTTCTAGACTCAAGAACATTATGGAACAAAGTTAAAAAAATAACATGCTCCAGGTCAGTTAGCTTTCCATCATTATACCTAGAGAACGAAATACTCTCACATCCTAAGTACATAGGAGATGCCTTCGCTGAAACCTGGTGTTCGATTGGATCAGATATATCCTTTCACCCCGGCATAATATGCAAAAAGATTCAACTCAACATTGATGCGTTTCCAAGCAACTCTAATGAAATTACAATTTTAAGTAAACCTATCTCAATTAACGATCTCCAAAATGCTTTAAGAAAAGGCAAGGGGTCTTCACCTGGATTGGATAAAATAACCTATTCGATGATAAAAAAAACTCTTCAATCGAGTTCAAACATAGAATATGCAAACTTTACACAACATCATTAATAAGGGAATTTATCCACATGGGTGGAAACAAGCAATTCTATCTCCAATTCCAAAACCAGGAAAAAATCCAAATAGTACTGAAGGATATAGGCTAATATCGTTACTGCCCGTCACATCCAAGGTATTAGACAGAATTATCTCACAAAGACTTTGGAAACACTGCAATACCAGCATATCCAAAGAACAACATGCATATCTTCCCAACAGAGGAGTCTTCAGCCTATGTCACCAAATTGAAAGTCAAATAAAAAAGAATATTAGAGAAAACAAACATACCATTTTTTGTCAGAAGACCTGGAAAAAGCCTTCGATAAAGTAGTTGACTTTGCAATCATAGAAGAACTGTACAAATGGGGTGTTTCAAAAAACTTACTCAAATTAATGAAATCTTTCCTTTCTCATAGAAAAATTATAGTAAGAGTAGATGGAGTCCTCTCCAACTCCCACAAACTGGAAAATGGGGTGCCACAGGGATCACCATTATCAGTGGTTTTATACACTGCATATGTGAACTCGTTACTCCGTAAACTTAAGCAAATCAATTGCACGGACCATATCTCCATTTATGCTGACAACATATTCGCTGTGGCCTCTGGATCACATGAAGAATTAACTTCATATTTAAACCTTTGCGACTCAGTTATACATGAATGGACCAATGATGTTGGCGCCGTAATCCCAATAAACAAATGCGAAGCGCTTCATGTTTGTAGAAAGTACAAATGTAATATGTCACCTATTATAATCAGAGAAACATCCGTTCCAGTAAAAAAGAAATGAGAATCCTCGGAATCACCTTCACAAAAAACCTTCTCTGGAACACACATAAAAAAAATATTATAGAAAGATTAAAAAAAACCAACAATCTTCTGAAAATTATTTGCACCAAGCGAAAAGGACCACATTTGGAAACAGCCATATCCATTTGCCGTTCACTAACTGAAGGATCAATCCAACATTGCATCACAATGTACGGGTGGACATCACAAACCAACATCAAGAAAATAAATGCAAGTATAAACCGATGCTTTCGTACAGCTACTGGCATTCTTCAGGCAACGCCTAATGACGCCCTAAGGATTGAAGCAAACATCAACGATTTCGAATATATTTTAAAAAAACGATCAATCAAAATGTTAGCTAAAGGGCTAATAAATTCAAATCATGCACTTCATGAAAATTTATGGGAATTTATGGAGAATTATGAATTATCACATCCTTGTGGTCTTCGAAACATAATTAAATATGATAGAGAAATTGAAATACCACTGCCAAAGAAGCCGCACTCACCAACATTCTATAGTGCATCTGACATAAACCTAATTACAAACACCTCACTAAATACAATAAAGAAGGATGAAATGAACCCCAGTATGTTTCAAACACTTTATTTAAGGGAAAAAGAAAAATACAAAGCAAACATAACAATCTTCACTGATGGATCATTTTCGAATGGAAATACTTCCTACGCTGCAGTCCAACAAAAAAATGGTAACTATAAAGTCATTCAGCAATCAATACTCCCACACCAATCTGGTATATTCTCAGCTGAGTTAGCAGCTATAAGATATGCGGTTGACTATGCATCCAAAAAACAACAAAAAACTCTTATTTGCACTGATAGTCTCAGCGCAGTAAAATCGCTAAAACCAGAAAGTGAGTCCAGAAAATACATATTGCAGGATATTCTTCTGCAAAACAAAGTAATTATTCTATGGGTTCCTGGTCATATAGGAATACCAGGAAACGAATTTGCCGATGCAGCTGCAAAAAGCGCTATACACAGACCATTAATAATCGAAGTACCGCCACTAATATCAGTGATAACTAACTTTCATAGCAATCTCCAACATGAACTATTACAACAGCAATGGAATAACTCCAATAGCTTTTTAAGATCACACAATAGCAGCATAACATAAACCTAAGTCGAGAAGATTGTATTATTATCGCACGAACTAAACTTGGGACTACAAGATTCACCACACAACATTACTATGAACGCACACAACCAACCGAATGTAATCACTGTTTCGAAAGACTCACAATCAACCACATATTTGTAGAATGCCCGCTAACTTCCATCGACGAAGCGTTAGAAGATGTTCTCAACCCCAACAACAGGGACTCAATCAAAAAAATCAAGAATATTCTAAAATCTGCCAAGGTCTTAAATGAAGTTTAAATAAATCATATATAGTGTAATGGCCTAGTGAGCCCGCACTTTTTTTCTTTAAGTATTTTAGAAATTAATTTTTTGTAAAATACTTCCAATAAATAAATAAATAAAATATTTATTATTTCGAATAATTTTGAAACGTACATATGAATAAATTACAAACTATTTTTATGTCTTATTGGCTTTTATATTATAATTTTATTGAGCTAAATTAAAGAAAATTTATTATGAATGTGAAGTGAATCTCATACGAAAATTTTGTTAGTTTGAATAGACTTAGACCATTTTCAAAATTAACTGAAAGCTCTATAAGACTAGTTTTTGAGTATGGTTAATTATCCGATAAGTTGACATAAAAACAAATTTATACCGGCTTTAATTAATTATGGTGTTTTTGAGCTCCAGTTTTTAAAATGGTTAATTATATAATGCTGCCATATCCCCTACAGAATAAGTAACACCGACTATACGATACCATGTGTTTAGAGAAAGGGTCTTATGTTCAACTAATTTGATATAGAAGATAAGCATAAACCAAATTTGAGTGGAATTGCTATTGGGTTTTTGCCTGCATATATGAAAAAATTCATATCGGATGCTATATTTATACGGGCACTCGGTCGAAAAATAGACCAATCCTGACCATACTTGGTAAAGTCAGTTATTTTTTGCCAAAACATACACAACCAAATTTGAGAATAATCTGCAATATTTTTCTTATAGAATTAAGTGAAAGTCGGGATGTAGCATTATATGGGGCCTGTGACTTGTCCCACAGGTTTTATTTTTGAACTACTGATTAATGTGTGTAATTTTATATATTTTAATGTACGTTCCGTTTAAAACCATTCCTCTAACAATAATATAATTAATATTTTTAGCTTGTAATTTAATGAGGGACAATATTCCCTAGAAATCTTCTATACAAAATTTATCTATATCTTATATATAAAAATGAAGTTTTGTATGTATGTTTGTTTGTTTGAGGTTTATATAGACGATACCACTGGACCGATCGTATTGAATTATTTACAGTAGGTAACTGTCTATCCGGAAGGAAAAGTAGGCTATATTTTTGGATTTTTAAAGTGGGCATGGCACCTCCCATATAAAGTGAATTTTTAACATCAAATTTTAACATATAATATCTGAAGTACTACGACAGCAATAGTTCTGAAACTATGTACATGTACATATTAAACTAATTTGAAGAGTCACGGAAAAATGAGCGTGATAGGATCAATGGGCGTGGCACCCACCATACAAACTTCATATCTAATGTCATATATCTAGAGTACTCTGATCAGTGGGCGCGGCACCCCCCCATGGTGAAAGCCTTAGGACTTTGTGTGATTCATAACTTCAATTTTTGTACTAGGAAAAGAAATGGGCGGAATCAGATCATACAAATTAAATATTTAATGTCATTCATGGGTTATTAATGTCGGTAGTCATACAAAAATGGGCGGAATCAGACCAGTGAGCGTGGCACCCCCCATACAAAGTAAATATTTAATATGATATAACTGGAGTACTATAATAAAAACAAGTAAGAAAATTTTAGTCGGTCTAGACCGACCATACGAAACCCTATACCATGGTTTAGAAACCCTATCTCTTCGGTCCAACTAACTGGATATAGAAAATAAGCAAAAACCAAATTTGAGTGGCATTGTTATTAATTTTTTTTGGCTGCAGATATGAAAAAGTTCATATCGGGCGCTGTATTTATATGTGGACTAGGTCAAAAAATGGACCGATCCTGACCATATTTGCTAAAGTCACTTATATTTTGAAAAAATATACACAAACTAAATTTGAGAAAAATCTGTGCAATATTTTTGGTTTTTTTGATAGATTTAAGTGAAGATCAGAAAGCAGCTCTATATGGGGCCTATGACTAATAATTGCCCAATAGGGGTTATTTTTGGAATACTGATTAATGGATACAATAAACACATACAAAGCCAATTTTACTAAGATCTATGTGATAATTTGGATCTTATGGCAATTTATGTCGATTTCATAGGGGTCATTTGTGTGGGGACTAGGTCTGAACATGGACCGATTTTAAACAATTTCAATAGCGTTCATCCTATGGCTGATAAAAGCTTATATACCACATTTCATCGAAATATATTCATATGTGCGACCTGTAGTTTGATTGCAAGGTTTACATGGACACACAGACGGACGGACGGACGGACAGACATCGTTAAAACGACTCAGAAACTGATTCTGACCCGATCGTTATAATAAAAGATGGTTCTAGGTCAAATATTTTTGGTAGTTACAAACAGCAGCACAAAGTCATTATACCCAAACCACATAGTGGTATAGGGTATAAAAAGCCTTGGGACTTTCTCTGAGTTCATAAGTTATTAATGTGACTAGTTGCGGGATCGGACCAATGGGTGTGGCACCTCCTCTTCAAAAAAATATGAAGTAATATGAAAAGGACAGTTTTGAAACTTTCGCGATTTCGTGGAAGATATGGGTGGAATCGTCAAATTGAAAAATCGCTAAAACCGAAAATCTTGAATAACAAAAATCATCAAAATCAAAAGTCGCAAAAAACAAAAACCGACAAATCAAAAATCACAAAAAACAAAAATCGTCATAGTCAAAAATCGCAAAAACTGAAAATCGCGAATAACAAAAATCGCGAAAAACAAAAATTGTCAGAACCAAAATCGATAATAATAAAAATCTCCTAAATCAAAATTGCTAAAGCCAAAAATTGCCAATACCAAAAATCGCTGAAATCAAAAATTGCCAAAACCGAAAATCGCGAATAACAAAATCCGCAAAAAACAAAACATGACAAAATCAAAAATCGCGAATAACAAAAATCGCCAATAATCGGAACATATAAAAAGCAAAAAACGCCAAAATCAAAAATCGCAAAAAATCAACAATCGCCAAAATCAAAAATCGCCAAAATCAAAAATCGCCAAAATCAAAAATCGGCAAAATTTAAAATCACAAAATCAAAAATCGCAACAAATAATTAAAATAGTTTTATACAAAATGTATTCCCAGTTTTTTGTTTCGTAACAATGGGTGTAGCGAAGCGCATTGGATTACAGCTAGTGTTTTATAATTAAGCAGTTATTTAACACTAAAAAACCTCGTTGTGTACGAGTTTCGCCACTATATAGTAGAACATTAAAATAAAAATTACATTGAAATAATGTGATGTGAAATTGTTTCTGAATAATTAATTTTATTTTTTAAATTTAGTGGTCTAACAAAACAAGCGGACCTGACGTATAGATGGCGGCAGTTGTTTGAAAAAAATTACTTTGGTAAAAGTGGCAACCTTATAAAACATATATTTTAAATTTAAAAGCGTCGCGTTGTTTAAGGCCCAAATAGACTACACAAAATGCTTGCGCAACATCGTGTTTGCGCAACGTGTTGTGTAATGTGTAGGGGTGTTTTTCATGTTTGCGCAACGGTTGTGCAAAAATCAAATTGATTTAATTTTTTGGAATTTTGCGCAACAGTTTTGTGTAGTGTGTAGGCAATTTCCATACAAAATTTCCATTTTTTAAAACATCTCGCGTTGTCAACACAGGCGGAAGAAAAAAAGGAATAAAATAAATGACAATAGGAAGCAGTTTGCGAAGGGTACGTTTAGCAAAATGTTTGAAGAAAAAAATTAAAATTAAAATATTTGAAGAAAAAAATTAAAATTAATAAGATTAAAATAAATACATAAAAAACCAAACTAGAATTATCTGCTTGTGCTTATGAATTTTGTGTAGTGTATATCGAAAAAAGGTGTTGCGCAAACACGATGTCGCGCAAGCATTTTGTGTAGTCTATTTGGGCCTTTAGTATTTTTTTAGAATTATCAAAAGTAAACGATCACCGTTATGCAATTCAATACTTTCATTTGAAAGATCTCAGTATAACCAATATTAAAGTCGAGCTAGATTCTACACTGGGAGAGTCTGCTCCTACGTTCACGACTATAAAATATTGAGTGGCAGAGTTTAAACAAGGCCATACGAGCAGCCAAGATGAATACCGTGGTGATCGACCCTTTGAGGTGGCCAAGACATAAATAGTTACGAAAATCCACAAAATGGTATTGCATGATCGTATGCTGAAGGAGCGTGAGCTAGCTGAAATGATAGACATATCAAAAAGTGGTATACATCGCATATTACCCGAAAATTTAGAGATAAGAAAGCTGTCTGCAAGATTTGCTTAAAATGGAACAAAAACAGCATCGTGAAGATGTTTCAATAGAGTGTTTGGCAATGTTGCACCACAACAAAGCCGAGGTTTTGCGTCGATTCGTAACCATAAGTCCATCACTTCACACCTGTGGCAATGAAATAGTCAAAACAGTGAACTGATATGGGAGAATCGTGTCCACAGAAGGCGAAGACAGTTCCATTTGCAGGCAAGGTTTTAGCGTCTGTGTTTTGGGATGCGCGCGGAATAATTGATTTTGATTATCTTCAAAAAGTAATGATGAAATTGCGAAGGCAAAATCCATGACTTAAAGTTCGAATTGCTTCATCACACTATATTTAGCTCCCTCTAATTTTTTTCTATTTCCTCACTTCAAAAATTGGCTTGGTGGTTGATGACTAGGTCGAAGTTATTAAATATCGCTGGATAAAGTGTATTGAGCTAAAGAAAATTATGTTGAGAAATAAAGAAAAATTTTACCAAATTTGTTGTTTTCTTTGTCAGGATATCTCGCATACCTTCTGTGAAAAATAGAAAGTCCAAACAAACATTTACATTGTTTAAGAGAATATAACTCGATTATTAATAAACAAAATTATTATTTCTGCAGGTATCGCCTTCAAGTGCCCCAATTGGTGGGTATGCAATTGTCGACCATAGACAGTGTTTTAAGCTCTTGTGTAGAAAAGCATTTAAATGATGAACAACTTTCAGTTAGCGATTTAAATATGTTAGTACGGGCTGTAGGTAATAGGAAAAGTAAGTATCGTTTCGTTTTAAAACGTTATAAAAAACAATAATTGCTTTATTATTATTTCAGGCTTAAAAAATAGTTTAATTTATCATAAAACCCTGCAGAAGTACAAAGAAATCAAATGTAAAGACTTAAATTCCCGTATTATCAAAGATATGGCTTATAATTTTATGAGCACCAATTATTTATTACCCGAAATATTGAAAAAGATGTTTATATATTTAGAACAAAATCATGATTATGTCACCGGTGAGACTGTGGACAAATTACTGACCTGTGCATACAATTTGGGTTATACACCTGAATCGTATGAGGCTTTAAATTATGCTGGTTTAATATTATTAAGGTATATTTAAATTGGATTTTGTTTTTCTTTTTAAAAATTTAAAATATTAATTTTGTTTCAACTTCTTGCAGAGATTTCAATTATATGAGTGGTTTAGCATTAGTTCAGTCCTGTTTGGCTCTCTGTTTTTATAAAACTATACCCGAGGAACTTATTAATAAAGTATTTTGTGTTAAATTTATACATCGTGTCGAAGACGAAATTCAAATGTGTTATTCCAAGGTAAGGAAACATTTAAAATTTTTATATAATTATTTTGTGATTATGTTAGAAATACCAATTGCAACTTTTCCATTAATTTATGAGTTTTTCTAATTTGAAGGCTACCTATCCTGAACGTGTACTTAATATTGTTATGCAATTAAATCGTAGTGTTTGTTTAGATTTTCCGGAAGCCAATGTACCGTGGTTTCAACAAAATTTTATTGAAGCTCAAATTAGTAGAAGTAAGTGGACATTTAATTAATCGAGTGTCTTTGATTTAGTAATTTATGTGGTTTGTTTTAATTTTAGAACCTGTGGTGGAAACTCGATTTAGTCGAGATGTTAAAAGATTCCTAACCGCTTTACTTAAGGATGAATCATATTTTCGTTGTAATCATACAACGCCCTACGGTTATCAGGTACATATATTTAAAAAGAAACGAAATGTTTAGAAAATTATTTCTTATACATAAAATTTAGATTATTATTCATGAAAGATTAAATAAAAATATTTGATACGCTCCATCCGTGTTCTCACAACACAATATTATAATAAAGGTTGTCAACCTTCTAAGAGACAAAAAATGCTAGATTTCAAATTGTAATATCCCAATTTTTTACAATTAATATGATAATTAACAAAAATTTTAGGTATTTTCGGTATTTGAAATGCAATGAGCATAAATGTTAACACATAAAATTACATTTTTGCTTGTTTGTTTAATATCGCTGATACATATCTATATGCATATGTTCTGTTATGTATAAACATTTTTCACGATTTTTAGTTTTTTATATGAAATTTTGTCGAAGTATATTTTCATTTTCGTACGTCATTCCTTACCTGTTTGGTCTAGAGGATCTAAATGCAATACCAAACTGCTGCAGATTATGACGAACATTTTAAGCCTAAGTGGTGCGATCCACTCGACATATATTTTCAAAAGATAGAAAGACAGACAGACGGACATCGCCATATCGACTTGCTCTTTTATAGGGATCAAGAACAGGTATAGTTTATGGGGTTTCCGGAATTTATTTCGATGGGCTACAATTCGATGGACAAACTCATATAGACCCTCTGTACAGTGGTGTGGATAAAATATTGATAATAAATAATAATAAATGAAACATTAAATTTTCCATTATCCGGAATTCTCTCATCCCCAAGCATTCCGGATAACAGGGGTTTTACTATACAAAAATCTTTGTTTCTCCTGTAAATAAGAAAAAGCGATACGCCCTTTTGATTTTAGATTCGATATAATAAAATATATTCAATACAGTTAGTTGTAAAGCGCCTTTGAAAAATTATGAAAATACTGTTTTAAGAAAGGAAAATTTTTATTAATAGCTACTTTTTTAAGCAAAATTATTTTTTAAGGTGGAAACACAACTGGGACGAACGACGAATTTCGCACAGCTCGACGAATTTGTCGGCAACAATTCGTTGCGCAAATTCGTCGAATGAAATACAATTACGACGAACTCACATAACAGCTGCAACGTCATTTGAAATTTATATAAATAAATATTGGAAAAATAGAATAATAGAATTTTTAAGTTATTACAATTGTAAACAATTGTAAACATCATGTCCACGATGGTAAAAACCTTTATTTTTGTACGGCAGCGTTTAGTTTTTTAATTCTGAAAAAATTACATAAATTTTCATTAATAAATTAATTTTATGTCATTTTTGATTACATGTTATAGCTGATAGTGTGACCATATTTAAAAAAAAGAAGCACTAAACGAAAAAGAATAAATATTAACAAAAAACTATGTAAAAGAAAATTATATAATTAAAACTAGGTTTTATTTAACTTATAAGTTATTAATAAAATATAAAACAATTCTTGAAGACAAAAATAACTTTATTTACTAAAACATTTGAAAAACTAAAATAAAATACAGCCACTCTACACCAATTTATTTGTCGTTCGTCGGCGTAAGAAATAGAAATAAATCTATCGCAGAGTTCGTTACGCACTACGTATTTCGTTTGACGCACTGATTGTGTGCATTTTCTTATACACAAATGTGTTTTATTTCGGACGACGAATATTCGGAACGAAAAATTTGTCGTTCGTCCCAGTTATGTTTCCAACTTTAGGAAAAGGTACTTATAGACGAAAAGGTTTACTAAAAAGAATTTTTAACGATTTTTTCTTTTTTAAAAAAGCCACTTTTTTAAAAGAATCGTTAAAGAATCGTTTTTAAGAAAAGGTATTTTTTAAGAAATTTTACTTTTTTTAAGAAAATATACTTTTTAACTCTCCGTCTAGCAACACTTCTGGTACCCTTAAACGCATGACAAGGTCCGTAGGGACCTATTTTTGTTGATATGACATTTTCTATGAAAAAGACATTTTAAAATGTTTGTTTTGTTATTTTATTATTGTTTATTAATTAAAGTGCTGATAAGTAAATTAAAATATTTTTTTTTTTATACTAACATAAATAATTAATTTTTATGAATTTTATTATGAAAATTTAGTTTTACAATGAATAAAATTAAAAAAACTATTGTTGCGATGGTTGTTCCTCATTTTGAGTGAAGGTTATCTTGAATTCTCTGCACAAACTGCATTGTTGCAGGAACATCAATAGGCCCTTGTTTTGCGTTGACGACCGTACTCTGAACGGCATAGTCTACATGATGGCCTGTTTGTCCTTAGCGCAATTGACGGTGCAGCTGCTTCTGTTGGTCTTGATACTATCTAAAATGGAAAAATATATATAATCATTCTGCTTTTGACCTTTAGAATTCTTAATTCTCATCTTGATATCAAATTCCTCCATTGCATTCCGTATCCTTGGATATGCAGTTATGCGAGTATTCAGGGCACGTTCTTCAATGTTGGCTAATGCTAATTGCTTAGTAAGCATAAGGAGGAATGAGCCCCGTCTGTCACTTCTCTTCACTGGCTTCATCTCGTTGTATATTATGAATGCAGCTAATGCAGCGATGTCGAGCATATTGTAAAACATGGCAAGCGGCCAGCGCTTTGTTGAGCGCTTGCATGTATACGTACCAAGCATCTGGTCCATAGTATCTACGCCGGATTTGTTGGCATTGTAATCAAGAATGGCTAAGGGCTTCTTCTTTTCAGTTTCCATGTTCACATCGCAAGTGTAATGTTGTGTAGATAGCAAAATTACTGATTTATTCTTCTTGGGCACATATGAGCATAGTGCTATATCGCCTTCGTTGAACCCAAACAATGTGCTGTTGATTGGCCGCGTACGATTTTTATGTAACTCCCGTGGCACAAATGTTTTGTTAGAGCGTACTGTTCCAAAATATGCAGTTTTCTTTCTCATCAAAATACGCGCCAAGTTCAATGTACTGAAGAAATTGTCAGCATAAATTGTGCGGCCAGAATCCAAATATTTATCCGCAAGAGCAAGTACAACGTTCTGCCCTTGATTTATTTCACGCTCTTGGTCAGGCAATTTACCAGAATAAATCATTCCTTTGACAGGATAGAATGATTTTAAGTCACACAACCACCATACCTTTATACCATACTTGGCTGGCTTCGACGGAATATATTGTGTGAAGCGGGTACGGCCTCTGTATGGGAATAACTGCTCATCAACTGTCAGTGAATCATGCGTAGTATAAGCTGCTGCTAAGTTAGACTGCAACATTTGCCAAATATTATCAATTGCCGCAGTTTTGCTGTTGATTAGTCGCTGCTGTCGCGTATTTCCATTGTTCAATCTAAGGCATTATTTTATGTACATAAATCGATTATACGACAATGCTGCTTTGTATACTGGACAACGCGTTGGGGCCCATAACTGTGCAGAAGGCTCATTATTTGATTTATGGAGTCCAGAATACTAGAGTTTAGCCAAGAAGGCATCAAACTCCTTTAGTGTGATTGTTTTAAATTCCTTTTTGTTTGTTGGATTTGCCAAATTATATGCATCTGTTATTTCCCTACCTTTGCGATTAAATTCGCGTATTATTATGTACGCCATGTCTTCAGTGAAGAGCGAGCGGAATATAGTAAAGGGATCATATGTGGTTCCTACTGGTCCTGGTTTCCTCCTTGTGTAGTTGACCACGTTATGAGCACGAATACGGGAAGTTGGTGGTGCATTTTTACTCTATTTGGTGCCGTCTTTCGCAATAAAATAACTTTCGCTTGTTGGTGTTTCTTCTTCTTCATAATCGTCGTCATCGTCATCGTAAACCTCCTCATTGATTTCTATATCTACCTCACTTTCAGCATCGGAGTCCACAGGAGATAAATTTGGTAGAAAGGGCAAGTCGCCATCATCTTCTTCAGCATCAAATGCCGGAATATCAAGTTCCTCGTCATGATCCTCTGCATTCATAAAATCAGCAAATTGATTATCTACGGCATGTCTGTCCTCCTCAGACATTTGTTGGTAGCGTGTGCTACGAAGCACCACCATTTCAGCAATTTCAGTGTTTGATTCTGCCATATTATTTTATCGCTTTTAGTTTCCTTCATACAATCACTTTGAAATTTCAAACAAGATGTTGAGTCTTCAGTGTCTAAACTGTGTATTATTTAGTTTACGAAACTAGAGCCGGGTATAAGAGAAAGGGTATAAAAACCCTTTCCGTTGCCTATTTGTGTTCTAGCTTGAACATCCGCGTATATGTATGTACAAATAGGGATTAATATTAGCAGGTAATAAAACAAATGGTAAATGCGAAGAACACGTTTGAAATGTGTTCAAACAATAAAACAGCTGCTTACGAAACTATAACCGCATTTATACCCTTTTCGTTGCTACTTGTGTTCTAGCTTGAACATCCGCGTATATCTACAAATAGAGATTAGTATAAGAAGGTAATAAAACAAATGTTAAATTCGAAGAACTCGTATAAAATGTGTTCAAACAATAAAACAGCTAAAAAGAAGCCAAAATAAAGTTTATGTCTTAATGATTTCCTGTAATTTCAGTACAAGGTCCCTACGGACCTTGTCATGCGTTCCCGTACTACTCACCTTTAAACCTCAATAAAAACTAAACTTTTAAACGATTTTTGACAAAATTCTCTTGGAAAACAGGGTAACTTTTGGGGTACCTTGTCCTGGCCGAAATAGGAGTAATTTCAGTTTGAAAATGAAAAAAATCCCCAGGGACCATCTCGCTAACCGAAGGGTTAAGAAAAATTGTTTTTTTAAGAAAAGGTAATTTATGAAAACATAATTTTTAAATCAAATAATTTTTTTTTAAAAAAGGTACGTTTTTAAGAAAATTTACTTTTTTAAGAAAGGGTACTCTTTTATGAAAAAATTACTTTTTTAAGAAAGGGAACTTTTTTAAGAAAATTTAGTTTTTAGAGAAAATATCCTAAGAAAATTTCCTTTTTTTTTTGTTAACTAACTAAATGCAGTGCATTATGTTGATTTGAGGAAAATAGGTTATGGGAAGGAGGAGAGGGGGAGTAGTGTTTGTTGATATTTGACTTAAATTTTATTAGATTATAACTGTCTGGAAAGACCTCTGCGGGGAGTTTATTCCACATACGGCTAGTTCGACTGAATTCTCTCTGTAAAGCGTTATGCGGTCAACTGGACAATAGACTACAAACGGATGTGATCTACTAGAGAAGCGGGTAGAGCGAACAGAAACTCGGGCACTTGGAATAAGTTCGCTAATCTCAGAAGAACATTTCCCATGGTAATATCTATAGAACAGAGAGAACAATAGAGTTGGATAACCTACTGTCATTGATGAGCGCCATCGCCGTCATTTGCGCACGGTCCAGTAGCTCCAAAATACTCTTTGAAAATACTCAGAAGGAGTGCAGCAATTTTTACACCGTTTTATAAAACCAACACACTTGAATGCTTCTTTCGACACTTGAAAAACATGCTCGTTCCAACGAACATCACATTGAATTCTCATTCCTAGAGCATTAAGAGTATCCGATTCCTCAATACCTATATCACCCATATATACAGATGACATTGCTGTTTCCATGGCCCTATGGGTCAACATACAACATTGAGTCTTAAGCGCATTAAAATCAACCCTATTCGCTTTAACCCACTCGGAGATTGTTAACAGATCTTGATTGAGTGTGTCACTCATTGTCTGCCTTTTGCCCCCAACCTCCAAGAGGCTTGGCCTACAATTAAAGGAAAATCAATGACAAATGCTGCTGTCATCTACGAAAGAGATATATAGAATTAAAAGTTTGACCAAGAAGGTCGTTCAGAAAGATAAGGAAAAGAGAAGGAGAAAGAACGGAACTTATTGGGTATAAAAAATTTGCATAAACCAAATCTGAATGGAATTTTCATAAATTTTTTTGGCTTGCAGATTTGAAAAAGTTCATATCGGACGCCATATTTACATGGGGACTAGATCGAAAAATGGACCGATCCTAACCATATTTGGTAGTCACTTTTTTTGTACAAACATATACAAACGAAATTTGAGAAAAATCTGTGAAATATTGTTTTTTGTTAGTTTTAAGTGAAGATCGGCAAGCAGCCTTATATGGGGGTTATGACTAAGAATTATCCTATAGGATATGTTTTCGGACTACTTTTTAATGAATCTAATAAGCACACACGAACCCAATTTGAACGAGATCTACATGAAAATTTGGATCTAATGGCAATTTAAATCGATTTCATAGGGGTCATTTGTATGGGGACGGACATCGCTAAATCGACTAAATTTTGTTTCCAAAAGTATTTTTGTATATATGTTTGTTTGTTTTGTTGTAGAAGGCTAAACCATTGGACTGATCTTCCTGATATTTTTACAGATATCACATGCAAACTGAATTTTTAATATCATATATATTGAGTACTATGACAGGGAGAGCTTTGCAAATTTATGTGAGGTCACCTATTATTAATGTTAGTAGCCGTGCAGAAAATGAGGATGGAATAAGTGGTCGGAAAATGTGGTTATGTTAGGTTAGGTTGAGAAGAGGAGCCATGTATACACAAAGCTCATATCCGTTGTACCCGGATATACACTTAAGCCAGAAAACCGGTTTGTTGTGCGCTCATTCATCCGGTTATCTACCCCTTTATTAACTTAGAAATTCGGTTTCATCAGCAAATTTTCTAGGTGTTTTTCAGCTTATGCCGCTAAGACTGTCAAGCCTGGTTGGATAGGTGTCGGACCCTTGTTCTCGTTAATACAGGACAGTAGCAAAGGCAGTGTTCTAGGGTTTCAACATTCTACCCGTGCTATACGGTATAGATGAGCTCTCAGTTCAGAATGTCCAGTAGGGTGGCCCTTAATTAAAAAAAAGTGTTCAAACTCTCGGTCAAACCCCCTAGAAATATGCGAATAGCAAAAAAACTGAGAAATACAAAGTTTTGGGCCAATCAAAAAACATTTAGTCGTGCCTCAACGCGATTGAAAATTTCAAGTGTGTTTATATGGGGAAAATATGACTTTTTTCAGATTTTGCGCAAATTTCGTTCTATAGTTTAATTTTTCCGACAAGTTTTTATATAATTCGGGATCAGTAATAAATTATCCTTTCAAAAAGCTATAAAGCTTCAAAATCGAATAAAACCTCGCCAAGAAATAGCAAATGCCCCAGACCACTTTTGGGCAAAAAAAAAACTAGGTCATGAAATTTGATGGCATTTCTTTCAACATTGAGAAATTGAATAAAGCCATAATTTTTTTTTGTCTCTACTTGTAAGGACTCAGATATGAAATACTTGTTTTATTATCACGTTGTTAACATATTGCGCATTGAGACCGAAAATGGGAAATTTTTTTGACAAAATTTTGAAAACTCCTTTTTCAAGTTTTAAAAAATTTTCTTAAACAAAATTTAAAAAATGGATCTGGCACCTTAAGGTTTTGTTAAGTACATATTACAGATTAACTGTGTGAATTTTTGAGTAAATCCCTATTCCAAGATTTTTTTTGACAAGGAGTTTATTTTTGCGCATTTGGAGAAAAATGGGATTTTTGTAAAATATTCTGTAAATGTACTCTTTCTAAGTACTTTGTATCAAAAATTCATCACTTTTATACTTTTAAATGTTATGTTTTATCTTAATGGCCTAGGAGTTGGGGTCACATATGTCACCAAGCTAATAAAAGACAATTTATCCAAAAATTTCAAATATTTTGTAAGTGTTGTTGACTTTTTAAATGCGACACTTAGAATATAATAACGAAATGTGTAGAACTTTCGCTCCTAAAATTTGGGATTAATCCGAGAACGTTAACCGATTATTTACCAAGGCCAGCTTTGGATTTTAAGATATTTTTAAATAAAAATTATCGAAAACCAGTTTTTCTATTAAACTCGGTGAAACCACTATTTAGAATTTAAGAAAAGTAATTCGGTTAATTTTTATTTATTTAACCCTTTAGTGCTCCTGGGATCAAAATAATCCATTGTGATACATATATCTTTGGTGCCATTATCTGCTTTTTGTTCGCAAATATAAATTAAAACAACTTTTAACCAATTTTGTTATAAAATAATTTTATGTATAAAAACTATCCATATTTTTCTAAATAAAATAAGAAGACCCACAAATTGACCCAAATAATCCACAAAAAAAAAATTTTTTTTAAATAAAAGCGAAATTTTCACATATCTTCGCATTCTTTGCATACGAACTTGTTTTCTTAGTATTTTTTGCTTGGTGCAATTTGTTTCCCAGCTCTTACTGGGAATGAAAAAGTTGACAGACTTCCAGTCATAATTTCATGCGGGCGTATGGAGCAACTACTTGAAGTGCCCGCACTTAAAAGTGGAACTGGCAGAGAGCAGGCGTCTGATGTTTGTAAAGCTATATTTGAATGGGGACTTCAAGATCATATAAAAGACTTGGTGTTCGATGCAACTGCCGTAAATACAGGCCGTTTTAATGGAACCTGTACGTCTATTGAACACAGTCTTCAAAAGCAGCTTCTTTGGCTACCTTGCCGTCACCACATTTTGGAAGTCGTATTAAAAAGTGCCTTTGAAGTTAAGATGAGCAAAACCGAAAGCCCAAATGTAAAAATATTTCAGCAATTTAAAAATACATGGGGAAATATAAACCAAAATAATTATCAGTCTGGAATGGAAGACAATGATGTCAAAAAATATTTAACAGCAGATAAAGATAAAATAATTGAATTTGTGAACGATGCGATCAAAACTAAACAGCCAAGAGATGATTACAGGGAGTTTCTTGAGCTAACACTAATATTTCTTGGCGAGACTCCACCTATTCGCAATGCAACTTTTCGCGCCCCTGGGGCTGTCCACCAGGCGAGATGGATGGCAAAAGCTATATACTGCTTAAAAATATTTTTATTACGACGTGAATTTGATTTGGCAGTAAAAGATAGGGAAGCTTTACGTAATATTTGTATTTTTATTGTTTCAATATATGTTGAGATGTGGTTCTCTGCCTCTTCTGCTGCTCAAGCACCATACAAAGATTTCCAGCTTTTGAAAAAACTGGATTTTTTTAAAAAAAATTGATGCTGATATATCTCAAGTTACATTACACAAATTTAAAAACTACTTATGGTACTTGAGTCCTGAATGTGTGGCTTTAGCATTTTTTGATAACAGTGTTTCTTTTGAGTCAAAAAAAGAGATAGATGGTGAAGGCATTGAGTCGTGAGGCTTTAGATGAAGACGTAAAACGCGCCTCAATTCAAAATTTAAATGTTATGCAGGTTATCGAAGGCGGAATGGATCAGTGCATTTCTTCTGAGACAAACAATTTTTTTCTTCGCTTTAAAATCAATACAGCATTTTTGAAAAATGATCCAACTTCATGGCCTGCGGATAATAATTTTAAAACTGCTCTTCAAATTGTTAATGACATTAACGTGGTAAACGATACAGCTGAACGAGCGGTGAAATTGATGCAATACTACAACCCAATGCTCACAAAAGACGAGGAACAAAAGCAATATATATTGCAAGTAGTCAATAACTATCAAAAACAATTTCCTATGAGCACGAAGGAGATTTTATCACAAAACTTTTTATAATTACACCATTTAATAAAACAAATAATCATCAGGCAAAGAATGCGAAGATATGTGAAAATTTCGCTGTTATTTTTTAATTTGTTTTTTTCTGGATTAAATATTAATGTTAAAGAAAACTAATACAGTGCAACATTGTTCATCAGATATAGCCCTAGAATATTTGTGAATAAGGTTTTTCTCTAAAATAAATATTACTGAAGTTATGAACAATTAAAGCGAGCCATAGTGAGAAAAATAGCATTTTTAGCAAACTTTGTGGGTGGCTCAAGGCACGCCCAATAATTATGCAACCGATGTAAAATTTTTAATTTATTTTTTTTTCTAATTTGGAATCAATCTAAGGGGTTTGCCAAGTGAAAATACGAAAAAAAATTGTCCATATAACTTGCGGTCACACTAATGTCCAGTGAGGATGTCAGTTACCCTACTAAGTTCACTTCTACTCAGATTAAGGATTTCTGTAGTTTTCGAAGTGTTGGGATTGCCCCATAATATCTTCGTAACCTTGCCCACGTCAGTTTCCTCCCAAATTGATACATGCGAACTGGTCACCCAGTCCGATAGTTTCAATTTAAAAGAGTTGAAAGATATTGTGGTTGAAAATATATGTTTTTCTCATGGGCAGCTATATGTAGCTTGCTCCAGTGTAGGAACCCCGAAAATTTTGATCATTTTTCACCGAATGAAGAAACAAAAAAATATTGTATATCAGCAAGCATTGAAATAAAAAAATATAAAATAAAATGTTTTAATTGTACAACACAAACTTCGTAGTAAAAAATGATTATGAAATCATGTGAATATGTCAATATGTCTCGATAAGTCGTAGCGAAGCACGACTGGGGATACTAGTTTACATCTAATTAACATATAACGAAACATCCCAGCAAATGTTTGACAGTGACATATAACTATAATTTGCATTACTGTCTGCATTATTTAACCCTCATCCTGTAAGAGAATAAAATAACGAATTCTGTCTTTTGAGCAAATTTTGCCCAATACAATTTTATTTTATTTAAATGGTGCGTGGTAAAGAAGAAGAAAGCATATATTTCAAAAATTCATAACTGCACTGTATTCTTAATCGGACCGGTTTCTGGCTCGTAGGCCTGACTTTAGGTGAGTGTGTTAAAGCGCTGACCAAAAAGTGCAAGTACGAGTGTATGTGAAGGTTCACGGTTCAAAACCTCACGGCCGCCCTAAGTAGAAAAAATTTTCATATAGAAACAACCTATTCAATTAAAACATAACAATTATCACAATGTTCAATAAGTCGCTGATGAAGGCTGAAATGCCAGAAACCGGTCCGATTAAGAATACAGTGCAGTTATGAATTTTTGAAATATATGCTTTCTTCTTCTTTACCACGCACCATTTAAACAAAATTAAAAATTGCATATTAATTACAGTAGTAATTGCAATATGTCTGAAAAATGACGATAAATCAAACAAAACAAAAAATTTCTTCTTCGCTTCAAAGCGTCATCTCAAAATATATGTAAAGTGCATATGTAGGTATGTACAAAAACCGTACATCACATATGACAACTCTTACGAAAACTGAGAATAGTGGAAATTAGAAGTATAAATGCAAAAAATATTCAAAATTCAAAAAATAACGATTGTTTGTTTGGACAGAGTTGTATCTTCTGAAATTAATACAAAGTAAAGCTGTATGGTACGAAAACTGAAAACTAACCACACTGCTCGTAGGCCTGACTTTAGGTGAGTGTGTTAAAGCGCTGACCAAAAAGTGCAAGTACGAGTGTATGTGAAGGTTCACGGTTCAAAACCTCACGGCCGCCCTAAGTAGAAAAAATTTTCATATAGAAACAATCTATTCAATTAAAACATAACAATTATCACAATGTTCAATAAATCGCTGATGAAGGCTGAAATGCCAGAAACCGGTCCGATTAAGAATACAGTGCAGTTATGAATTTTTGAAATATATGCTTTCTTCTTCTTTACCACGCACCATTTAAACAAAATTAAAAATTGCATATTAATTACAGTAGTAATTGCAATATGTCTGAAAAATGACGATAAATCAAACAAAACAATTTTATTTTATTTTTTAAAGTTTCTTACACTTAATACACGTTATTTCTGTATTTGAATGAGGTTTGCACACAAATAAGTTACATGTTTTACATTTTGTATTATATTCAGTACTGTTTGACAAATTTATATATATATATATATATATATATATAGATATGTTGTGGAAACATCAAAAGTTTTAATGTGTCTTCATGATAATCTTTTATAAGTTTTACGGGTGGTTTTCTGATGCTCGTCACATATGGACCGGAGGTATAGAGAAGTCTATTAAAAACGTCTTCATTAGTGGCAGATCGTGGACACTTTCGAGAATGATGCAAGCGGTATCGTTTGTAATCTTTATTACGTGATTCTGGGGCATCTTCCGACAGTTGCCCAATAGGCAATACTGCGAAATGATTTACTATACTTTCCCCATTTATAAAACTTTTGTGGACTGAGGATGGCATGTAATACCAATTGTATTTTTTAACATATAATTTTGCCGTTTCCAGTGCATAATCCCCAAATTTTTTAGGTTCTATGGTAAACCAGACGACAAAGCTTGAAGAATTACGCAAAATCTTTCTATAAGTGTTTCATCTACACCAGTAATCTCAGCAGTTAATTTAAAATTAGAAAAAAACCTTCTCACGTTGTTGCCATCATTGCTGTTGCCACTTGTATGCCGTGGTTTATCGATGTTTAATCCTAGCTCTTCTCGAAAAAGTCTTTGTACACTCTGTTTGTTCTCCTTCATTCTTTGATGATCTTCCTTTGTTGCTGACCATTTTTGAAACTGGTAATTATAAGATATACGCAAAATCATTTCCATGCACCTAATCCATGCATGTAGTGTAGATAAACGGACTTTCGTTTAGAGGTCTTGCAGCTACTCTCTTCAAGTCATTCATTTGTGTTGGAGTTGCTTTACATATTGTACAAGTTGAGCATGAAGGGGTATCTGTTAAAACTTGAGCTATTTTTCCATCTATCATTGTTAAAAATATCTCATGTTTAACTTCGACTTGCTGCTCATTTTTAACAATTATAGATGGAGACAATAACTTTATTTCAGTTTCAATATTCTCAACAACTTCTTTGGTCTTAGCAGGTGTCTCTTTACATAATTCGATTGAGATCGATCGACAAAATCGTACAGACGATGGAGCTGGATTTTGCCAAACTGTATAGCTAGTATCTTCATCTACAAGTTTAATAGGCACTAATGAAGTAATGAAAAGATTAGCATCAGAAATTATGTTATATTCCTCGGGAAATGGTTGTTTATATTCACTTTGTCCTGAGGAACCATCACACCCCCATTTACACTACATAGTTAATCTTTGAAGATTTTTAATTTCCACAGACTGTATCATTACAATCCTGGCTGTTTTGTGCTCAAGTAGATCTTGTAAAGATTTTACTTTAGCATACGTGTTTTTTAATTTCTATTGATGCTGGGGGTGGATAGCAACTTTGTTTTGCATTCTGAATTTTATAGTATGGTGGAAATACAGGGAATTTTCTTTCCAAAAAAAGATTTCTTAAATAAATGTATTGAGATTTTGTTAAATTTAAATCAATATACACACTCAATGCCTCCAATTCATCAAATGCTTGAGTAATTTCAGACTCTTCCAGAGTTTTTAGAACCCCCCTTCTTTTTGGCTTTTGAAAAAGACCTCAATAGTTCAATAATTTTTGCTTCATCTACTTCACCAATTGATCGCATCATGAAGATGATATAAACCATTATCTTTACATAAGGAAGTATTTTTACGTTTTTTTTTTGTTGATTTCTACGATGTCTGATGGTCTTCCTCGTTTTTGTAAAGAGTTTAAGGATTTACCTGTTGCTGGCAAAGTAACAAAAAATTCAGTATCTAACCAATCTTCGTTTCTTTCAAGAAACACTTTAACAGTTCTGTTCGCCTTCTGCCAACGTTTTTTAAACTTTGGTATTACCGATTTTTGAATTTTTTTAATATTAGTTGTATGTTTTCTTCTGAAAACTGGTAGTTTCTTCGTAAAAACTTAGTAACACTTAACATATTCTTATCACTTTCAATGTAGGCAAGAATTAATAGGCGCATATAGTACTTTAAATTATTCATTTTTAAGTCCGTTGTTTTTTTGTTTAACAAATCACGTAAATTATTTTCTTGTTTGATAAGAAAAGTAAAACTGCAAAGATAAAAAAAATTAAATTTACAATTTTTTTTTTTTAATTTCTGAGTTGCTCAACATTTTTCCATGCCATTTGTTTATAGGCATGAAAAGGCAGCTAGTTTTGAAATATCTTTTAGATAACAAGTTAAGCTTTAATTCGATGCTAAAACTAGATCGGCGGTAAACGGCGCCAACAGTTAAAATCCTAGTCAAAGTTGCGAAGGTGAGCCAAAAAACATAATATATTTCAAATGAATAAATTTAAAAACTGTACAAAACTCAAAAAAAAAATAAAATTTAGACAAGATACCCTTTCCAACAAGGTGTAACAATCCTTAAAACAATAATTATAAGTATTAAAAATATGCCCTTGAATATAGTATAATTTTATTTCCCCAAATCTTTAAAGTTGAAAGTAGTGTGTTGTGTCGCCATTTTCGAATACTTCTGTTGACATAATAACTATAATTTCTGAAAATAATTATTGCTTGACATCTTAGCTTTACGATAGATTTTGTTTTATGGTTAATTTCAAACATTTGCAAAAATCAATTATGAGATGCATTCACCTTATAATATCCACTGTGCAACGTGCTCTCTTGATATTTTTCTGTTTTTGGACAATCTCTCTCGTAACAGCACTATGTGGCTGAGATGTTCGCTGTTTCTTCTCATTACACAAAAGATCAAAACCCAATTGCTCTTTGAAAAGTCTGCGTCGGAAATGTTTATTTCTATTCAATTCGGGATTTATCGAACTCCAAATCACAAAAGCATTACATGCAGATATCTCAAGCAT
The DNA here is from genome assembly GCA_963682025.1 of Cordilura impudica. Classification (NCBI taxonomy): domain Eukaryota; kingdom Metazoa; phylum Arthropoda; class Insecta; order Diptera; family Scathophagidae; genus Cordilura; species Cordilura impudica. The sequence continues at coordinate 240,235,590 of OY821518.1, forward strand.
ATTGGCAAAAAGAGCTACGGGCCATCTGTTTGTCTTTAGCTTACATGTGTATGTTCCTACATTGGTCTAACGTATCCACTCCACCCTTTGTATGATTATAATATTCTATAATTTCGGGTTTCTTCATCTGGGTATCTTGAATTTTTGAATCGTATGTACTTAGTAGATAGACGCAGCGATATTTTCTTGGTATATAGGCTACCAGTGTTATTCTATTTTTAGGTTCGAAAAGGAATTCAGAATAAAAGACAGGTTTCTTTTTCATATCCAAAATATGTGGAGGTAAAAAACTTTGTTCCTGCGAACTGTACCAACTAAAGTGTTTTTTTCTTTTCAAAAGTTCAGCAGCAAGATCATATGACGTGAAAAAGTTATCACAAGTTAAATTTCTGCCTTTGAGTCCTGCTGCTAGATCCAACACAACACGCATTCCTTGATTCTTTTCGGGTGCGCAATTACGATATTTTCCTGTGTATACTTGAAGTGACCAGGCATAGTTGGAAGTAGAATCGCATAATGCCCAAATTTTTATACCATACTTTGCGGGTTTCGATGGAATGTATTGTTTGAATGGGCACTTTCCGCGAAAAGGCACTAACTGCTCATCTACTGTTACACATTCATTTGGATTGTACATTAGATGCAAGTTATGGGACTATTTATCCCACAAAACCCGAATAGGGGCTAACTTATCACGTGCACGTCGATCTGCCCTATCGGATTTATCATCGAAGCGCAGAACTAGGCTAATATTATGGAATCTTCACAATGACATAGTTGCTTTGAAAATGGGTCTTCCTTGCACATCGTCCCATAAACACTCTAATGCCTCGCCACATGAGCGATATACGCCCACTAATAGGAACAATCCAAAATACTTAAGTTCCTGATGAAATATAAAAAAATATTCGTTACATAAAGAAATGTATTTAATGTGCAAAGTATTTTGTAAAAGAAATGACACCTACCTTCAATGTTGGTCATATTTATAATAATGTTTTGCATATCCCTGGTCATAAATAATTCAAATGACGACTCGATGTCAGTTACGGGATTTACCGCATAAAAAGTTGGACCTGGAGCAGTAAAAATAACATTTTCTGAATTTTTCCTACCCACCAATGAGCGATCGGATTTTTCGTACCAGGTAAGTTTTCCATTTTTCGAAATAAAACCAGAAGATGACTCTTCCTGTTCAGAGCATATGTTTTCTCCATCAGAAATATTTATATTTTCTGATTCAACGTCTGAAAAAATTCGAAATTCTTCATCGGAACTTGCATCGTCCATTGCATTGCATGCATTTTCATCATCGGACTCACTCAGAAGCTCCTCTATTTGGCGACGATTCAGCGCTTTCGACTTATAGAATTTTTGTTTACATTGAATATTGTTTATCATACACTAGCTTACTTACCTTTTTTGACATTATTTACTCTTACTATTATTTACAAAAACCTGCTCACAAAGAAAATATTTACAGTTTCTCTATTATTGTATTTCCAAGCGTCACAAATCAAATGAGACAAAACAGCATATATATAAAAACCAAAGCAAAATAATTATTTGAAAGCAAAGCCTACTACATTAATCATTCAATTGTTCCACATTTCACAGTGTATAAGTATATTGGCTTCGTATATTTTATTATTAATTGTAAATATTGCTTATAACTGGCAAAAATCAGACCAAAGTCAATAAAAATATATTGGGCAAAATTTGCCCAAAAGACAGGATTTGTTGCTTTTTGTGTAGAGCCTTCCCTAATCGAACTACAAACTAAATTTTTTATGTATTGCTAAATATATGTAAACAAATAATTATGAAAAAGTTTTATTATAAAATTATAAAAAACACCGGAGATATATAAAGTACAGGATGGGGGTTAAGAATATAAAATAATTACTTGTTAGTAACGTTAAAATTAAGTAATTATTTAGTAAGTTAAAATTCCGTATTATGCGGAATATTACACGCCCGCTGTCCAATGTTTTAGTGTCTGGTATAGCCTTGACCGACTATAACATAATTAGCTAACAACCAGTTACTTTTAAGAATCTAGTAAGCGTGTTAATAGCCACTTATTTTTAAGGTCCTTGTAACCACTTATTCCTATTTTCGCGTAAGCGTGCGTGTAAGTATGTGTACTTTCTTTTTGTGTCATCACGTATAATAGTAATCCAGAAAAACTAAAAAATATCAGCTATGAAGACCTTAGAGTTTCCATTATACGCAATATTACTTGGTAATGGAAGTTTTTGATGGAATATTTACCACAATTCTTTTTTAGAAAAATCTCAAACTTACAATGATTATTATTATTTTATTTTTTTATTTTCAGATTGATTTTGTAATTAATTTTGATAAGAACAAAAATCCCATGCAAGCTCCAGTGGAAACTACTATGCTAGATCGTATAACAAAGTAAGTCTTAAAATAGATGTGAACTGGTTGAATTTAATTCAATTTAAATCCGATTTCATTTCATGTCAAATTGTATCACAAAATGTTTTATGTCCTTAAATATGAGTGATTTCAAGCAGGGATTTCTTAAACTGTTATGTAGTGTACATCAGTAGTATATATCAGTGATGCTTATAAGTCGATCGCATAAAAATTTAAAGTCGATCGCAGCAGAGTATGTCATTATGTACATATGTAAAAACTAATTTTTCTCCCGTCTGATACACAAATAATTCCTTCCTATTTGAAATTTTATAATTATTATAGTATTTTAATTTCATATTTTAAAAACAAACCATTTAAAAACGCTTTGTGTATAGGAAATATTCAAAAAATCAATTTTTTGTTTCTCTGTTTCTCTCCAAAACTTGTTAACTGTCATAGATTAAAATTATACTTATATTATATTTTGGAAAATAAAAAAGTTGTTGCAATTGAAAAATTTCGATAACGAATGCGAATATTTGACCCCTGGATTCTATGAAATTTCATTACTACATACATATATCCCAAAATGCAAAAAATAGTGTATGGAATGCAATACATAACATTCAACGCAGTAGGATTTCCAAAATAAATTTAAATCTTAATTACATGATTTTTGTATTTTTTGAAATAAATGAAGATTAATTTTTAAAAAATAATTTTGTTTATATTATTATCACATACGAGTTTACCAATTATATATTTCGGTCGATCACAATTTTTTTTATAATTCAAAAGTAGAGCTCTTGCATAAAAATAGTGGGCACCACTGGTATATATGAAACATCTTCCATTCTTTTATTAGAAATATTTACACACTTTCATTTCTCCATATTTTATCCGCCTTTTCATACAATAAGAAAACGTTTTTTCGTTTTCAATATTTATATTAATATATTTTTATTTCTTTTATAATTAGAGTGGCGATTTTATTACTTAAACTTGATTCATTTTGTGAGAACGATTTGAATGCTTTACGAGGACCAGAATCTTTGAAGATCAAACATTTAGAAATGATGGGCTATAAAGTGCTGCACATAAATCAACATGATTGGAATTCAAAATATATGAATGTGCCTGGTGCTAAAAGCAATTACCTCAAATGTTTATTACAAGTAACGAATTCATGAAATAAAAAAGAGTTTCCTTTTTTTAAATTATTTTTTGTTTTGTATAGTTGTTTGTAAATATTTCAATTATTTAAGTTTAATTAATTTACATTAAATAAAAAAAGACTTTTATAATGTTAATAGTTAATAGAATTTGTTATACTTTAAAAAGAAAAACCTAAATTCTACACAATACATTTAAGTATGTAAATGCAAATTATATTGTCTGATTAATTTGAAGATTCAGTACACCAGTCATAGGCTGTGTTAAACATAATTTGCCAAGGACTGGCTTGCGATTTACAGTTAAAACCCGGCGATATATATGGCCACTGGTGCATAGCATGACAACGTTCTGGATGAGGCATCAATGCCAAATGACGCCCGTCTTGTGAACATAGACCGGCTATACCTTCAGTGCTACCATTAGGATTCATTGGATATACTTCGGTGGGTAAGCCCTGATCATCGACATAGTTAAGAGCTACACATTTTTGTGTTTTTAGATTTTCCAATATTTTCTTAGTTCGGAAAGAGAAACGTCCCTCGCCGTGGGCCACCCAACAGCCCAATATAGAACCAGTTAGCTTACTTAACATCATGGCTTTGCTGTCGGCAATGCGCAAAGCTGACCAACGGCATTCGAAGCGTTCTGATTTATTGTGTAATAAAGCCACATCTGGTTTGTTAATAACTTCTTGATTGCTCTTCTCAGCAGATGCCGCACCTACCCAGCCTATTAAACTCATCAATTGACAGCCATTGCAGATGCCCAAAGAGAAGCTATCATTACGTTGTTTAAAAGCTTGGAATTGTGGTACTAACAATTTACTGAACATTACGTTAGCAGCCCATCCTTTAGCTGAACCCAAAGTATCAGCATAACTGAAGCCACCGGGGAATATTACACCACGATAACGATCCAACGTAGTTTTACCTTAAACAAAGAACATAAAAAACAAAAAGGTAAGATTAAATATGACATCTAACATTTTCCTTTTTTCAGTAAATTTTTTAAGAAACATATCCCAGCAAAAAAGTGCAGTCATTTCCAATAGAATGACTTTTGTACTGCTTTCAAAGCAAGAACTTATTTGGATGTGGTATTAAACAACTTCCAAAGTTCTTGTGAAAAAACTACAATCTTAAATATTCACAACATCAAATAAAAATGGAGATTACCAAACTGACAGGGAATTATAGTACAAGTTTATACTAGATATTAAAAAAAATTAAAAAAATCGAAACACCATATTTACAGTGGTTGAAAGCCAAAGTCGTACACCACTATTTTTTTTTTAGTTAAATAACTGCTTATTATAAATATACAATAAATACAAACAACGTTTGTAGGTAAGATGTCAAGAGCATATTTGCCTTCATAAAATTTCATTGCTTGATTTCAGAAAGTTTTTAACAAAACAGGCATACAATGATATAAAGGCCAAACTCGTACATTTACATTTTCTTTATAACCTCTACCTTTAATTAAAATCTGTTGGGAACAATGTGAAAAGAATTTTACCGTAATATCAAAAATGTTTTCTATATTTTTGCGAATTGTATAAAAAAACAAGTAAGAAAATTATAGTCGGTCTAGATCGACTATACGATACCCTATACCATGCGTTTTGAAACCCTATCTCTTAGGCCCAACTAACTGGACATTGAATGAAAAAGTTCATATCGGATGCTATATCTATAAAGGGACTAGGTCCAAAAATGGACCGATCCTGATCATGTTTGGTAAAGTCTCTTGTATTTTGCAAAAATATGTACAAACAAAATTTGAGAAGAATCAGTGCAATATTTTTGTTTCTTAATAGATTTAAGTGAAGATCGGGAAGCAGCTCTATATGGGGCCAAAGGGATCATTTTTTGACTACTCATTAATGGACGTAATGAACGCATACAAAACCCAATTTGAGTAAGATCTATATGACAATTTGGATCTTATGGCAATTTATGTCGATTTCATAGGGGTAATTTGTATGGGGGCTAGGTCTGAATATGGACCGATTCTCACCAATTTCAATAGCGTTCATCCCATGGCCGATAAAAGCTTATACACCAAATTTCATCAAAATATATTCATATTTGCGACCTGCAGTTTGATTACAAGCTTTACATGGACACACAGACGGACGGACGGACGGACGGACATTGTTAAATCAACTCAGAAAGTGATTCTGATTCGATCGGTATAATTAAAGATGGGTCTAGGTCAAATATTTTTGGTTGTTACAAACAGCAGCACAAAGTCATTATACCCAAACCACATAGTGGTATAGGGTATAAAGAGAAATGGGAAGGAATGGAAAATTGAAGTGGACAAACGAGCGACAATTTTTTATGTCTTCATCTGTTCTTTTTGCTACTTTTTACTTTTGAAAGATTTAATGAAAAAAAAAATAAGCACTTGAATCGCAAAGAATTTGAATTTTCCCACTTTTCGCAAAGACAGCAATATTTTCTAAATTTGACAGCTCACTGCAAAAAAAGCAACGAACTTAATGATTTTGAGAACTGGTGATGCAGAATTTTATCTATCCAAATTTAATTACAGAAACTTGATTTCTAAATTTCAATTAATCGCCACTTTGCGAGCATTTGAACCCAATGAGCGACGCACAGTGGCGCCATTTGAGTTTTTTCGTTGCAAAAATCATATCTTTTGAACCGAATAACATAATTGAACAGTTTAAACAGCATATGATAGATAACTGTTCAGCTAATGAGCGTTTAGAAAGGGTGCTACGCTTTGTAGGGGCCTACTTATGGGTTATCAAAGTTAAAATTTGTAGAAAAATAAATTTTATGGTAACTAAAAAAAATTATTTTTAGATTGTTTTTATTTTTTTTTTCTTAGGGTTTTATGTTTTAAATTATTACCCAACAAATTAAAAAAAAATTACTTCTTTTTTAAATTTATTTTTTCAATTTTCTGTAAAATATTCATCACAATTCGTAAGAGAAGGTATGTATATCTAAAAGACTAATCATTTCTAAACTATAATTATTTTCTAACTCTATTCGTGACTTCACATGCCGCAGGGAAGAAATAAGTGGATCGGAAGATGCTGCCAACATGTTGAAGAGGTCGTCATTTTGCCTTACCCTTGATGCTTTGAATGTGTTCTGCAATCTATATTTTTTATAAAATTTGTTAAGAGACTCATGTGCTTCTTCAGAAAGCTCTCCAATTGGCAAAGACTGGTACTCAATTATATCTTTGCCATGCGCCAATATTTTATGGACGGTCGGGGTCAACTTATTCTGTGGATACATTTCTGCTAAAAGAGATGCAGTTTTCGATGCATATTCTCCATATTTTCTAGAATTGACATTTTCTTTGCAATTTAAAACATTCAAAATCGTTCCCAATCTTTTCACGATTTGATTATCAATTCCAGTGATTCTAGTTACTGCCTCATCATTTTCAAAAAATCTCCTAGAAGTGTTTCCATTGTTTGAGTTACCGTATCCGCGCTTGGGACAGTCTACTTTTAGTCCAACTTGTTTAAAAAAAGTATCCTGTATTTGCTTCTTTCTGATCTTTTCCTTATCCTTTATTGATGTATTTTCATCGAAACTTTCCTCCTCTTGTGGTAGGGTATACGCTAGTTTTAGCAAGAACTCCATACACCTTATCCTTGCGTGCAATGGTGACATTCCATATTCGTAATTCTCCTCGTTTGTAGAATCGTTTAAATTACCAAAGTTCTTCTGACTCTTTTTGCAAATCGGGCATGACAGTGTTGAGGTTGTTCCTGTCAGTTCGTTTACGACTTTTCCGTCAACCATGGTCAGGTGGAACTCGTAATTGCATTCAATATATTTTCCTTCTCCAATTTGCAGCTTTGTAGGCTTAATCTTGCTTATTTGTTCTTCAATGTCCTTCACCGTGGACCTTATGAGTTCTGCCGATTCCCTTGCAAACTGAAACATTATTGGTCGGCAATAATGCACTGATGACGGACGTGGATTTTTCCAGTGTAGGGTAACATCAGATTTTAGCCGCAAAGGAACAACAGATGCCATAAACATATTTCCGTCCGATATTGTAGCGTCATCGGAAGGATATCCTTTGCTTATAAACGCTTTGTCCGGATGATCCATCGCAGCCCCATTTGCTGATCAATGTCAGTTTCTCAGGAAGAATTTTCACCTCATTTTCAGGAAGACTCTCCAACAACCGTTTTGCTATATGGCCCATGAGATCCTGCAGATTGGCTTTCACAGAGACTTCCGTAAACTCCGTATGCAGTGGTCGTGAATTTATTTTGGCTTGCGTAATATGCTTGTATCCTGGTAAAACGTCAGCCCCGTGTTCCATCAAGGATGCCCGTAGTATCTCATATTTTCTTTGGAAAGTTGTAAGTCCATAAACAAGGCCAAGGCTTCTTCGGAACCATATTTTTTAAGTGTGCGTTTGTGGGCGTGGGAATGCTTTCCTTAATCCTTTTTAGTCGCAGTGGACTTGCATCAGCAACAGATTTTGTAAACTGCGACCTAACTCTTTCACTATCCTTTGTATATTTAATAGACAGCGCGTCCGATAGATGCTTCGTGGTCAAGTCATTGGTGGCATCGGCAAGTTTCCTCTTTCTTGTGAAAATTGAAGATTCCACAATACTTTTTTTGGCCTTCCTTTTGCTCCTCTGGTTGATGTGGTGGGTTTATCTACTGCCAATATATCCAGGATGGTGTCTTCATTAAGCCAGTCCTCGTATTTGGAGTTGAAGTTCTGAATGGTTCGATTAGATTTCACCCATTTTGCCTTAATATTTACATATATCAGATAAAAATTATTTGTTATAATTTCGCTTCTCTCAATATTTCCGTATAAGCTATCAAGTTCTTCTAAAGCAGCTTCCGTGAAAAATTTTGGTGTGGTTGACCTTCTAAACAGTTCAAATAATTTTAAATTGTTTAACGCCATGGTTTCAGTACTTGTTGCGCCAACTTTCAGTCGTAGACTAATCCAGGCATTATGCTTATTTTGCAATATATAGGCTTATGCTACCATGCCTAAAAATTTACGTGTTCCCTGCATATATATGGATTTAGGCTGAATTATGCAATTTTGATATTATGCTCGTGTCTAAATAAGATTTGTGCCTACCTGGAGGGACCATAAGTCAATATTGTTCTTGACCATTTGTACTCCAAAGTGATTTTTAAGTGAGTTGCGTACCTGCGAATTTCAATGAGTAGTTTTTTGTGCATCCTGTGTGTGTAACAGAATATTGGGAGTAAACTTTGGCAGAGGCTCACAGTTAGACAACCGACTTAAAATGCAATTTTCAAACTATTAGATCAAACTACTGTCAGTGAAAACATGTAAGGGATGCACGCCATACAATTTCTGCAACCATGTCTTTTTAACCTTTTTTACCTCTAGAAGCCAAACGGGCACGTACGGGCAGATAAAACCTTTTGAATTATGGAAAGAAATAATCAGAGAACATGTTTTGCAAATATGGAAAATATAGAAAAATATAGATTTTTTTTATTTTCCGTCAAAGTTGAAAAATAGTGAAAAAACGGATAGTTTTTAAATAGTGATTTACCAGGAGAAAGACAAAGCAAACAGTTAATTTTTTTTTTATCATTATACATTAAATAAATACATCAATCAATACAAACAAAAAATAATGCGATTCATTACCTATTTTTCGTGATCTAAAAATTGTGTGTTTTTTTGAAAACCGAAAGTCGGTCAACTTTAAACGGTTATATCTTCTAAACTAAAAGTGTGATATTATTAAGAGTAGCATATTTGAAATCGTTGAAAAGTTTCCTATAACATCGTCGGACATGAAAATTTTGATTTTTGCAACCTCGTTTGCTCTACGGGCGCCACTGTGCGACGTGAGTAAATTTTACATATATGCATCTGATGGGAAGCCATACGAAGAGCTTATTTCAAAACATTTTAAGCCAACAGATTGATTGATCGGTAATATGTTTGGGGTATTTCTCGGCAGATGGTCTCTAGATTTTATCGATGGCATAATGGATCAGAAGGTATATTTAGAAATTTTAGAAACCACTTTGGCCAGATCCAAGGAAAAGTAACAACTGCCACTTCCACCAGGCCAGCGATCCCAAGCATAAAGCGTATAATGTGAATTCGTGGTTATTGTATATGGATTCTAGGTATGGGATAGTGTACGACTTTTCGATTTCGAAACTCTAGACCCCCGAGTTTTGGGAGGTTCGGGAAAAACTTCATGAGTCAAAAAATGAGGCAGTAAGGCGAGGGCTCCTCATCGAGCTCAAAGTGGGGGGTAAAAAGGAAAAAATTTACAAAAAATAACTCCATAACTGCCACAGAGAGGTGTAAAATATAGGACCGACCGAATCCATTCCTTAAATTGGCTCCCATTCAAAGTTAAAAATTTTATTAAATTGTAAAGAACTGACCGCACAGCTCCTAAGATGCCTCTATACGGATCAAATGTATGACCGACTCCCATTAGTTTTCTCCTGTCATTAAGGGCGCTCCCATACAAAATTTACATTACAGACTAGAAATATATAGAATAAAAAGTCCCATAACTACCTAGTTCGCCTGGTCCCCCTAGTTAAAATGTATGACAGACCTCCATTAGTTTTTTGTCTTCAACATTTTCTCAAAACATATCTGACCCTTATCTCGACCCCTTAAGGGGGCTCCCATACAAATGTGGTGATTTTATGAAATTGTTAAATTTGACCCCTACAGCACAGCGCCTAGTGTGCCCGTAGACCGATCCCACATAATTTTTCCCCCTAACATTTTTCTAACATACCTACCAACCACATTCCTTAACGGGGCTCCCATACAAAATATGCATTTTTTATGAAATAAGCTCATACTTATTGAGTTTATTAGGTTATTAAAAACATGCTCATGGCCTGATCATGCATTTACCAAATTTTACTGGGACACTTGTGAAATATTATTGTCGCGAATTTTTAGGAAGCTGTCAATCTTTTAGCCAATCCCAGGTACCCAAGATGTCGACTCAAGATCTTATTTTAATTTTTTGCGGATTTATAACAAACGATCATTCTACAAGCAAATCACAGGTAACAAAATCTCCAATCTATATTATACTTTAAAGTCATAATATCAGGCCACCAGGACCTATCATGATCGATGGATGGCGAAAGCTATTTACTGCCTAATAAATATTTTTGTTCAACTCGGTTTACTTCATCGTAACACTTGATTTAGTACCACTAAAGCAAACGAAGCTCCAAAAATTGATTTAAACTTTTTGAAAGCGATTGCTGATTATGCTTCAATTGATCAGAGGTCTAATCAGAATTTTTCGATCGAAATTAGTTTTTTATTTTCCAAAATAAAATACTATGAATAATTTAAAGAATTATGGCCCCCTAATTAAGAGTAAAAACAATGGTTGGATGAAATCAAGAGCTATTCTGTTGGCTAGATCTCTAAGAGACCTGGCTTTTTCTTCATATCAGTTAGATCCTACTAGGCATAGATGGAAGGTTTTTTGCAAATACCGCAATAAGGCGAAGTCGGTCATTCGGAGGGAGAAAAGGGGCTATTTTGCAAAACTATTTGGGGGTTTGGACACTTCTGCGATGTGGTGTTCTTAGAAGAACTGGCTGTATTGGGGCTGATGAGATGATGTGTGATATAAACGTAGATGAGATTAATGGATATTTTGTTCGTGGTGTGAATCCCGTACAACCTGATGAAGTTGATTTTGATTGCTTTAATGGCTCTGAAAATTCCTTTTCTTTTCGCTGTGTAGATGAATGTGAGGTGGTTGAAGCACTTAATAAAGTTAAATCCAAATCAATTGGTGTGGATGGGGTAACTATTCAGTTCATAAAAATTGTATATCCTTATATTTCTAGTATTATCTTGAATTTAATAAACTCTATTTTGACTATGTCAGTTTTTCCGGCGGCTTGGAAGACTGCTCGAGTGGTTCCGATTCCCAAGACGGGTATGATTAGGGGACCGGATGACCTTAGGCCTATTTCTATTCTCCCTGCTTTGTCCAAAGTTGTGGAACATCTGTTAAAGGACCAAGTGCTTTCTTTTACTAGGGCAACTATTTTTGAATCCCAATATGCGTTTCGTAGAGGGTATAGTACCACGTCACTTTCGCTTAATCTTACCGATACTGTTAGAACTTGTGAGAATAATAGAAAAATAGCTGTTTTGGTTTCTCTTGACCTTACTAAAGCCTTTAATTCTTTATGTTACTCTACTTTGGTTATGAAGCTTAGGGATAAGTTTAACTTTTCAAGGTCAGCTTGTTTGCTCATTTTGTCTTTTATTAGTGGTAGATCTCAATTTGTTGACTTATATGGTACATATTCTAGTAATCTTTCTTTGGCATCTGGAGTTCCCCAAGGATCGGTCTTGGGGCCTCTGTTATTTATATTGTATATTAATGATCTCCCTGAATGCATTGACATGGGTATATGTAAGCCATATTTGTTTTATTTAGTACTGATCGGGAATTCACGGATGTTCTGGAGTGTAGTATTAATTTTTGCCTTGAGCGTGTGTTGTGTTGGACGTCAATTAACTCGTTGGCTATTAATCGTTCTAAGACTAAAGCTATAATGTTTGGATCGTCTCAACGTGTTTTATCTGATTTAAATATATTTTTAAACAACTCCAGAATTGAGTTTGTTAATCAGCATAGATGCTTGGGGGTTATCATAGTCAACTTAGCTACCAGTCTCATATTGATTCGGTGCATCATAAGGTTTCCAATATTCTGCGTAGAATATATTCGATAAATATTTTTTTGCCATTTCACGTTAAGCTTAGGTTAGCAAATGCGCTGTTAATGCCTCAGGTCCTTTATGGGCTTGAGGTGATATCAGGTACTATTGCTTTTAACCTTAAGAAACTAGAAAGAGTTGTTAACAGTGTGACCCGGTATCTATTTAGCATTCGTAGACGTGAACATATTTCTGAATATGTTAAGAAATTTTTAGGTGGCTTCTTTCGTGAATTTATTAAATACCGCAACATGCTATTTTTTTATAGAACAATTAAAAGTGGCATAGCCATTCCATTGTGTAATGAGTTTAAATTTTCTCAATCGAGCAGGAGTAAGCAAATCTTAATACCTAGAATTTCTTGCTCTATATTTGAAAGGTCTTTTGTGGTACGGATTGCTCGCTGCTGGAACCGATTGCCGTATGAATTACGTATATTCTCTCAATCCAATAACGTTTTTCGACTTAAACTATTGCAAAGTTTGAATTTAAACAGTTCAAGGGCATGAGTCCCCATGTTTTCTTTTCTTTTTTTTGCTGTTCGATGTATGGGGAATTGAGTATTGATTTGCCTTTTTACATAAAATAACTTTTTTTTTTCTTTTTTCCCATTTAAAATTTTAGTAGTTGGTGGATGCCTTTTTGCATATTTACTTGTTGTTGCTTCTGCTTATTACTGGATCATGATAATTACTTAAATTTATATATCATGTGTATAGTTTTTTTTATTTTTTCGGCTGGGGAGCCATTTGGTAGGGATTGTAGATAAGTGAAATTATCAATGAATTTTATATTGTATATATATATATATATATATATATATATATATATATATATATATATATACTTATACAAATCTTAAATATATATATATATATATATATATAAGATTTGTATAAGTAGAATTTTAAGTCTTATTCAGGATTATTATTGCTATGTAATACGTGTTTTTTGGCCTGGATGGCTTTGTATTACTATATGGATTAAAATAAATAAATAAAATAAATAAAATAAAAGTGAAGCTAGGTCCGATGTTAGTCCGTCTTCTTTAAATAATAAGCTAAAATATGGAATTTCGATTGATTTTACTTGATATCGAATGCAGCGATTAGACCCCAAATTGTGTCTCAACGACTAATTCCATAGTGACAGACATAACATTTAGTGATCTTTCTAATCCAATATTATGCAGTAAAAGTTTTTCATTGTTCATAAAAATATACAAAATTATGCAGACGGACCTGACCAACATACTTACCATTAGAAAAAGTGAGAAAGTATTATTGTTATTAATAATTGGGGGGGCAAAAAGCAGTCGCGACAGACATGACAACAAACACATCATTTTAGGGGATGATTGTAAAACACATAAAAGCTCTGAAGTTATTTGTATGACAAATAAGAAAAAATTGTTTATAGTTAATATAAGAGCTAGTTTATTAATAAAGCATATAAAAAACATGAATTCTAAATTAAATTGTAGTAATGTAATGTGACAGACATGACACTGCCTTTAATTTTAAAATTACTTAATTACACTTTTCTTTTCTTAGTGGCAAAATAGGAACTATAAAAATCAGAGTTCAGAAAAAAAACACACTGAATAAAAAACTCGTACATATATGTAAACAAACATAACTTAGACCAACACACACATATTTTTATTTTCATATCAATTATGTTTGTTTTTAAATTTTCTTCGGTGCCAAACACAATCATGACTTGTGTTCATTTTAATATTTCGTTATTTTCACGAACATTTTTCTATCACGTACTTTTTGTTTCGATCACACATAAACCACACAGATTCGGTTGTTGCTTTATTTGAAGTTCGTGTTCTGGTACGTGTAGTGAAAAAAAAACAGAACATGTACAATAAACAGGTTCGAGTTCAGTTATATTTTAAGTCGTGTTCTGGCTCGTGTACTAAGAAAAAACAGAACATGTACAATAAACAGGTTCGAGTTCAGTTATATTTTAAGTCGTGTTCTGGCTCGTGTACTAAGAAAAAATAGAACATGTACAATAAACAGGTTCGAGTTCAGTTATATTTTAAGTCATGTTCTGGCTCGTGTACTAAGAAAAATTAGAACATGTACAATAAACAGGTTCGAGTTCAGTTATATTTTAAGTCGCGTTCTGGCTCGTGTACTAAGAAAAAATAGAACATGTACAATAAACAGGTTCGAGTTCAGTTATATTTTAAGTCATGTTCTGGCTCGTGTACTAAGAAAAATTAGAACATGTACAATAAACAGGTTCGAGTTCAGTTATATTTTAAATTCGTATTCTGGCTCGTGTACTGCGAAAAATTGAAACATCAATTCGCGATCTGATACACCCCGATAAAAACGACGACAATTGTTTCAACCAAATTTATTAAAATTTTATTGACCCTTTTTTATGACTTACGTTGCAAATTGTTTACAATTGTCAAATATTTTAAAATTTTATTGGCCATTTTTTTGTGATTTACGTTGAAATTATTTACAATTGTTTTTATTGACTGGTTTTTATTTTAATAAAAGATGGTAATAAAATATTTAAGACACAAAAACTATTTAGCATCATAAAAGTTACACTTGTTGGTTGTTATGTTTTTTTGCATTACCCACCCCTATTTTCGCAACCAATTAGTGTCACAGACGAAAAACCCAATTTTGCGGCATAAAAGACACACTTGTTGGTTGTTAGGATCTTTTGCAAACATTTTTTTTTTGGTAACAAATCACTTTGGACACAAACAAATTTTGCATCATAAAAACACAATCACCCACCCTTAATTTGCGAACCAATTAGTGTCAATGCACAATCCTTTTCTCAATGATTTTTTGGGATTTTTTGCGTAAGTGTTACAATTTCACGCAATTGATTTTGAAATAAATAGCGAGTGCGTGCGTCATTTATTCATTAAAAGTGGTTCAGATTTCATTAGATCGTGATCTATAAGTGTACGGTGTTATTGTGTAAATTGCAAATATTTTGTGAAAATTAAAAAAATTGGAAAGCAATAACAGAAATAAGTTTTGCTATAAAAATACGCAACTTTTAATAGCGAAACGAAAAAATTTACATGTCTGATTGAAACCTGCAAGAAAGATTTAAGTGCAGTGTGCAGTTTTTGTGTCTTAAATATTTTATTACCATCTTTTATTAAAATAAAAACCAGTCAATAAAAACAATTGTAAATAATTTCAACGTAAATCACAAAAAAATGTCCAATAAAATTTTTAAATATTTGACAATTGTAAACAACGTAAGTCATAAAAAAGGGTCAATAAAATTTTAATAAATTTGGTTGAAACAATTGTCGTCGTTTTTATCGGGGTGTATCAGATCGCGAATTGATGTTTCAATTTTTCGCAGTACACGAGCGAGAACACGAATTTAAAATATAACTGAACTCGAACCTGTTTATTGTACATGTTCTATTTTTTCTTAGTACACGAGCCAGAACATGACTTAAAATATAACTGAACTCGAACCTGTTTATTGTACATGTTCTGTTTTTTTTTTCAGTACACGTACCAGAACACGAATTTCAAATAAAGCAACACTCGAATTTGTGTGGTTTATGTGTGATCGAAACAAAAAGTACGTGATAGAAAAATGTTCGTGTAAATAACGAAATATTAAAACGAACACAGTCATGATGGTGTTGGGCACCGTAGAAAATTTAGAAACGCACATAGTTGATATGAAAATAAAGATATGTGTTGGCTGCTTTTGAACAGAACATTGTGTGTTTCATGTGTGTATTTTCTGAACCTTGATAAAAATATTCAAAAATACATCTAAAAAACTATTGTCATATTTTCATACCCTTTTCTTTGAAATGGTATCAAAATTAAATTAAAACTTTGAAATTGGAACTAAGGTTGATCTTTGCATGGAATTGCCCTAAAGAGATTTTGTGCATATCTCTGGTAGCTCAGCGGTGTAGCTGTTGCTATTGCCTTAATTGATTCGAACATCTCCTTTGACATTAAGCGGAAAATGGCGAATGCAGTTCGTATTTTTGAAGAAGAGAAAGAAAGGAATATGAGGAGGAGTATTCTGATTGTGAGATCGATGAATCTTCAGAAAAAGAAAGCGAAAAAGAGAGCGACTTGAATAGTATTGATGAAGAAGATGATGATAGCGGCGACAGCGGAAATCAAGATCGCGCTCGTCGAATGCATGTTGTTGGCTTAAAAGGTGTAAAAAGAATTACCCTGACATTAAAACAACTGAATAAATTTTATTATTTTTTATAAAAATAAAAAAATCTTATTTTCGATCTTTATCATTTTAATGAGTCACCAACCCTCATCAGTAACCAAAAGCAGTACATAGTTTGTTTTTTTGCTTTAAAGTAAAAACATTTGATCTTGAACCTGAATAATTTCAAACTCAATCATTAAAATGATAAAGATCGAAAATAAGATCTTTTATTTTTATAAAAAATAACAAAATTAAAAATACGGAGGGCACGCTTTTAACGCTAAATGTAAGTTTAGCAAAAACAAATTGTTTTTCTTGTTTTTTCAAGACAAAAACAAATATGTATATTGTAGTATGTAATGTGTACTCGTATACAAACATATTTGTTTCAAAGTTGTTCTTTATTTTAGTTTGTTATATTGGAAGAGGCTTAAATAGTATAACTTTTGCTTGAATTCTCATTTGGTTGTTTTCAGCAAATATATGTGAATTTAACTTTTTACCAAACAAACTATCTACTGCTTTTTTACTGATGAGGGTCATGCAGAATATAGATCAATTTTTGAAACAAATGTGCCAATGTTTTTGCTTTATTTAAAGTAAAAACATTTGATCTTAAGTCTGAATTATTTCAAACTCAATCAAAACTGAATAAAGAACTCCCGAAGAAAGATTTGAAACTTTACGTCACAGCTGAGACAGCGAAATTTTCCGCATAATTCGGCTTGTCAACAGATTTTATTGCTACCCATCCAGAAACAATGGATGGTAATTACAGCGTAGTGTAATTAAGTTGTTAATTTTATTTGTTTTAAATGAAGACTTTAATGCACTATACAAACCACAATCTGATTTAATATATAAAACAACGTATGGTGTAGGTTTTTTGGTTTTAACGACAGTATATTAAAAATAAAAAATTGGTATTGGGAAATGGATAATACAGACCGACATTTTAAGATCTTTCGCGGCTGTATCCGAATTAGTACCCATAATTTTTCAATCAAATCAGGTATTCCTAACCTAAAAATGCAAAAATATTTTTTTATATACATACGAGCACATTTTTGCGCCTATACTGCACCCCAATTAAATTTTCTCTTTAAAACCCTTTTTCTAATTCCATAAAATATCTTATATCCTCTGTATCAAAATGTCCGTTGCAATTTCTTATAGTAGTATAACGTATTCGTTTCAATATTTAAATAAACGATAAAATTCCAGACAAAATTACACTTTTCTAAAGGTGTTTGACACTCTGACTCGGTATCTGATCCCAGTTTTGCTGCACCAAATTGATTTTAACAGTTGATTTTAATTTTTAAGTTTTTAGGTTAGGATTTCAAATTTGGTCGTAACGTACTAAAGAGCTTTAGGAAAGTGTAATTTGGCCTCAGAGAACAATCCAAGAATGGCATTGGAGGGAAACAGTTGTACTTTCAGATGCCTAAAGCTACTTTGTCCATAAATAAATTGTTCGTGATATATTTCCTTCCAAATATAGCAGAAAACATGTTTTTTTTAATTTTTAGTGTAGGATTTCTCGAATACCTAATGGAGAGTTCAGATTCGGATTCAGCTAGACAAAGGCCTTTAGAAAAGAATACTCTGGTCCAATAGTTTTCAGTTTTAACAAATTTGTGGCCTGTGAAACTAACTCAGGAGGAATTTAATTTGAGTTAATAAAATGTATGCATATTGGTAAAATAGAAGAAAAATATATGTATATAAGCAGATCCCATCAAACGTTGTTTCACCCTAGTCTACATTAGTGAATAAATAAGTTTTCATGTGTGTTCTAAATATTCCATTCACATAAAGAACAATGTTTTCGCTATGCCATTGGTAATATATGTATGTATATGGGCGTGAGCGTGGTTCCTCACTTATCCTATGCCACCCATTTTTGACTAGATTTCGCATATTTATAATTAATCACACAAAACCTCAAGACTCTCGCTATGATAGTACTCAAGATATTTTATGATAAATGTTTACTTTGCATAGGAGATGCCACGGCTACTAATCCCATATAGTCCAAAATAAAAAAAGCCAGAAGAACTCGAACCGAACCTATGGTAACAATCTTAGCTCGATAGCTCTTATGGTTCCGGAGATCATTCGATTTTACGATGAAAGACTTTACATATAATTAAAGAAATTAAATATTTAGATTGACAAAAAGACTGAAGTATTTGTAAAAATAATTTAAAAAAAAACGACTTTTATCATATGACTAGCTGATCTAAATTTCATTGATGGTGCTCCAAATTTTCACCGCATCCAGATCCTAAAAATAATATCTATTTCACTTCTTGGATTGCTTTTTTTGCTGGGATTGTTTAAGTGTTTTTTTTTTTGAACTGTTAATTAAAAACACTTTCGAAAAATCATAATCGCGATATATTTGAAATATACATATGATTACAACTTACCACTTAACAAATCGGACATGGTGACATCGTGAACATCAAAATTAGCCTTCAATAATACAGCCATCATTTCACGATCACTATTGACACCTTCTTCTCTTAAAACTGCTACCGATACCGAATGTGACGTACGTTTCAATATCAATTCGGAACTTAAATCAACAGTACAATTGTATTTGGGTCCTGTACGATAATCCAATGTGTTGAATTCCTCGATGGCACAATCGACATTAGCCTGTAACTTTTCCAACTCAAAACTAGTGCGTTCCCATTGTTTATACAAAGATTTAACTGAATCTTGTAATAAAGTTTTGCCATTACAAGAGATTTTTATCAACGAATCCAAACCATAGGATTTAGCAAAACCTATAAAATAGTTGGGTACACCAGCCTGGGTAAAAGTGTTTTGGATCTTCTTTAACTGAGACGATTCAATTTCCAATACCCAGCCGCATTCTTCTGCATAAAGTACTGCTAATTCTGGCATAGTTTTGGCAGAATTATCAATGTCTTGTAGGGAAATTTTAGATAAAACATTTGTCAAGTCTATGTTAAGACCTGAAAGACCAGCAATGGCCATTTCTAAAAGACACACCAATAAGCCACCTTCACTGATGTCATGGCCAGCCAATAATTGGCCTTGTTCCACAAGTTGCTGGGTAACATTAAAAGCATTAACCAAGACATTGGTCTGATTAAGATTGGGACATTCATTACCCTGCTGACTATAAGCTTGAGCCAAGGCACTACCGCCTAAGCGGAATTTATTTTCAATATTTATCCATATCAAAGCAGTTTCCGAATTGTTGGAAGGTCCCTTTAGGTCGGGTGTTATTTTGATATTCACATCGGGGCAGGGAGCATATGTAGAAATGACTAATGTGCCGGGAGATTTAATAGTTTCACCGCCAACCTTAGCTGCCATCGATAGAGAATCTTTACCACCATCTACAGCAATTCTTAGCTCTTTCATAATTTCACACATTTCCCGGCAAGCATCGTACATACGGGCACCTTCGCCGGCTAATTTCGCAGCCCACATCCAGTTACCGGAACATTTTACATCAGCTAATTCGGTTATTTTGACAAATACCAAATTCGAAAGGGCTTCAGCCACACTCATGCGAGCCATAGCACCAGCATCTAATAATCCTTTAATGGGCTGAGTACCAATTGAAGTAGCTATACCTTCTTTGCTAAAGTGAGATACCGTCACCAAACCAAAATCAGCTAATGGTGTATGCAAAGGACCAACACACTGTTGTTGGGCAATCAGACCAGTAACACAACGATCAACTTTGTTGGTTAAATAACGTTTACTGCCCACAGAAACCAAACTTAGTACCCTTTCCAAACTTTTGGCATAATCCAAGTTAGAATCCAAAGTTAAAGGCATCAGATTATTGGATAAACGTTGCAAATGATATTCCCGTTTTGGCATTTCACCTAAAACATATTTTAAATCCAAATCAAAGGGTACAGGACCAATTAACGAACGATCGATATCATCATCTAAAGCCTTCTCAAAATCAGCTTCACCCTCAATAAGAGTAACACGACCGTCTCCAGTTACGATGCCCACAAAACTAATGGGACAACGTTCTCTTTGACAAATTCTTTCCAATAGAGCACGATCTTCGGGTTTACAAAGTATGGCATCATTTTCTTGATATTCTGCACCCCACAATTCTAAAGCATTGATGGTAGGATCACCCAATTGGAATTCTTTGGAGAAAATAATAGCACCAGCAAAACTTGGTTCCACCAATTCCTTCAAAACATTACCATTACCACCGGCACCCTAACAAAAACAATAAGTTTTAAAATATTTCATTGCAAAGATTTCTGTTCTATTCAATTATGTCCATATCTCACTTGATCATGTATAGCCAAGATTGGATTTAGATCACCCATTTCTATGCAAGCTTTTACGACACGATTTAATTTGTTTTCCATTTCGGCATCACCACGTTGAACAGCATTGAAATCTAAAGAGGAATCATTAGAACCCTGAACCTCGACCGAACTAGCAGCTCCACCACCCACACCAATACGATAAACAGGACCACCAATTTTTGCCAATAAATTACCTAGAATAATGGTTAAAAAAAAGAGGTTTTATTAACATCGTTTTGCTACGATCATAGAAGCAAAATATTGGAAAACATATTAACAGTAGTTAGTTTTAACGCGCCTAAAGGCCTAGTTAGCCACACGTAACCTTAACCAAACGTGTCAGCTGTTTTTTTCTGTTACATGAAAAGCATTTACAGCAGTTACCGAACTCAACTGTCACGTAACCGGAACGTCCCAATCTGTTGAAAATAGATTTTTGCTACATTTGTACGTGACATTTGTGAACAGCTAATAAAGTTTGGATAATTTGACACAGCAAGATGCTGGTTCGTTTTTTGCGTTTTACAATTGCGCTAAATACCAACGTTACATATATGGTACGGTTACATTTTAACAACGTGTGGCTAACTATAAAAAATATAAAAATAGTTACCGTGCAATTCAGAAGGGGTGTCACAGCTGGAGAGCACAATTTTAGCCATTTTGCTTAGTACTCAAGAAATTATATGTTCCCCGCGTTAATTATACGTTTAGTTTTTGTGATAACAAAAATCTCAACAATTCTGCTCTGCAGTCTTTAGCTTTTATATTTTATATTCCCCGCCAGAATAACTTATAACTGATAAGTAATCATATAATTAATCATATGTTGTTGAGGTCAAGTATTTTAATTATTACTACTTTTTATAGCCTATAACACTATTTGGTAAGGGTATAATAAGTTTGTGCTGATATTTGTAACTACCAAAAATATTTAATCTAGACCCAACTTTTATTACACCGATCGAATCAAAATCACTTCCTGAGTCAATTTAGCGATGTCCGTCCGTCAGTGTGACCATGTAAACCTTGTAATCAAACTTCTGGTCACAAATATGAATATATTTTAATAAAATTTGGTATATAAGGTTCTATTGACCATAGGACGAAATTGGTGAAAATCGGTACATGTTCAAACCTAGTCCCATACAACTGGCCCCTATCAGATCGACTTAAATTTCCATAATATCAAAATTAGTATATAGGTCTCGGTCAAACTTGTGTGTGTTTATTACATTCATTAATCAGTAATTTACCCCGTAGACAATTCTTAGTCATAGCCCCCCATATAAAGCTGCTTCCCGATCTTCACCTAAACCTATCAACACAAAAATATTGCACAGATTTTTCTTAAATTTGGTTTGTATGTATTTTTGCAAAAAAACAAGTTGCTTTACCAAATATGGTCCATTCTTCGACCTAGTTTCCATATAAATATAGCATCCTATATAAATTTTTTCAGATCTGTTTAATTAAAAATGAGCTTTGAAGTAAAAGTGCTTAAAAAATTATTATTAAACTATAAACAAAAATCTAAATTTGACTTGCAAAGCAAACGTTTTGCGTAAATCTGTTATCGTGTGTTATTAAAATCTATGGCGAATGTCTGACTATGAATAGAAAGCATAGAGTGGCAAAAAAGGTTTTATTAACCTTTATGTTGCCAGTAAGAACAATTTCAATATATCGGGTAGAAATGTAGCTGAGAAAGTACAATACTAAAAAATGGAGAAAGGACTAAAGCCATACAAAATTGCGACACAAAAGAACAGTGAGGAAAAAGAGTGAGTTTAAATAATGTACTGGATTTCATCAAGAATTTTTATTCCTACGTTATGGGCGATGTAACTTATATGCTTGGTGACTATTCACAGCTTCCTTATAAATTTTAATGTCTAAGATAAGTTTAAAACCCAAAATAAGAAGAAACTTTCATAAGAAATTTTTGACAGGCAATCTTTATCTGCGGTAGACTAAGCAGTTCGATTGTTAAAACTTGGATAATTAACAGGGAATTATACATTCAGGCTTTTACCATCTTGACGTCTCTACTTTTTTGCCTGATTTTGGTTCTGTATAGTATGAAAAAAATTATATAGTACGAGTTGTTGCACATAGATACACAATTAAAACAAGGTGAGAAATCATTTTGGAAAATAAGCAGGAACTTGCGAGGAAAAGGAGAAAATCAAATCTCTCACTTTAAAGTTGGAAATACAAAAATAACATCTGATCAGGATAAGGCTGAAGTCCTGGCAAATATATTTGTCCAAGCAAATAACCTCACTAAATTCAACAGTAAATAATTTTAAGAAGGAAAAATCCTAGTTCTGAATCAGCTACTTATACATCCCTTGAATAAGTAATGAATATTGTCTCATCAATAAAACCTTCAAAATCCCCTGGTTTTGACAATGTTCCCAACCTGCACTTAAAGAAACTACCACTCAAAGCTCTAAAATTACTGGTTATAATGGATCTGTTCCGCCAGAACAATATCTTCTAAAAGTCTAGCAAAACTCAAGCATTGAGTAATTTCATATTTACGCTCTTCGCTCTCATTTTCTATTTTTCTGGTGGAACGACTTGAAGCAAAAACCATTATTCATAATTAATTCTTCTTCTGAATCACTGTTTAATTCCAAAAAATTTTCATATAAAACTAATTTTTCCATTTTATTTATTTTTGCCAAAATTTTATTCTTTTTGACAAAAATCAAAAACCAAAACAACGAATGAAAACAACTGCTTCTGTCACTTTTCCTAAATGGTTGAAACTTACTCATACAAATTTGTTCTAGCAAAGTTCAAGCTGTTCAAGCATGGTGAGTTGTGGTGAGAAACTGCAAATGTCTCTCTCTTTAGCTTGATATTTTTCTGGTGGAACGCACTCGACTAATGTTCAACATACTTGAACATGCTTCAATATCATGGGGGAACAGAACTAATATTTAACAGCTGCATCAAACTCAACTATTTCCCAAACCATTTCAAAAATGCTAAGGTTATACCTATTAACAAACCTAGCAAGTCTAAAAATAACCCAAACAGCTACAGACCTATCAGTCTATTAAGTAACTTTGGTAAAATATTTGAAAAAATTCTACATTCTCGTCTTAGTGAATTTGTAACGACCAATTCTATTGTTGCTAAAGAACAATTTGGATTTAAAAAAGGACATAGCACTACTCACCAAATAAACAGAATTAAAAATCAAATAATCACCAATAAAAACAATAAACGTTCAACGGGTGTAATATTGTTAGATATTGAGAAAGCGTTTGACACCGTTTGGCATAATGGCCTAGTATTTAAACTTCTTGATGTTAATATACCAAAATATTTATGCAAACTTATTTCAGATTTCATTCACGGCAGAAACTTTAAAGTTGCGATTAATAATGAAACATCATCTCCAAAAACCATTACCACAGTGTTACCTCAAGGATCAGTCCTGTCGCCATTGCTGTACTCGATATATACATCCGATTTCAAAGTCCCGAAATATATGAAAGTTGCTTACTACGCAGATGATACTGCGTTAATTTCTTCAAACAAACTTACAAGTGACTCTTGAAGAAAATGGAAAAGGGACTTGTAAAATGCAGTATATATTTTCACAAATGGAAAATCAAAATTAATCCAAACAAGACCCAAGCAATAATTTTTCCATTCAACAAATCTCCCAAAAGACTGCCAAGACATCATCTTCTTATTGGAAATAATACCATAAATGTACTTAATCATGTCAAATATCTCGGAGTTGTCTTGGACAAAAAGCTTACTTTTAAACAACATATTATGGCTACGTGCCAAAAAGCTATAGAAGGTCATTTCTAAACCCCAAAAATAAAAATCTACTCTTCAAAAGTGTTATAAGGCCAATATTAACATACACGTGTCCTATTTGGAGTGACGCTGCCAACTGCCGCCTAAAACGCTTATAAATTATGCAAAACAAATGTCTTAAAATTATAAATAAAAAGCTCTGGAGGTATCCTACAAATCTTCTTCATGAAGAAACAGGTTATGAAAAAATTATCGATTTCATAACAAGGATTAATAATAATTACTTTGCCAAAATTGAAAATTCCTCTTACCCACTGATAAGAGAATGTAGAGAAATAACGTAAAATTAAAAAGAAATCACCAAATTGAAAATTATATGCTTATAGAGGTCTATTATTTCTAATAAACCTCCTATAAGCACGTAAATATTTTCAGATAGTATTTGAATTTATTAAATCATATAAAGATTTTTTCCTCCCATTTTCCTTTAAAAATCATTAAAAAATAAAATAACAAGTAAGAAAATTATAGTCGGTCTAGACCAACTATACGATACCCTATACCATGCGTTTAGAAACCCTATCTCTTAGGCCCAACTAACTGGACATTGAAAATAAGCAAAAACCAAATTTGAGTGGGATTTTTATTAATTTTTTTGGCTGCAGATACGAAAAAGTTCATATCGGATGCTATATCTATAAAGGGACTAGGTCCAAAATGGACCGATCCTGATCATGTTTGGTAAAGTCTCTTGTATTTTGCAAAAATATGTACAAACAAAATTTGAGAAGAATCAGTGCAATATTTTTGTTTTTTAATAGATTTAAGTGAAGATCGGGAAGCAGCTCTATATGGGGTCAAAGGGATCATTTTTGGACTACTCATTAGTGGATGTAATGAACGCATACAAATCCAATTTGAGTAAGATCTATATGACAATTTGGATCTTATGGCAATTTATGTCGATTTCATATGGGTAATTTGTATGGAGGCTAGGTCTGGACATGGACCGATTCTCACCAATTTCAATAGCGTTCATCCCATGGCCGATAAAAGCTAATATACCAAATTTCGTCAAAATATATTCATATTTGCGACCTGCAGTTTGATTACAAGCTTTACATGGACACACAGACGGACGGACGGACGGACATTGTTAAATCAACTCAGAAAGTGATTCTGATTCGATCGGTATAATTAAAGATGGGTCTAGGTCAAATATTTTTGGTTGTTACAAACAGCAGCACAAAGTCATTATACCCAAACCACATAGTGGTATAGGGTATAAAAACTAGCTCTGTTTCTTTACTTACACAAATTTGCACAATTTTACACAAAGTTACCCAAACGTGTTTCTTTACTCCAAAATTGTGTAAATGAGAGCGATTTATTTTCTCTCTTAACGTCAAAATGCGTTTCTCTTTTACACAAAGTTACCCGAAAAAATTCTTCGTGTAAGTTTGAGTAAAGTCAGAAACAATCAGCTGTTTGAAACGTCAGCAGTAAAACATATGTTTTGTTTGTGAAAAAAATTAACAAAAGTGAAGCGAATTTTGTGCAGTGAACATTGCATAAAATTTTCACAGCAATAAATAAAGTGTTTGTGTAGTTTATATTACATAAGGTTTTAAAATAATTATATTTCAGACTTCTGCAATGGAAACAAATAGCGAAAAGGTAAGTGAATCTGCGATTATAAATCCCGAAATAAAGTAACATTGTTTTTTTGCATGCGGGAGATTATGTCGCACCGATAGGTCCTGAGGAGGCCGGAAACGCGAAAGTTCTAATTTATGAACTGATTTTTTTTTCAAGTGACTCGAGTGATAACAGTGAATCAAGTGACTCTAGTGGCGATGAAGAATTGGTACAGTTGATTGCCAATGAGTCAAGCAGCGAAGAACTTGACAGTATACTGTCGGCTTATGGAGTGTTCCAGCGGAAAAAGCGGATTTGTATAAAAAACTATCTTGAGGACGTTGTGCCGACATATACTGAGACAGAATTTAGGCAACACTTCCGCATCTCCAAAGAGTTGTTTAAAAACTTGTCGGCCCGCATAAACGATGCTGAGTGGTACCAAAAACTTCGTGAAGACAAGCGGCTGCCAGCAACCACATATTTGGCCGTTTTTTATGGTTTGCTGAACACGAGGCATGCAGTTATAGGGATCTTGCGGACCGTTTTAACATATGCGTTGCTAGTATAAGCCGCATTATTGCGAAAGTGACCACGTTTATCAGTAGCTTCAGTCCAGAAGTTATAAAATGGCCTAACGAGGACAAGAAAAAGGAATCTGCGGAATTTTTTAATAAAAAAAGTGGATTTCGAAAAGCTATTGGTAAGTGCTGGTTTCTGAAAAAATTAAACCAATTCTAATTTCATTTTTACACAGGATGCATTGATGGAACACATGTTGTGATTGATCCTCCAAAAAGCAGTAAGGACGATTATATTGATCGCAAAGGAAATGTTACCCTTGGCATGCAAGGTGTGTGCGATGAAGACAAAAAATTTATAAATGTTTTTATTGGTCATCCAGGATCGTCGCACGATAGCTGGGTTTTTCAAAATTCGCGCTTAGGACAAACAATGGCATCGGCTTGTAGAGGTATGTAATCATTTAATAAATTTGTAATTAAAATATTTTTTTTTTTACTTTCTGTAATAGATTACTACTTGCTGGGTGATTCAGCTTATGGATGCACCCAATATCTTGTAACTCCACACAAAGATAACGGCTATTTAACAAGGGAACAAAAAATTTCAACATAAAACTAAGCTCATCCCGTGTTGCAATAGAACATACATTTGGTATATTGAAACAACGTTTCAGACAATTGTATTATTGCAAGCTAAGAGGCAATGAGAAACTCTGCCATTTTATAAGAAGCTGCTGCGTTCTCCACAACCTCGCGAATGAAGATGATTTCGAGTTTTCAACAGGTGAAGTTGAACTGGACCCCATTGTTTATAGTGACCAATACGGCGAAACTTCAAAGGGCAATGCTATAAGAAATGCTATCTGTAGTGAACTCCAACATAATAGAAATTAACTTTTATTTTTATTTGGACTAAAAGAGAATATAATATAGAGTTATAACCAGAGTATTTGAACTCGAGTCAAAAATTTTATACATTTTGTATCAATTACTATCTAGCCACAAAAGTAATTGATACATTTTTGTATCAACTACTTTGTAACAACAAAATAATCTAAACATTTTTGAATCAAACAAAAACCAGCAACAAAAGTATTTTTATTTTTCTAGTTCAAATAAAAATTTTGAAAATTTTGTTCAATATTTTTCATGTTCAAATAAAATATAAGAAAAAGAAATATTTTTTTTTTCGTGTAAGAAAAGGGGTTTTTTGCGTTTCTTTACTTTTGTGTAAATTTGAGTATTTTTCTATCAAAGAGAGTAAATTTTGCTTTTGCTCTCATTTACACAAACTTTACCCAAAAGAAACAAACCTACTATTTAATATCTTTAGATCCTATATATTATTTGTTGCAATATCTATATGTAAAGATAAGATCTCATATGTGAATATCAAATTTGTTAAAATATGTAAATAAAGGAAGAATATATAATTGAAAATTGACATAGATACACAAATCCACTGAACTGTCCGGAGCTAAGACCCATGAAAAGATACTAGACCTTGGTAAAAAGGGCACAAAACTGAAAGCACTAAAAAAAATTTGAAGAATATGGTGATCATCAAACAAAAAATTCACTCCAAAAAGTTTATTGGGAAGAATTTCAGAAAACATTCAATTTTCATAAAAATCCACTAATTTATATTTAAATGTAAACAAAAATAAGATATCTGTTAAGCTGCGTTCACACTACGTGTTTTGCTTGTGTTTTTCTTAGTTTCTTAGCACGTGTAATTTGTACACATAGTGTGAACCCTTTCAAACATTGTTTATGTACAACACATTTTGCAAGACATATGTAAATTTTTCAATTAGAGCAGGTTCTATTTTGGCAAGACAAACATATGAAAATACAACACTGCTTGTGGCGAAAGAAAAACAGAGTAAATTATAAAGATAAATATTGAAAGAAAAATAAATTGTTTAATATTAATTAACAATTAAAAAATATATTACTTTATTTTTAACAATAACTTTTTGTAAATTCACAAATTAAATCAGCTGTTGTTTACATTTAGAGGTTATGTCATACGGAAATACATATGGACGTTTGAACGCAAAAATTATGAATCGTAAGTAAAACGCCAATTTTGACACAAACACGGAATTTCGTATGGATCGTAAAACTGAATTTACATATGGAAAATACACATAGTGTGAACACACCTTTAATAAAACCTATTTCTCTTTTTAATATGTCAACTTGTTAAAAAGTTATTTGCATTTATTCGTGGACTAATTTCATCGTTCGCCAACCTTAGTCGTCTGTTTGCTTAATAGACTTCTACGAGAAAAATAAAATAGTCATCTGTTTGAAATATCGTTCAGCTGAGCCACGGTTTGGAAACAGGTAGTAGCCGCTGGGGACTTAATCCGATGAACATGATTGATGAGGGAGCTGTTAATAGGCCAATGAAAAGAGCACATTCTTTTAGGTCAAATCAGGTCAATTTTTCTTCAAATTATGATTGATTTGGCCCAATAAGTAGGTCGCCATAGATTGTTTTTCCTTTTTGAATATAATTGATGTAGATTATGCCGCGTGCTTCCCATATTTCTGTAGCCATAATCTTGTTCGATGACAGACCCACCTAAGCCTTATTCGGCGATAATGCTAATTCTCCGATGTATTATGATAGGTCCATGTTTCGTTCACCACTATAAATCAGCTCAAAACTCGACGGTTTGCGGTTAGACACAGGCAAACACTTCTTCGAAGATGTCGCATGTTTAAGTTTGTGGTGATTTGTGAGCAAACGAGACTATCATCTTGGGCTGTGTTGTGGGGATCGGGTTACGTTTACCGTTATAAAATGGCACAAACGAATTGCGTTTGAATAAAGTGAATTGTAAATAAACCAGGCTACTGTGATATAAGATATATAGATTCTGCAATCTATCGCTCTTTAAATTTCCGATCGAACAACACCACATCATGTATATTTGAAAAACCACCGTTTTGACTAATACCTGTTTTTCAGTGCATTGTGATGGAACCATGTTTCGTCCACAACTATGAAACGGCACAAAACTACGTCCCGATTGCGGTTTAACAAAGCCAAACACTTCTTTAAAAAATTTTGGACGATTACGTTTGTTGCGAATTGTAAGCATTTAGTGGTAAATCCATGTTTTAATTTCCATTATGAAGCGGCACAAAAACTCGTCCCAATTGCGCTTGCACGACGATGTCTCCCTATTTTGAATTTGTGGTAAATTGTGAGCAAACTAGATACTCATCTTTCAGACATCTTTCAAAATTCTACAATCTATCGCGCTTGCAATCTTCGATCGAACAACAAACTTCCGTGGATTATTTCGTGGTTGTGCGACCATATCGAAATTCATTGAACCACTTCTGAACTATTGAAATTGATGGTGCCGAGCTTCCAGATTATTCATGAAGCTTTTCTTTGAATGGAGTAATGTGTTTATTATGCGTGACGAGCACACGAATTGCCGTTTTTATATTTTCGCAAAAAGTGCATGCTTGCTCAAAATTTGGCAGTAGTTTGCCGACAGCTGTTAAGAAAATTAAAAACTACGTGATCCGCCCTAGATACATATGTGAATTTAATATACCTTGTGCATGTCCCCAAATATAAATGTTACATAATAAAGAAAAATGTCTTCGAAAACTATAATTTTCTACTGTTTTCTGAGTCATAAAAGAAAAGGAAAAATTTGTCTTAAAGATAAGACTTAAGAAAGCTAAAAGATTCATAAATCAGTGTTGTTTACTTGGTTCACATGGATATTTCTTCTCAAAACTTAATTGTTCTTACCTCTTTTTGGGTCAATTTTTTGACGCATTGAAGATTGCATGGTTCCCATACCACCACTAAACATAATGGGCTTAACATATTCATCACGTTCTCCTTGAGCATTTGTTAGACCATATGAGTTGACAAAACCCGTGATTACTGGCTCGCCAAATTTGTTACCATAATCCGAAGCACCATTGCTAGCTTCAATCAGTACTTTCAAGGGCTTCGCAAAAGTAGATGGATATTCATAGATGGCATTTTCATAGGGTTGAGGGTATCCTGATATTAATGAAATGTAGTTTCAAAATATTAGTTTAATATATCTTAGTTTAATATAAACAGACGGCACTACATAGTCCGAAGCCATTGGTATAGAATGTTGAAAAATATATCATAGACTGTGCGACCAAATCTTATAAATTTTAATCAATGCCGCAGATTCCTCAAAATCCACATCAAATCGCACCTGTACCTCTAAAGTGAGTCAACTCAAAATTTACAAATTTTCAGTAGAGGGAAAAAACTGTTTTTTTTTTTTTTAATATTTACTATAAAATTTAAAAACAGTTATTTCATTGTAAAGAATTGCGAATAATAAGTATACAACAGTAGTTATTTTTGCGGTTTTTTCAGTGATCAGCAAAAATAACAATTATTTTGGGTGGAACTCAGAATATATCTTTTAAGTGGATTCTGAAGAAGCTACGCTTATAACACAAAGAGGGTTACAACTGTATTTTTTTTGCGAAAGACTAGAAAAATCGTTGTAATATTTTTAAAGTGGATAGATATGACCACTGTTTATCGTTTTCTTGCAAAAAGTGAAAATTGAAAAATTTTGAGTTGACTTACTTTAGAGGTACAGGTGCGAAATGTTTAAGATCTCCACATTGCAGTACTTATCTTACCTGGTATATTTAAAGATCCCACGCAATAGCCGGCTGTTCCAGCAATAGGAATTCCACCACGTCCAACACCTTGAACATCTCTGAAAAATCATAAAACTCTCTTAATATCTCATCTCAATTTACCAGAAAATAATATATTAAATAGAACGCACCTTAAACGTCCGCCAGTACCAGTGGTAGCACCACTAAATGGTGCCACAGCTGTAGGCATATTATGAGTTTCGGCCGTAAATATCAAATCTGAACTCACTGTTTGTACAGAAACTAAACCAGGCCCATCGAAAACCTGGGGTCTGATTGTGACATGTTTAAATCCACGAATAGCACTACTGTTATCACTAAATTTGATGGTATTATTTTGATTAGAAGTCTTTTGAGTATCCATAATCATGCGTATCAGAGACTGAGGTTGTTCAACACCATCTACAATCATTTTTCCACGGAAAAACCAATGTCTTGAATGTTCACTATTACTTTGGGCACAATCAAATAGTTCCACTGTGGTGGGATTACGTTTAAGTATATTTCTAAATAGATTCGTATAATAATCCAAATCCCAATCACCAAAAGCCAGACCCAGCTTGACATTAACTTCTTCCAGAGCCTTACGGCCCTCTTCCAAAACGGGAACTTCATACCAGGTTTCTTGTGACTGTGGCAATTGTTCATTGAAACTTTTGACTGGTATATTTTCCTTAGTATAGATACATTCTGTCATACGATCACTTAATATATCGATTAATTTATCAAGATTAGGGCGAGCACCCGTAAAACCAATAAGATAGCGATTCGAAGCTTCCATACGTGTTACTTGAGTAAGACCAACATTTTGGCAAATATTCACACTATTTGTTGAAAATGCTGTAGAAAAGTTAAAGCGTGGACCGATTTCAACTAAAAATAGTTGTTGATTTTCAACGGGTAAAGTTGATTTATCGCATAAACTGCTTTCGTCGCCTTGAGGATGTTTAAGTAACCATTTTAATATGGATTTAGCTTTTGGTTCTAGCGTTCTTGTAGTCTCAACATGATAACATGTTTCCACTTGTAAACTATCGATATTTGGGAATATCTGAAAGAAATGTAATATTTTAGTAATCTATAAAAATAAATGGGTTAACTGTAAGATTGACGATCGGAAAAGTTTAACAATTTTATATTTTAATAGTTGTTATATAAAAAATGGCTAAAAATCCTTACTTGGTCATTAGGTTGAAGCGACAAATAGATGTAATACTATTAAATGTGAAATTTCAATCCGATCGGAGGTCAGTCCCCGCATAAACTAAACATTTAAAAACATATTATCATATAAAAAATTTAAATTTTATTTGTTTTTTAACTGATTTTAATCAACTTGATCTTACTCGCACAATATTTCGATGCTACAATTAACTGAAAATGTATGTTAAAAACCGAAACACAACATTTTTAGTTTAATAAAAAGTATTTTCAATTTTAACTACTACAAAGCAGTAAAAATAAACGATTTGTCTTTTTAAATAACATAAGCATAATTTGAATTAAAAATTGTAATTAAATTAAAATGAATTGTAAGAAAATTATAATAAACTAGCAGATCCCAGCCTTCGAAATTCGAGTGCAAATTCCAGGAAATTTTATTTTTTCATTTTTTTCTTTCAATGTTTTTTTAATCGATATGTATATAAAATTTATGAATATTTAAATAGAATTCATTAAAATGTGAATTTTTAAATAAAATTCATTAAACACACACATAGCATTGTACAGTTTTTTATTTTAATCTTTATGTAGCAACTTTAAATGAATTTACGTCCAAAAATGTACCAGATGGAGCAAATCTGTAAATATGGTGTACATCTGCAACAAATACCTTACAAATGGCACATTTTTTGTCGGTTGGTAATTGCAGGTCTAAAATATGCCACAAGAAATCGTCTTGCCTATTAATATTATAGATTGAAAATAAAAATACAAAACGGAAAATATGGTTTAAAGCAGTGCTTCTCAAACTTTTTCATATTGCGGCTCCCTAAATTCCGAAACTAAAGTTTCATTGGTGCAAACAAAATCATTCAGACATGGGAACGTTACCATATTTCCTTCGTTAATAGAGTTTGACCATGAACAAAGTTTTTGTTGAAAAGCAATAAGTTTTGTATTCAAAACTAAAATATTGGTTTCTTTTCCCTGCAGAGAAAGATTTAATTCATTTCTTTTAGCAAAAAAAATCTGCTAAATATGATGCTAAACACATCCAACTTTCATCACTAAAGTGCGTAGCAAGATCTGGTTTTTTATCTAAAAGAAATAATCGTAATTCATCTTTAAGTTCTAAAATTCTATTTAAAAGTTTTCCACGTGAAAGCCACCTTACTTCAGTATGATATAACAAAACCTCATGCACTGATCCCATCTCCTTACATCAAATATTAAACAATCTCGAGTTTACAGCACGATTTTTTACAAAATTAACAATAGTTGTAATGTCACTCAAAATTTCACTGAGTTTGGAACACATTCGTCGAAAAACTAAATGTTCTCTGTGTATTACGCAGTGAATATGTCGCGCATCTGGTGATACTTTTTGTACTTCTGCTTTGAATCCATAAATTCTCCCAGTCATCGCTGCTGCACCATCTGTACACACTCCTACACATTTTGACCATTCAAGTTTATTCTCTGAAAAGAACTCATCTACTTTTACAAAAATATCAATACCTCCTGTTGAAGTTAATAGCTCCCGACAAAAAAGTAAATCGTCATGAATTTGGAAGTTATACTGATATCTTACAAAAACCATTAACTGCGCGTAATTTGTTATATCAGTAGATTCATCAATTTGTATCGCGAAGAAGTTGCTCTGTTTAATACGAGATATTAATTGGGTTTTAATATTATATCCCATGCTATCAATTCTTCTTTTCATAGTATCGTTTGAGATAGGAATAGACTTCAAAGGATTAGCAATTTTTTCACTGTATATAGTTTCACAAATTTTAATTGCTGCTGGTAATATAAGATCTTCTTCTATCGTATAAGGTTTTTTGTTTTTTGCAATTAATAGGGCAACTTCGAAAGATGCTTTTAGCAGGTCATCATTAAGTTTTGTATATTTTGTAAGAGAACCAGTTTGTTCCTTTTTATCTGCTGCCTTTCTTTGAAAAAGTTCGAGTGGCTTACTTTGATATTCTGGGTGCAAAGTAGTTAAATGACGCAGTACTTTTCATGGCCTCATACTATCATTTGATAGTTGGGTGAAACAAATTACACACATAGGTCTTTCTAGATTATTAAATGTTGACGAAATAAATCCATATTTCAAATAATCAGTATTATATTTACGATTCTTCAATTGAGGTGTATTATCTGCGGCGACTTTTCTCTTATTACCAGTTGTTAATCTCGATATTGAAGTAGAAGTTCCTGATAAAGATGATAATTCTACTGGTTCTTGTATTATTAGCCACTTATCCATTTTTAAACCCGTACTAAAATCGTTAAAATTTTAAGAAAATAATAGTTAAATTTATCACCTAATTAAAAGAAATAATAGTAATTACCTTGAATATAGAAAGAAATATAATTATTTTATAATATTTAATTATACTTTTTTTTGCTTTAATATATTCACTTTTTTAACTTTTTTAATATTACATAAAAAAAAAAACTACAAAAATCGTCAATGTTGAAAGCACATCACTAAATGAAGATAAAATTTAAAAATGTGCTTGTTTTTGCAAACTAACTAAGCCTACTGCGGAAATAAATTTTTCAATTTAATAAAATTCTAGGAAGTTAAAAAATATGCTTCTGTGTAGCTAAGCCTACTACGAAATCTAATTTTATAACATTTAACAAAGTTTAAAAATATGCTTCTGTGTAACTAA
The DNA here is from genome assembly GCA_963682025.1 of Cordilura impudica. Classification (NCBI taxonomy): domain Eukaryota; kingdom Metazoa; phylum Arthropoda; class Insecta; order Diptera; family Scathophagidae; genus Cordilura; species Cordilura impudica. Next base: position 240,270,944 of record OY821518.1, read on the forward strand.
GCCTACTGTGAAATTTAATTTGAACAAATTTGACGATTTTAAATTTAGGAATACACCATTTTCTAAGAAATTTATTAAATAAAAAAAAATATTTTAAAGACTAAATACATAAATGTAGAAATACGTAAATGTTTTGCGGCTCCTTCAAAAAAGTTCTACGGCCCCCTAGGGGGCCGCGACTCACAGTTTGAGAAGCACTGGTTCAAAGAACTATTTTGTGGTTCAACTTTAAGTAACTGAAATAAACGAAGGACAAACGACTACTATAAAACTATAAACTGAATTTCAATTTGAAATTGACTTTACTGAAAATTATTTGAATGAATTATAAACTTAATGTAAAAATTGTATGTGTATATTATTATATGGAATATTTATTTGTTAGAATATTGTTAAAGTACTAAAGAAACACATCATATCCGAATACAAACTTCTTTCGTCAGGATCAAAATGATCCTAAAATATTTTTTTAAGAAAAGTTATTTGTTTTAAGTATTGTTTTTTTAAGAAAAGATATTTTTTGAAAATTTTGTAAGAAAATTTATTTTTTTCTAGTACTAGTTTAAGAAAATTTACCTTTTTAAGAAAGGTCTCTTTTAAGAAAATTTTCTTTTTTAAGAAAAATTACTTTTTAAGATAATGAACATTTTAAGAAATAATACTTTTTTTAAATAACGCAGTTTTTTGAGAAAATGTATTTCTTTAAGAGAATTTACTATTTTTAGAAAAAGTACTATTTTAAAGATAAGACACTTTATTAAAAAATACTACTTTAATAAAGTACCTTTTTAATAAAAGGTAACTTTTTACTAAAGTATACATTTTTTAAAGGTTATTTTCTAATAATGTGTACGTTTTTAATAAAAGGTACTTTTTCAGGAAAAGCTATTTTTTAAGAAGTACTTTATTAAGACAAGGCACTTTTTTAAGATAAGGTAACGAAAAAGTATTAGTTTAAAGAAGTCACTTTTTTAAGAAAGGCTGCCTTTTTAAGAAAAGATACTTCTTTAAGAAAGGGTACTGTTTTAAGAAAATTTACTTTTTTAAGAATATGTATTTTTTTAAGAAGCGATATTTTTATAATAAAAGGTATTTTTTAAGAAAATAATTTTTTTTAAGAAGAGATATTTATTCTTCCTCGTTATCCTATCCGCCAAAAACATCGCTTGCTTTTTTGATGTTTTTCTTCCTTCACTAAGAGTGTAAATGTGTTCTTCCCCGCAATTAGCCACATAATGTGTATACGTACGAAAGCAAAAGAAAGTTTATTATGTCAGTGGTGGTCACTGCGTAGTGCGCACGCTAAATAAGAGCTTTATTTGCGTAAAAAAGTGATAAAACTCAGAGAAAAAAGTTAGTATTTAGAAAAATTAGCTAATTATAACAATTGTCGTAAAGGTAAATTTTTGGCTTAGAACTTTTGCCAAATTATTAGTCGACAGAAATTTCTGACTGCCGCCGAGCTGAATGCTTGACAAGTGGTCAGATGAAAATAGTGATGAAGAGGAGATATTTGGTCAACATGCAGACTCCGTTGATATCATCATAACGTCACCCGATGCCGTTGATGCTGTAAGTGACAATGAGGAATTGGACGACGATGTTCAGTTGTTACGCGATGAACCGAAACTACATCATTTGGTCAACCAATAATAATAATTATCGAATTCGGATTCGGGACAAAAAGCTGTATTGGCCGTTGATATCGAATGCATTAGACGCGGCTATGGTAAATGCGTGGAAATTACATTGCCTTTGTCGAAAACACTGTTAATTTAATTTAATAAAAAAAGTATTCTCTTAAAGTTTATGTTGTACTTAATGCTCAGATATGTACATAATTTCTTAAAATTGCTTTCGTTGTAAACTAAATATTTATTGTGGAAAATAAACCAACTTTTTTGTTTACATAGCTTTTGTTGCTTTTGTTTTGCACAATACTGTATTAAAAAATATGTGGGAATACACGGATGATTAATAATATTTACATTGGGACATACATACGTAATTGCGCCTAACATAATGCTGCCTACACACCAGGCAACGGTTGCTTCAAAGTGTTGTAGCAACGTGTTTTGTTTGTTGACTACACACGTGGCAACGAGTGCCGCAACCTCATTACTGTGTGTAGCTGTGGTACAGAAAAGACACAAGCGGAAGAAAAATATGATTTATTTTTTTATTATATTCTATTTTTAATTGTTCGTATGCTTTTTTTTAGATGTTTATTTTTATAAGTTACGTCCCACAGCTCTCTCAAATTTTTATATTCGTTAATAAAGTTAACATAATATTCATTATTCTCAATAGCCATTTTCTTGTTTTCCTGCATTCCGCTTAACATTACTTCGCACGAACCTTCCGATTCGCTTGTTTTCGACGAACTGAAGAAGTAAATGCAGTAAACAATGATACACACGTAGCAACGGTTGCCTCAACCATCCCAAAATATCAAAACTTTTTTATAATTCTGGCAACGGTTGATACAACACGAAAATCAATGGGCAACAGAGCTACACACCAGGCAACGGTTGATTCAGCATGGCTGTGTTGAAGCAACCGTTGCCTAGTGTGTAGGCAGCATAACAGCTGTTTGTATACAACAGCCAATTTTTCAATGTACCAACAGCTATGTTGCCATAAGCAGCTGTTGTCAGATACTTTGTCACGTAGAAAAAGAACATATTTTCATTGAAAAAAGAAACATATGACTTTCTATAAATATTTTACACAAGCAATGTTTGAAAGAGATCACGTGTTCAAATTTTTGCACTGTAAGAACATAAAAAAAATTTCGTCTGTTATCTATCAGCTTTAAAACAATTTCTATCACAAGAGGTTGATTTATATAAGAGCTTTGATTAAAAATGATGCGATATTTGTTTTTAGACTAATAATTTATATAGTCTTATGGAAATTAAAGTCCATCTCAGAGAGAACATTTGTGTGGAGACTATGTCTTAAATTGCATAAATTTTGCCAATTTCAATACAGATCGTTCTTGAGCTAATCAAAGCTTGTGTGCCAATATTTAACCAAATACATACATATTCATCGAAACACTGGTAGACGTACGAAAATAGCTAAATCATCAGAAAGTTGTTCTGAGCGATCAGTATAATAAAGGATAAGCCAAGTGTTTTACAGTAAACAGTGTTTACAAGGTTCCTTTCTAAAAATTATTTTCACCTTCGTATATTTGCATATTGTAAAATATAATTTATTACTTACCGTATTCAATTGTTTAAAAATGTTCTGACGACGAGCCTCTTCCCAAGCTTCCTTAGAGTAGAAACGTAAAATTGTCATATTTCTTCACTTTGGTAGAAATCAAAAGTACGAACCAATCAGAACAAAACTGAAAATACAAATGATCAATTAAGTATTAAGTAACGATCAATGGAATAACGATCAGTAAATAATAAATAAAACTAACGACTACACAAATGAAGTCGACATACATACTTTCTTACAGGTTTATGTTATTGTTGCAGCATTCAGGTTGTTCTTGTTGTTTATTCTGTGGTTTCACAGTTCCTCTGCTGGGGGTTATCACTCTGGCGAACTATAGACGTAAATGTATTTTTTGTTTATACCGGACTGAAAGGACGGTTAGGGAGGATCGGTATTACAAGAAAACAAAATATTTGTATTCAATAATCATATGTTCACAACATCAATCTCCAATTGCACTGTTAAAACTGATAACAGAAATATTATTTTTCAACATTTCCTTCAATACAAAATTAAGATTATGACAATTTTATAATAATTTGACGCAATATATTCATAATATTTTGTTAGTTTATTGAATTATTTATGTTAGTTTACTGAACTGTTAAATAAAAAAAAATTAATTTAATAATTCCTACACAAAATTAAGTTGTTTAGCTGTCAACTTTCCCACACGTGTCCACAATGTTCTGCGTTAGTGCGTTACTTGAGTTACATTAGTGAATGGATATGAAAAGAGTTTTTATTTCACTCTCTTTGTTTTTTTACCGGCATTGGTTGCTCTCTTTGAATGTTTTTTTTTTTTTTTTTCGATTCTAATGATGGGAAAATTGGTACAAATGTACTTTTTTGGTACTGTTGCACGTAAAATTAAATAATTTTAAAATTTTTTCTTTGTGGTTTTTTCATATACTTGTTGCAATTTTTTTATTAGACATTCGAGTAATAAGTATAGTTTGCATATTGTAACGCTTGGTGCACACATAATTAGGCGTTGACAAACAAATACTCCACAAAAAATAATTTAAAAAAAATCTGTAGACGAATTTAAAAGTTGTGACAATTCAAAAAACAACTACTAAAATAAATATTTTACAAAAAAAAAAAATACATAAAAGGTTTTAAATTACTTTAGTTTCTCTTTCAAATGAATTCATAAAGGTTTGTATTTAAACAAATTTGGTACCTCTGGAGAAATCGAAAAATGACAACTGATAAAAATATTACTGTAATAAAAGTAGGCCAAGGGGACTAAAAACAGGCTATTTATAATTTAACATACACAATTTTAAATTTTTGTTAGTCCGATTTAGCGATGTCCGTCCGTAAACCATGTAAACCTTGTTATTAAACTACAGGTCGCAAACATTAACAGCGTTCATCCTATCGGCCATAAGGATGAACGCTATTGAAATTGTCGAAAATCGGTTCATGTACAGACCTAGTCCCCATACAGATGACCCCTATGAAATAGACTTAAATTGCCATAATAGCCAAATTATGATATAGATCTTGGTGAAATTAGGTTTATGTATGTTTATTACATCCATTTATCAGTAGTCCGTAAATAAATCCTATAGGCCAATTCGTAGTCATAGCCTCCACATGAAGCTGATTCTCGATCGTCACATAAATATATCAAAGAACAAAAATATTGCATAGATTTTTCTCAAATTTTGTTTGTATACATTTAAAAAAAAGAGACCTAACCACACACGCTACATAAATGTAGCATTCGATATGAACTTTTTCATAACCGATGGCAAAAAATTAATAACAATGCAACTCAAATTTGGTTTATGCTTATTTTCTTTATCGAATTACGTGGACCTAAGAGGTTGGGTCTCTAAACGCATGGTATAGGTCTAGACCGACTATAATTTTCTAAATTGTTTTTGATTGCTTTCATTTTATTTAAAATATATACATTTGAAATATATACTTAAATATATACATACATAACTTTTTTTTAATTTAAAATATACTACATGAAGTGAAAAGTACGTGGCCTCACATAGATATGACGTGATAAGTGCCAATTTTGTCTGTTTATTCGGTAGGGCCAATTATTAGAGAAATTGTGTCAAAATTTCCTGACATTTCACAAATTAGAAAAAAAGTTGCCGTTATAAAAATAATGCTACTTTTAAAGTTTGAGAAAAACTGGATTGCAATGAGTTTCGTGTTTTGATTAAACATCTCGGAGTTGTCTTGGAAAAAAGCTTACTTTTAAACAACATATTATGGCTACGTGCCAAAAAGCTATAAAATCATTTAAAGCATTATGGCCACTTCTAAATAGAAGGTCATTTCTAAACCCCGAAAACAAAAATCTCCTATTCAAAAGTGTTATAAGGCCAATATTAACATACGCGTGTCCTATTTGGAGTGACGCTGCCAACTGCCACCTAAAACGCTTACCAATTATACAAAACAAATGTCTTAAAATGATAAATAAAAAGAAAGAGGTTATGAAAAAATTATCGATTTCATAACAAGGATTAACAACAATTATTTTGCCAAAATTGAAAATTCCTCTTACCCACTGATAAGAGAATGTAGAGAAGTAACATAAAATTAAGAAATCACCAAATTGAAAATTATATGGTTATAGAGGTCAATTATTTCTAATAAACCTTCTATAAGCATATAAATATTTTCAGATAGTATTTGAAAATGATTTAATAATCATATAAAGGTTTTTTTCCCTCCCATTTTCCTTTAAAAATCATTAAAAAATAAAATAAAAACTATTTAATGTCTTTAGATCCTATATATTATTTGTTGCAATATCTATGTAAAGATAAGATCTCATATGTAAATATCAAATTTGTTAAAATAAGTAAATAAAGGAAGAATATATAATTGAAAAAAAAAATTGAAATTGTTTTGATTAAACATTTTTTTTTGATGGGAAAACATACTGTCTAAAAGAATGGATTGATAAACATTATGGTTAATCTTCGCCGTCATATTCACTGCTTAGAAGGTGTTATTCCGAACTTAAACGTGGTCATTCGGTGAGATCGTCCTAGTCGTCCAAATGAGGCAGATACCGAAGAAAACGCAGGAAATGTACGTTCGGTTGTATTGGATTATCGAAAAATTAAAGTGATTGAGGTTGCTGGCATCATAAAGATATTTACAGAGTGAGTTCGGTATATATTACATGATCATTTAAAAAGCTTTCTGCTCAATGGGTGCCGAGATTTTCAACAGCTGAACAAAAACTGAAACGTGTTCAAGATGCAAAGTTTGCTTTGGAGATGTTTGAAGTAAGTTCAACTGAATCTTTACATCGATTTATAACAATGGACGAGACGTGGATTTATTATTATATACCAGAGTCCAATAGACAGTCTGCGGAGTGGTTGCATGCGTGTGAAAGTTGACCAAAGCGGCCAAAGACTCAACAATCGCCTGAGAAGGTAATGACCGTGTTTTTGGGAGGTATGAGAAAGGAAAAACAATAACAGCCTAGTACTATGTTGAGTTATTAGACAGTTTGGACGAAGTAATTAAGAAAAAAAAACGACCCACTTAAATCAGAAAAACGTCGCATTCATCTGCTTTGGTTTCTGGATTGAAGTCTTTACATTACGAATTGCTTCTCCACCCCCCGTATTCTCCAGATCTGGCCCCCAGCGATTATTAGTTATTTCCAAACTTGAAAAGATGGCACCAGGGAATGAGATTTTTCTCAAATGAATACATATCATATTAGACACGGAAGCCTATTTTGAAGAGTTTGACAAATCGTACATTTCCAAGGGTATCGAGACGTAGAGGATCGTTGGAAGAAGTGCATTTCACTTAACGGAGATTACGTTGAAGAATAAAATTGTTTTCAAATGTGGCGTGGCACACCCATACAAATTAAATATTAAATGTCATATATCTGGAGTACTGCATTTGTAAGAGCCTTGTAAATTTGCGGGAGCCCACGAGCTATTTATATGATTATTCGATCAAAAATTGGCGTGGCACCGCCCATTGTGCTGGAGTACTATAAAAGAGAAAGCCTTGACACTTTGTACGAGTCCATCAGATATTGATGTGAGTAGTCAGTTAAAAGACGATTAGTGGGCGTGGTACCTCCTATACAAAAAAAATATAAAGTGATATGAAAGCGGCAATCTTTAAACTTTTGACAAGCACATAAATTAGCAATGTGAGTAGTCGTAGAAAATATGGGTGGAATCGGCAAATTCAAAAGTCGCCAAAACCGAAAATCGAGAAAATAAAAATCGCCAAAAAAAAAATCTTCAAAATCAAAAATAGGCGAAATCAAATTCGCTAAAATGAAATATTGCCAATGGTATTCTAAATTCAAGGCCAATAAATAGTTAAGTGAAGCCGGATTTAATTTGGAAAAGCCATGTCTGCTCATGGGCAGCTTTATGTACCTTGTTCCATAGTAGGAACGCCGAAAAATTTGTTAATTGTTGCACCGAATGAAATAACAAAAAATTTTGTATATCAGCAAGCACTGAAATAAAAGAAAATATAAAATAAGTAAAATAAAATATTTTAGTTTCACAATACAAACTTGATTATAAACCTTATCAATTAGTCTCGGTAAGCTTTAACGAAGCTCGACAAGTCATACTAGTACCTATATATATGTATACGTTTAACAAACTACTACTATACTTTTAACAAACCCATGTGTAAATTATTTCCAAAATATTTAAAAATTGAAATTATTTCAAAACCAAAGCAAGTCCTTGTTTGTTGGAATCGGTTAAAAATTTTAATCGGTTTATACAATTTTAATTTTTGCTTACAACTTACGCTAGGTCATTTTAAAAATATACTTTCACTGTAATACCGCGTTATATATTAATTTCTTTTAAAATCCACCATACATATACATATACGCATATTTCCTTTGAGAACACTATGTGATGTTAACTATATCCATTTTAAACATCCTTAGATCATGGGGACTTTCCTCCATTTAAATTAGCAGAAAAAATTTCATTCGTTCCAAATAAAGTAAAATAAATAATTATTGATCAAACATTGAAATTCTCACGATTTTACATATTGAAAAATGATCGTGTCTAGTATAATATATTGAAAATAAAATGATATCTGTAGTCTAGCATGTTACAAGTGAGCAACAAGTCAACCGTGACTTATCTCTCTTATATACATACTATGTTGCCATAAAATAAATTCAAAATTACATGTAATATTTCATATTGCACATGAAATTTTAATTTCTTTAAAAACTTAAAAATCCATATTTACATCAGCAAATAAAATAGCAAACAACAGCTGATCACATAGTACACCGCAAAAACATATGTATGTACATATCTGAAAAACTTGTATGTTGCATAAGATTTTTTTCGTGGAAAATATCAACAACAATTTTACAACTTACGAATTCCCCGAATACATACAGATAAAGCGGCAACACTGATACATCTCTTTAGTATAAAAAAAAATACTATCATGCAATATATTAGTCTGCTTTTTACGGTCAATTATTTTTTTTTATATACATTTTCAAGTTCAAATTTGTAACGATAAGAAAAAATTTCAACAGAGAAAAACAACAAAAACTGAACAAATGCCAGACTGATTTTGGTGACGCGCAACAAGTGTTTAATAAAGATATAGCAAAATTTCTATAATGCATATACACTCGTTCTTTTTTTTTTTTTTTTTTTTGATAATATACATAGTTTCCATGCAAGGAAAAAAAATAAAAATTTAACACATTGAAGCAAAAAAAAACAAGTAAGAAAATTATAGTGAGCCTAGACCGACTCTGCAATACCATATGCCATGCGTTTAGGGAGAGGGATGTAGGAAATAAGCATAACCCAATTTTTGGGCTGTTCTTATTAATATGTGCCGTACAAATACGAAAAAGTTAATATCTGTTATTTTTATATGGGGAGGTCTAGGTCAAAAAATGGATCATGGCCATTTGTATTAAAATCTCTTACTTTTCTCAAAAACATATATAAACAAAATTTAAAAAAAAAATATTCTATATTTTTGATAGATTTAAGTGAAGATCGGGATTCAGCTTTATGTGGGGACTATGACTTTATATTTGGACTACTGACTATTGGGTATATTTTACATTTGGTAGTTACAAATATCAACACAAACTCATTATACCCGGATTACAGAGTAGTATAGGGTATAGAGGTCGTTACTCCGATAAAGAAACACCTATAAGACCAAGTTGTGTTATTATATTCAAATATTATTTGAATTATTTGAATGTTTTATTAAATCTAATTCATATGATTTTTAAGCTAAATAAAAGTTTAATTTTACTGATAATTAAATTTTAACTGAACTTTCAGTTATCGGTACAAAGGAGATATATGACTACAAAAAATATTTAGAAATAATAAAACTATTGTGCAAATGTAAATAAGTTATGATGAAATTGTTGTTAGTGAATTTTGAATTTTCATGGCTAATAATAGAACAAATGGTAGATAAAAAAAAGAATCTACGTAGGTATTTATTTGAAATATGTAGTATTAAATCGTATTGCGCTGTTAAAAAGATCTTATAAAAAACATTTGTTTTTTTTTTGTTAATTCTTAATTTAATTAACCAGAATGTGTTTCACCCCACCAAATCTATAATGTCAATAGGCAAGGCGATTTCTTGTGGCATATTCTACACCTTCAATTACCAACCGAATTTGATAAAAATTATACCATTTGAAAGGTATTTCTATGCAGATGTTCACCATATTTACAGATGTGTACCATTTGGTACAATTTTTTTTTTACCAAATGGTACATATACGATGCTATGTGTGTGTTTATTAAATTTGTGTTGAATTGTGAATTAGCTAAAATTGATTAGCATACCTTTAGGCTCTTATAAAATTATTTTCGAATGAAAAAATAAAATTTCGTAGAATTTGCACTGCTAGTCTTAATTAATATCAAAAAAAAAATGTTTCCAAATAATTGTATAAAAACTATTTCAAATTTGTTTTCACTAATTTTCAACACGTACCATACAAAGGGCGTATTATCTGGGTTATTTGCGAATTAATATTCACGTTAGGCCTCAAGGAATGTAACAGCTAATTAAGGGAAAATTACAAAAAAATATGTTATAAAAAAAAAAAACAAATGCATATGGAGCCTAGGTCGAAAAATTACCGCAAAACAATATACATATGTTTTTAATAAACACACATAATCAAAATTTGACTGAGATCTATATAATAATCTAGATCTTATTGCAATTTAAATCGATATCATAGGTACATTTAATAATTTATTAGAAAAAGGAAAATAATTCAGCTTAGTTAATTGTTTCTCGTCTCCAATAAATAGTTTATAAAATATATATACAGTAGGTGTAAATCCCAACTGGGACAACTCTATTTTTCCACAAAGAAAATAATTAAAAACATAATTTGTTTATATGTTAGATTATTTTAATACCTTTTTATTAATATAAAGAAACATTAAATTCATACAGTAGAAATATTTAACAATTAATAATTAAGAATAATACAAAAAGAAACATGACCAAACCAACATATTTTAAGATATAATCTAATTTTAGTACTCTATTTAAGACAACATTCTTAAAACTAATTAGCATTGATTGTACTAGTTTTTTTTTTTTTTCAATATTTAGGATTTATATTCTGCCATCCTTCAAGTAAAACCTTTTCGAGATCAGCTTTTAAGGAAATGTTGTAATTTTAAAGCCATTGTTCCAAACAATCCCATAAATTCTCAATTGTGTTAATTCCAGGGCCTTACATTGTAAACTTTGTGTTTGGGGTCGTTGTCTTGATAAAAATATCAATCGTCACCAAGACCAAGTCTTTCAACCGATCTTGCCAAATTTGCTGTTCAAAATATTTAGATGTACATAACTTTTGTTCCATAATTGATCAATAAAATAAAGAACTCCAGATTCTGTTGCGAAAAAAGGGCCCCAAACCAAGTTTAGTAGCTGGTTTTAGATTTGTAGGCAACAGCCCTTCATTGGGCTTTCTCCCGAAAAGGCTAAATTTGTTCTCGTCAGTAAATAAAAACTTTTGCCAAAACGGAAAATCGCGTAGTCTGCAGTTTTTAAGGAAACGCTTTTTCTTATTATTTAAGGAAACGCTTTTCTTGACCGGTCCTTTTGAAATTTTATACACTATTTCTGCACATAAATCACCAGGTAATCAGGAAATTTTTTTTTATTTTTTTACCATTTTTTTCCCCATTTTATAACAACAAATTTACCGAAATTTTATAGCAGAAATCGTGTTTTTCACTTCAAAATGCTGCCAAAAATAAAAAAAATCTTCCGATAACCTCGGGAAGCATATCACCTTTTAAGCACATTTCCATTATTTTATTTCACATGATCCGGTAACGAGTTATGTTCACCGCAAAGCAACTTTTTTTTCGAGGCGCTTCCGGAGATTTGCTGTCACGGACTTATTTATTAAAATTTTTTCAAAGATACTTCAAATGTTATACTATAACGTGTATATGAAATAAATAATCCAACATTATTCAGATCTTCACAAAAAATTATGAAAATACGCCTTTTTCGCCTTTAAAACCTTAAATACCTTATTTAAATTGAATAGTCGTATACTTTGTCCCAGTTATGATTACTCCTACTGTATAACAGCCCTGAAACACATACTTACATTATTTCCATTATACACAGTTAATTTATAAATCAAATTAAAAAAATTATAGTTTGCAATTTTCTACAGAGAAAATTAAATTTTTATTTCTAAATTTTTTCTCGTTTGTGATTCTCATAACAAAAAATTCATTTCGCATAATATCTTAACAGTTATTCCTATTACTTCAATATAATTCTCTGCATAATATGATGTAATTTTATTTTCGTATTGCAAATTTAAACATTTACATTATTTAAAAATAAAATATTTTTTCTAATAGATAAGATTTTATACAAATAGACTATTTGATGATAATTAAATTAAACTACTACAAAAATTACCACAATCAAGTATCAGGGGAAAGGAAAGTGTATGACATGGATGACATTTAGATCGAACTATAATTAACTAAGGACTTGGCAATACAAACATTCAGATGAATTAAAAATCTTAAGTTTATACTCAATGTCATTTATTGCTATGCCTTTAAGAGAGCCCAACCTTTGGGCACAGATAAAGATCTTATTTTTTTTTTTAATTTATTTACAAAACTTCACTCAAATCAATTATAGTTCAGCGTTTATGAAGAAGCCTATTTTTTTGTTTACTAAAGTCAGTCAATGCAATAGTAATAAAAACTCATTCAAAAATATAAAAATAAAATTGAAAGCATTCAATATTGCAATCAATGAGGAATTGTAGTGTCTAAAAATTCTTGGGAGTAGTACACTAATCGACTTAAGTTAGTTTAAGTTTTTAAATTTGTCTTTTCTAAATTTAACTTAATAAAAAATTAATCAAACTTAAGTCAATTATGTGTAAGCCTAACTGTCAAAGGACATATCACTTCATTACTTTACTTTTAAAGGCCTTTCCAATTATTATTAATTTGTTACTAACAATTATTTGCATTTTCTCATTACGATGCTCAGACAAAGAGTTGTCTCTGATGCTTTTAATCTCTTTTTAATTTTTTCATATTCTTCCTCCTTTAACTCAGCTTCATTAAACATTTTCTGTGGCTTGAGCTTCTTGCGATATACTGAAATTTTAATCTAAATGTGCATATGTTTTGCAGCCTGCGCACTTATTTCATCCAAATTTTTCCGTGCACTTTCTGTCATATCATCCAGAGATCGCCTTGTTGTCATAATTAAATCATCTGTACTTTTCGCAGCTGTTTCAGCAATACCCAAAACTTCTGAATTAATACGACCAATTACCCACTCGAGACCCTGACGTCCCTTGCCAGCATTCATGCTAATGGAAGAGGTTAGCATATCTTCCATGTAGTGCGAGAGAGGAACACCATGTACACTAACTGAAGCCTCTTGTTTTAATAAAGTTTTCGAGGGATCTGTTGGATGGGGTACATAATATATTACCTCGTCCACAGAAATGTGACGACAGAAAGTCAAATTGATAGTTTTTAAGATCATTGACCTATTGGCAGGATCCACTGTTGATCTTTCGCTTGCAAAACAGGATTTGGCAGTACCAATTAATTTATGAGTCCATCTGGGAAAGTACCATTTGGATTGTACTAAACGGTGCGTATGTAAAACACCACCGACCACTTTCCGCTCTACCACATCAGTGCCGATGATGGAGGGTGTCATGGGATTAGGATATTTACGCCATGCCGCCTGTGTTACTGTTTCCCACGGATGGTTGAATGTATGTTCAGACGTCCAGATTTTCATTATGCAAGATATGTGTGCTTAAATCGATTTCCGTGTTGTGCTATGTCGTCGTCGTTTATAAGAGCAGCAGTGATCAACCAAACGCCCTCTTAAAGCTGTGTCCAGAGATCAGCAGCCTATTGTACAAAAAAAAATATATAAAGCAAAAAATACAACAATAAATTTTTATTTATAACGATATTTCTACAAAAATATATTTTTTTTTTTAGATGCACGTAATAACCTTTTAAGTGAATAAGAAAAAGAAAAGACTACTGGCCAGTGATGCCACGAAATTTTTTTCAGAAATCCCTACGCTTATAAAAAAAAATCCCTGGCAAATGGCAAGACCAATAAATACTACTTACAGAAATGATAAAATTAGTACAACAGAAAAAATTAAAAACAACAATTACAGAAAATTTAACATGACTAAAAATTTCGCAATTATTTTTCAAAACAATAATTATTGAATTAATTTTAAACTTTATTTACAAAAGATCATACTATTTTTTTCTAGAACAATCAATCAATTGTCAATCACCCTAGATTGATAACAAAGGGGAAAATACCACCAGAGACACGAAGTCCATATTGTGTTTACTCATGAGACCAAATGAGAGGCCCATTTTATGCCGTATATATTGTAAAGATCCCTGTCATCTATTTTTCGACTACTATTCTGAGTGATATGATTAGAAAATACAGCTAAACAATTTCGATTTTTTTTGTCAGCTATCAACTTAACCACCAATATCTTTTATTTTCATATTTATTCATTATTGAGGAATAGGGATGGTATAATTTTGCTGTGCTCCTAGCTATGGTTACAGATACGTGAGGTTTTTTCGAGCGTTGAGATAAAAAATTTGGAAAAATATATAAAATTGCGCCAATTTTACTAGTAAAAAAGTGTGCAAAAGGGTTGCCAAAACTAAGATATTTAATAAATTAAACTTTTTTAAGTTTATTTTGGAGTCAAAAAATTCGAATTTTAAGTTAGATTTGATAGCGGAATTTTATACCCTTAAAATAGAAAATATGCACTTGAAATTAAAAGAAAAATGCCGAAAAGATTTTGAAGGTTGTATTTTATCTACAGTAGCCCAATAAAGTCTACATACAACAATATAAAATCAATTTTTTTGGAATTTTATTAATTCAAACATTATTTTATATGCTGAGTACACACGATGGAACATTAAAAGAAACATGCGAAAAAACATGTTTCCATTTTTTAATACAGAAGATGCACAGTGGATATTATAAGGTGAATGCATCTTATAAGTAATTTTTGCAAATGTTTGAAATTAACCATAAAACAAAATCTATCGTAAAGCTAAGATGTCAAGCAATAATTATTTTCAGAAATTATAGTTATTATGTCAACAGAAGTATTCGAAAATGGCGACACAACACACTACTTTCAACTTTAAAGATTTGGGGAAATAAAATGATACTATATTCAAGGGCATATTTTTAATACTTATAATTATTTTTTTAGGATTGGTCTACCTTGTTGGAAAGGGTATCTTGTCTAGATTCTATTTTTTTATGAGTTTTGTACATATTGTTAGCAGATTTGAAATTTATTCATTTGAAATATATAATGTTTTTTAGCTCACCTACGCAACTTTGACTAGGATTTTAACTGTTGGCGCCGTTTGCCGCCGATCTAGTTTTAGCATCGAATTAAAGTTTAACTTATTATCTAAAAGATATTTCAAAACAAGCTGCCTTTTCTTGCCTATAAACAAATGGCATGCAAAAATGTTGAGCAACTCAGAAATTAAAAAAAAAATTGTAAATTTAATTTTTTTATCTTTGTAAAACAAAAAAACAACGGATCTAAAAATGAATAATTTTAAGTGCTCTATGCGCCTATTAATTCTTGCCTACATTGAAAGTGATAAGAATCTGTTAAGTGTTAAGGTGCTATTACATGATGTGTTTTTTACATATGTACTGTCAAATTTTCCCACAACAAAAGTTGTACACATCGTGTGATACATATGAAACATTGTTTATATACAATACATGAGGAAAGTCACATGTACATTTTTCAATTAGAACAGGTTCTATTTTTGCATGACAAACATATGAAAATACAACACTGCTTGTGGCGAAAGAAAAAAAGAGTAAATTATAAAGATTAATATTGAAAGAAAAATAAATTATTTAATATTAATTAACAATTAAAAAATATATAACTTTATTTTTAACAATAAATTTTTGTAAATTCACAAATTAAATCATCTGTTGTTTACATTTAGAGATTATGTCATACGGAAATACATATGCACGTGTGATAGCAAAAATTATGAATCGTATGTAAAAGACAATTTTGACAGACATGAGGAATTTCATATAGATAAAAAAAAGTGACAGTACATTTGTAAAAAACACATCGTGTAATAGCACCTTAACTAAGTTTTTACGAAAAAACTACCAGTTTTCAGAAGAAAACATACAATTAATATTAAAAAATTTTCAAAAATCGGTAATACCAAAGTTTAAAAAACGTTGGCAAAAGGCGAACAGAACTGTTAAAGTTTTCTTGAAAGAAATGAAGATTGGTTAAATACTGAATTTTTTGTTACTTTGCCAGCAACAGGTAAATCCTTAAACTCTTTACAAAAACGAGGAAGACCATGCAGCTCTTATCAGACATCGTTGAGATCAACAAAAAAAAAACGTAAAAATACTTCCTTATGTAAAGATAATGGATTAGATCATCTTCATGATGCGTATACCCAAGCACTGCGGTCAATTGGTGAAGTAGATGAAGCAAAAATTATTGAACTGTTGAGGTCTTTTTCAAAAGCCAAAAAGAAGGAGGTTCTAAAAACTCTGGAAGAGTCTGAAAATACTCAGCAAAACAAGCTGCGTTTTCGTGCCTATAAACAAATGGCATGCAAAAATGTTGAGCAACTCAGAAATTAAAAAAAAAAAATTGTAAATTTATTTTTTTTTATCTTTGTCAAACAAAAAACAACGGATTTAAAAATGAATAATTTTAAGTGCTCTATGCGCCTATTAATTCTTGCCTACATTGAAAGTGATAAGAATCTGTTAAGTGTTAAGATGCTATTACATGATGTGTTTTTTACATATGTACTGTCAAATTTTCCCACAACAAAATTTGTACACATCGTGTGATACATATGAAACATTGTTTATATACAATACATGAGGAAAGTCACATGTACATTTTTCAATTAGAACAGGTTCTATTTTTGCATGACAAACATATGAAAATACAACACTGCTTGTGGCGAAAGAAAAACAGAGTAAATTATAAAGATTAATATTGAAAGAAAAATAAATTATTTAATATTAATTAACAATTAAAAAATATATAACTTTATTTTTAACAATAAATTTTTGTAAATTCACAAATTAAATCATCTGTTGTTTACATTTAGAGATTATGTCATACGGAAATACATATGCACGTGTGATAGCAAAAATTATGAATCGTATGTAAAAGACAATTTTGACAGACATGAGGAATTTCATATGGATAAAAAAAGTGACAGTACATTTGTAAAATACCAAAGTTTAAAAAACGTTGGCAAAAGGCGAACAGCAATCGAATTATGTAAAGAGACAGCTGCTAAGACCAAAGAAGTTGTTGAGAATATTGAAACTCAAATAAAGTTATTGTCTCCATCTGTAATTGTTAAAAATGAGCAGCAAGTCAAATACCCCTTCATGCTCAACTTGTACAATATGTAAAGCAACTCCAACACAAATGAATGACTTGAAGAGAGTAGCTGCAATACCTCTAAACGAAAATGCTTTTAAGTATGGTTTATCTACACTACATGCATGGATTAGATGCATGGAAATGATTTTGCATATATCTTATAATTATTATTATTATAAATGGTCAGCAACAAAGGAAGATCACCAAAGAATGAAGAAGGAGAAAAAACAGAGTGTACAAAAACTTTTTCGAGAAGAGCTCGGATTAAAAATCGATAAACCACGGCATGCAAGTGGCAACAGCAATGATGGCAACACCGCGAGAAGGTTTTTTTCTAATTTTAATTAACTGCTGAGATTACAGGTGTAGATGAAACACTCATAGAAAGATTTTAGTAATTCTTCGAGCTTTGTCGTCTGGTTTACCTATAGACCCTAAAAAATTTGGGGATTATGCACTGGAAACGGCAAAGTTATATGTTAAAAAATACAATTGGTATTGCATGCCATCCTCAGTCCACAAAATTTTAATACATGGGGAAAGTATAATAAAACATTTCGCAGTATTGCCTATTGGGCAACTGTTGGAAGATGCCCAAGAATCACGTAATAAAGATTACAAACGATACCACTTGCATCATTCTCGAAAGTGTTCACGATCTGCCACTAATAAAGACGTTTTAAATAGACTTCTCTATACCTCCGATCCATATGTGACGTGCATCAAAAAACCACCCGTAAAACTTATAAAAGATTTTCATGAAGACACTTTAAAACTTTTGATGTTTCTACATTTTATAAGTGATTTGAAGAAAGAAACTGAATGATTAATAACATAAATCTCGTTTCTTAATATAAAAATCGTAACTTGACATATTTCTTAAAGTAATATTTTTGTTTATATTTTATTCTTTACCATGAATTAAAATTTGTTTTTAATCAGTACGAATCTAACTCTCTTTACGAACGGTCGTGTAAAAAATTAAAGCGCTTAGAGTACATCTATTTAAAATTAAAAACAAGTGTATATTTTTGTTTTTGCAATTGCCTATTCTTGATCTCATTTGAACTCACGTGGTAGACAATCCAGCTTAAAACAGGAATAAGAATTTAGCGATGGCCCGAGGGGCCAAATCTTCATCAAAAAGAAAGCTTGTGAACAAGATGACAAAACTTCCTCCGGGTTTTGTTAACCCGAACATTGCGTCAACTTCAAGCAACAGATTTAGCCTGCTTGCTGGCCTCAATGATATGGACGTAACTCCCGTATCAAATATTAACGATGTTAAGGAACACAAACCTCCACCCATTGTTGTAGAAGCTAACGCTTCATTTACAGAAATACAAAAGCTGCTTGGTAAGGACTGTATTTTCAAACGTACTTCAATTGGTACCAAAATTTCCGCTCCAAGTACTAAAATGTACGAATGCTACAAACAAATACTTAAAGAGAATAAGATGGAGTTTCATTCTTATGGCTCCAAAGAAAATAGGTTATACACAACCTTTTTACACGGTTTACCCCGCATAACCTCTGAGGAAATCTCCAAGGAGTTAAAAAACTACACCTATCCCCTTCTTCCGTAACTGAAATAGTCACCAAATTCAGTTCAAACAATAATGCAGTTTATAAAGTTCAATTTGTTCGTAAAAATTTTAATCCAACTGCCTTAAAACATGTACGAACAATTTCCAATATTATAATTTCTTGGAAAAAATACAAATCAAAATCCAGGAGCAGACCAAATCAATGCTGGAACTGCTTAATGTATGGCCATGGCGGTGAACATTGTCATCGTAGTGCTGCATGTATGATATGTGCAGAACAACATCATACAAGTGTGTGTCCGTTTAACCCAAATGAAAAAAGACCAGCTGTTTTTACATGCTTTAATTGCAAAAAACATGGAAAAGAGAGAACTGATCACTCTGCAAACGACATCAACTGTCCGTTACGTTCTCTCTATTTGGAAACTAGAACAAGAGTAACTTCCAAAAGTCATAACAACAGCAGGCAACAACAAAATTTTTCATTTTAATCAAAGGTTGATGTCCCAAATTTAGGTAACAACAACACAAATTGTAACAATAACATTAATAATAACAGCAAAGCTACATATGCTAACCAGCTGAAAACAAACAACGATTTATTTAGCATTGATGAGCTTTTTGATATTTTCACTACAGCTATGGATGATTTGCATAGGTGCACTTCAAAAGTACAACAAATCAAAGTTGTAATGTTAATGGTAAAATACGCCCATGGATTATACTAATAATTTAAACGAATTCAAAATGCTCCACTTGAATGCAAATGGCATTTCAAACTTTTCTAAATTAAAACAATTTGAGATACTAATTGAACGAGAAAATATTAAAATAGCGTCTTTGAATGAAACATTTTTTTCAGAAAATCATAGACCCTACTTTAAAACTTATTATTTATATAGAAGTGACAGAACAGATGCAAAAGGAGGAGGAGTAGCTCTGTTAATTCATAAATCTGTCGCTCATAAAAACCTCTTTATATCAAACACTTCATCAATCGAAAGCATCTCAATTGAAGTTATTATAAATAATAGACCTATTGTTGTATCTTCGTTATATTCACCAAGATATACCCATAATGCTGATATCTTGAACCTAACACCTTCCACCAAAGAATATATAGTTTTTGGTGACCTTAATGCCAAACATTGTTCTTGGAATTGCCGTTCAAATAATACGGCAGGAATCGCACTGAACAATCTACAGCAATCAAGCAATTTTTTCATACACTATCCTAATAGTCCAACCCTATTCCCCCATCAACAAAATCGCGAAGCATCCACAGTCGATATTATTTTAAGCAACTCCACTTTAAATATAGACGTAAAAACAATGGATTACGAAATACCATCAGACCATCGCCCCATTATATGTACACTTAAAAGATCAATGGCCTTGCAGGTTGACCTCAATTATTATGATTATAGTGCAACCAACTGGAACATTTATATGAATTTTTTAGACAATAAAATTACATTATTTTCCGATATATACAATACCAAGGCAGTAATTGATCAGGAAATCCAAAAATTTATAAATGTAGTTTTCGAAGCAAGGGATGTGTCTACACCTAAAATAACTCAACAAAATAATTACACATTACCAGAAAGTACTGTGAAATATATAAAAGTAAGAAGAAGCTTTAAAAGAAAAAGCCAACGATCTACAAATATAGCCGAGCAAACTTTTTATAATCAATGTACTAAGTTTCTAAGCAACATGATTGATAAAAGTATTAATTCGGAGCGCAATAAGAAATGGTCTCAATTATTATCCAATTTAAAACCAGGTGATAAGTCATTTTGGAAAATAAGCAGGAACTTGCGAGGAAAAGGAAAAAATCAAATCGCTCACTTTAAAGTTGGAAATACAAAAATAACATCTGATAAGGACAAGGCTGAAGTCCTGGCAAATACATTTGTCCAAGCAAATAACCTCACTTCGAACTATAACCACTCGGCAGATACACTAATAAATACAACAGTAAATAATTTTAAGAAGGAAAACCCCAGTTCTGAATCTGCAATTTATACATCTCTTGAAGAAGTAATGAATATTGTCTCATCAATAAAACCCTCAAAATCCCCTGGATTTGACAATGTTCCCAACCTGCTCTTAAAGAAACTACTACTCAAAGCTCTAAAATTACTGGTTATAATATTTAACAGCTGCATCAAACTCAACTATTTCCCAAACCATTTCAAAAATGCTAAGGTTATAGCTGTCAACAAACCTAGCAAGCCAAAAAATAACCCAAATAGCTATAGACCTATTAGTATATTAAGTAACTTTGGTAAAATATTTGAAAAAATTCTACATTCTCGTCTTAGTGAATTTGTAACGACCAATTCTATTGTTGCTAAAGAACAATTTGGATTTAAAAAAGGACATAGCACTACTCACCAAATAAACAGAATTAAAAATCAAATAATCACCAATAAAAACAATAAACGTTCAACGGGTGTAATATTGTTAGATATTGAAAAAGCGTTTGACACCGTTTGGCATAATGGCCTAGTATTTAAACTTCTTGATGCAAATATACCAAAATATTTATGCAAATTTATTTCAGATTTCATTCACGGCAGAAACTTTAAAGTTGCGATTAATAATGAAACATCATCTCCAAAAACCATTACCACAGGGTTACCTCAAGGATCAGTCTTGTCGCCATTGCTTTACTCGATATATACATCTGACTTCAAAGTCCCGAAATATATGAAAGTTGCTTACTACGCAGATGATACTGCGTTAATTTCTTCAAACAAACTTACAAGTGCACTCCTGAAGAAAATGGAAAAGGGACTTGTAAAATGCAGTAAATATTTTCACAAATGGAAAATCAAAATTAATCCAAACAAGACCCAAGCAATAATTCTTCCATTCAACAAATCTCCCAAAAGACTGCCAAGACGTCATCTTCTTATTGGAAATAATACCATAAATGTACTTAATCATGTCAAATATCTCGGAGTTGTCTTGGACAAAAAGCTTACTTTTAAACAACGTGCTACAAAGCTATAAAATCATTTATGGCCACTACTAAATAGGTCATTCCTAAACCCCAAAAACAAAAATCGCCTCTTCAAAAAGTGTTATAAGGCAAATATTAACATACGCGTGTCCTATTTGGAGTGACGCTGCCAACTGCCACCTAAAACGCTTATAAATTATACAAAACAAATGTCTTAAAATGATAAATAAAAAGCTCTGGAGGTATCCTACAAATCTTCTTCATGAAGAAACAGGTTATGAAAAAATTATCGATTTCATAACAAGGATTAACAATAATTACTTTGCCAAAATTGAAAATTCCTCTTACCCACTGATAAGAGAATGTAGAGAAGTAACGTAAACTTAAAAAGAAATCACCAAATTGAAAATTATATGCTTATAGAGGTCTATTATTTCTAATAAACCTCCTATAAGCACATAAATATTTTCAGATAGTATTTGAATTTATTAAATCATATAAAGGTTTTTTTCCTCCCATTTTCCTTTAAAAATCATTAAAAATAAAATAAAAACTATTTAATATCTTTAGATCCTATATATTATTTGTTGCAATATCTATATGTAAAGATAAGATCTCATATGTGAATATCAAATTTGTTAAAATATGTAAATAAAGGATGAATATATAATTGAAAAAAAAGAAAAAATTGTTTTTAATATCACAATTAATACAATAATCGTAACTTGACCTATTACTTAAAGTAATATTTAATTTAATATTGTTTACTATAAATTATAAATTTTTATTTTTTTTTAATATTACATATACAAATACTTACATATGCTTATAATATATAATATACCATATAATAATTTATAAAAAAAACCAAAAACATAAAATAAATAATTTATTTCATTGTTAATAATAATTATCAAACTATTTTGTACCAAAAACTTATTCAAATAATCACCAAAATAAAAAATCTAAACTTTAAACTGAAAGCATTTTTTTTAAGTATCTTACATTTGCTACCAATGAAATTTTATTTAAACTCTACTGCTGCTGAACATATTTTTAAAAAAATGCAAAAAAAATACAACCTTTGGCCCTTGTAAATATTGAGGCTTAAAAGTCTACGGACCGAAGGTTGCCGTTATACAAAAACTAAAAAAAAACAGAAATGTATTTTTAACCGTTCATAACTTTTGATGTGTAAACATCTATACGCGCAGGGGGGTAAATTTCTATTTCACAATACAATCACAAAAACAGCGTAACTCATATCGGTGTGAGCTGAAGCAGATAACGCTGTGTGACTTATGATTGTATTGATGAAAAAATTATGATATAACATTGTTTTTTATGCCACTTTTTTAAAAGCGTCATCTATGTATCACTTATATACGTTTATATTGGGATATTTTTAACGTTTTACAGCAAAGGGTTGTTGAATTAGCTGAAACAGTTTTTGCTGTGATAAATAGATGACGCTTTCTGTTTGATTTTAAAAAATGACATAAAAAAACTTTTAATTACTAGATGTATACACATCTTCCCTGTGATCGGACTCACATGATTTTTTTTATTATGATTCGATTTTTATGATTGAAAATACAAATTAAAGTCCCGCCTATTCAACAAAAAAAATCTTACAAAAATACTCATCCATTCAAAAGTTACAGATTTTTGATCCGAAAATGACCAAAATTTTTCACTGTGCGATGGAACCAAAAACGAAACATTAGTTCTGTATACGCAAATATACGCGGAAGAAAATAAATTTTATATTCAGCTATAAAATTTTTAAAAATTTATAAAATATAAATTAATTTCAATTATATTATATTAAATAAATTTTATATTCAGCTATAAAATTTTTAAAAATTTATAAAATATAATTTTGAAATTTTTATATTATATTAATTTATAAAATTCGTGAAATTTTTATTATCACTATTCATTATTATATATAAAATTCTTCAAATTTTCATTATTATTTATAAAATTCTTCAAATTTTCATTATGTTAAATTTTCGTCATTTTCGTCTCTCTTTTATTTTCTTTATTCCGATATACAAAACAACATTATGCAAGAAACACGTAGACGACAGCGGCTACACGACTACAGCCTGTCAAAAATAAAATACACACGTTTATATGAGAACGATTATTTTGACACCAACATAGCTACACGACTACACGACCACTTTTGCTGCTGTAGTCAACTTAGGCTAATTTCTATTTTCGTTGACTACAAAACAAAACAAGTAAGAAAATTATAGTCGTTCTAGACCGACTATACTATACCCTATACCATGCGTTTAGAAACCCTATCTCTTAGGCCCAACTAACTGGACATTGAAAATAAGCAAAAAACCAAATTTGAGTGGGATTTTTATTAATTTTTTTGGCTGCAGATATGAAAAAGTTCATATCGGATGCTATATCTATAAAGGGACTAGGTCCAAAAATGGACCGATCCTGATCATGTTTGGTAAAGTCTCTTGTATTTTGCAAAAATATATACAAACAAAATTTGAGAAGAATCAGTGCAATATTTTTGTTTTTTAATAGATTTAAGTGAAGATCGGGAAGCAGCTCTATATGGGGTCAAAGAGATCATTTTTGGACTACTCATTAGCGGATGTAATGAACGCATACAAACCCAATTTGAGTAAGATATATATGACAATTTGGATCTTATGGCAATTTATGTCGATTTCATATGGGTAATTTGTATGGGGGCTAGGTCTGAACATGGACCGATTCTCACCAATTTCAATAGCGTTCATCCCATGGCCGATAAAAGCTTATATACCAAATTTCATCAAAATATATTCTATTTGCGACCTGCAGTTTGATTAAAAGCTTTACATGGACACACAGACGGACGGACGGACGGACGGACATTGTTAAATGAACTCAGAAAGTGATTCTGATTCGATCGGTATAATTAAAGATGGGTCTAGGTCAAATATTTTTGGTTGTTACAAACAGCAGCACAAAGTCATTATACCCAAACCACATAGTGGTATAGGGTATAAATAGTGTTGACAATATAACAAAATATTTAAAATATATTAGTGCTATGAAATATTTTATTTTATTAAAAAAATTAATCGCAAAAAGAAGTGCTATAATAATTCCATTAATAATCAAAAGGGGTTAAGTAAATTTATTTATTTATTTTTACGTTATAATAATGCATTATAAATAAGTAATTGTATATTTAAGTCAAGTTTATATAGAATCATGTATGTTTTTCTATTTTAATAAAGTAAAAAAAAATATAATATAATATAATGAAATAAAAATGCTTTTGTGTAAAAACAGCTGTTTATATTGATGTTATATGTTGCTGTCGTTTTCAAAAAAATGAATTAGCTGACTACACGACTACAATTGCAGCCAGCAGCATTTGCAGTCGTGTGTTCGTGTAGCCGCTGTTGTCGGTGGCACGACTGCTCTCAATGAAATAAGAGAGCTAAAACAGTAAACGTCGATAGAGTCGATGGAACATTGAGATTGAAACATAAAATATCAAAATAATTAGAGGAACCAATATTGAAACATGAATTGTGAGTTGAAACATTGCTACAGACGATGGAACATTAAGTGGAACATGCCGATGTTACATGTAATATTCCATCGTGTATTTGCAGCAATAGACTAAATAAATGGTCTTTCAACTTAAACCAATAAAAAGTTTAAAAAAAAAAATCATGTGAGTCCGATCACAGGAAAGATGTGTAAACTTCTAGTAATTAAAGATTTTTTATGTCATTTTTTTATATCAAACAGAAAGCGTCATCTATGTATCACTTATAGCAAAAACTGTTTCAGCTAATTCAACAACCCTTTGCTGTAAAACGTTAAAAATATCCCGATATAAACGTATATAAGTGATACATAGATGACGCCTTTAAAAAAGTGGCATAAAAAACAATGTTATATCATAATTTTTTCACCAATATAATCATAAGTCACACAGCGTTATGTGTCAGCTCTCACCTATTACGTGTTACACTGTTTTTGTGATTGTATTGTGAAATAGAAATTTACCCCCCTGCGCGTATAGATGTTTACACATCAAAAAAAATATTTTTAAAATGTGTGTAGACTATAAAGCTGTATTTCTTTATCAATCCAAATGTTTAATTTCGTCACATGATGTCTTGTTTAGTGTTTTACTGGATATATTTTTGCCAGTAAGAATTAGCAAGCAAGAAAAAACATGTTAGAAAAACATATCATTGAGTTTTGTAGTAAATCAAGTAAAAATACTACAATTCTATTTTTGTACAAAAATTTTAAATAACAAATCTAAGGAAATTAACGATAGAAGTATATATTCACATAACCAGGTTTCATTAATTTTAATCTTTTAAAACCGGTTCATGCCAAAAAAAAAAAATATGTGTATCCGCCAATTTCTTTCAAAAGAAATAGGTAATTATATTAGTTTCAATTAGTATTTTTACATCTTATATGAAATAAATTCTTCTAGTTAAGGTATATTTCTTTTTTTAATATAAAGTTTCACTTCTTCACTTTACAATCAGCTGTTTCTATGAACTTGCAAATTCTTACAAATTGCTGTTCGTTTAGTCTGGGTTCACACATGGCAATTTTTGTTCCGCAACTTTTCTTCAATTCTCTTTTAAAGTAGCGTTAATGTTCACACAGAGATATTTATTGCCGCAACTTTTCGTTTTCTTTTGCTTACAAATTCTTAGATTTTTGACAGTTCACTTTATTAGTTTGTGTAAAAACAATTTATTATTGCTTGAAAGTGAAAAATGTATATGTGTGGAAAAATGGAAGTCAAAGAAAAAATGAAATAATAAAAAAAATTAAATAATAATTATAATTTTTCACAGCGAAGCAAAGAATAAAAATAAATGTCAAATAATTAGCTGCAGCTAACTTCATGCTTATAATTACGAATGGCACAACAAAACGAGTTGCCGAGTACAAGCAACTCCGTACCAAATACCTCTCTTCTTTCCCCTCTCTCCTATAAAATCAAAAATTGCGCAACAAAAATTGCCTTGTGTGAACAAAGACTTTATTTCTATTGTGAATAATGTTATCTATTATTTTATATGGATTGTTTTTAGGATCGCTGATACTGGATCTGTGAAAAATTTTATCCATTTTTAGATATATTGGTCATTCTCTACACGTTTAGAACGTAAAGTAATATGATGCCTCTTATTCGATTGATAACGTATCTCGTCCTACAAACAAAATATTCAATATAAATATATATGTATGTGTATTGTTCCAATTAGCATTAAACAAAAATACCAATGAAATGTATGAATCATACTAAAACAATTAACTGATAAATGGTCATCAACAGCAATAACAATCATATTTCTTTGTACGCGACATGAAAGGGAAATTCAATTACGTATTTTATTCAGATGTTAAGCGGTCACCCTAAGAAAACTACATATAAAATGAGACAATGAAACTGACAATGTAGTTGAAGTCACATGAATTCAGAAAAATATGTAATTATGTCAAATATGAGAGCATGGATATATTAATTAAAAAAAAAAATAACAGAAAAACGAGAAGTCACAACATTGATTTTTTGAATTATATGAATTTTTTAGTTTGTATGTACTTTATTAATTATTTTTTGAATATTAATTACATTTATTATACTTATAAGATAAAATGAATTAAAATACAAATAATAAAAAACAAAAAGCACGAAAAGCTTTTACTAAGGCTAACGGCTTTCTTTTTTACTTTTCTTTAGTTTTCTATTGTATAATTTTTCTTCGATTTTATTTTTTTTCCTTTATTTATTATTGAATTAAGCATATTGTACACCGGTACCTCGTTGTACGCCACGATATAATTAATAGATTTTAGAGCTAAATTTTTTTTTTTGGAAATTTTAGATTACTCGAAAAAATGCGGCAATTCGTAATAATAGGTATTACAAATTGTTATATAAATGTTAAGTTTTCAATTAGAAATCAACAATTTACTAATTTTGATTTGAAACTATAATTTTAATTCATTTTTGTTAAGCCAAAATAGACTACAGGAATTCATATAGGTAGGTAGGTATAAGAGATTATTTCATATATTCTGCTGCTGCTCACTAGTTCAGCTTTATAAAAATTGATAAATTCGCAATGATTTTAATATAATTTTTATTGAAAAAATATGAAAATTGCAGAATTCCTTTGCAAATTTATGGAAAATAAATAAAAAAATTAAACAAATCCGTTTTCGAAAAAAGAAATATCATAATTCAAAGTAATTATCGAATTAAGGAGAAGATTGGGATATTTTTGTTTCAAAAATCCTAATTATAAAATCATTTTTGTTTATATAAAATTCCTAGCTGTACGATAACAACGAGGAACCGTTGTAATTTTGTTCTTTTTCTTAGTTTTTGTTTATAAATTTGTTGTTTTTAATACCATTATTAAAGAATTTGATTTAATTAATTTTTTATGATTCTTTTTTTATACTATAATCGAAACTGTTTTTTATATATTTTTTTTGAATAAACATATACTTGTGTTTATTTTCATGTTTAAAATAATAAATTTCTTAATTCATTACAAAATTATAAGAAATAATTTTTACTATCGAATTAAACATTATAATGAAAAAAAAAAAACAGTGGGAGGATGGCAAAAATTTTAAGGTTTTTGTTGACAGTTGTTTTTGCCTCTGCTTTTGTGTTAAGCGGAAGGAGAGGCCAGGGAAAAAAGATAATACAATTTAAAAAAAAAAGGAAAATTAAAAAATACATCGCATTACCAGACAGCAAATAACAGGGCAAAAAAGGCAGCCAGCAATATCATAAATACACGCAATTACAAATGTGTTGTAGCTTAAATTAGCATTGACAATTATCAGCATTTCCGGAACGACCGTTTCGATCAGCATTCAAACGAATTTGATCGGGGAATTCATTATACAGCTCTACTTCAGCTTCTTGTGCCAAGGCATTCTTGGCAATAGTTTGGAAAGCCAATTCGACGTTAATACCCTCTTTGGCCGACGTCTCAAAGTAAGGTATATCATTTTTGGACTGGCACCATTGCTGGGCACGTCTGGTCGATACCTGTCGATTGTCCATATCGACCTTATTCCCCAATACCACAAATGGGAAATGTTCGGGATCACGTGGGCTAGCCTGTATAAGGAATTCATCACGCCAAGAGTCTAGATTCTTAAACGAATTTGGGGATGTGACGTCATATACCAAAACACAACAATCGGCCCCACGATAGAAAGCAACGCCCAATGATTGGAAACGCTCTTGCCCGGCTGTATCCCAGATTTGCATTGTGACAACACGATCATCCACTACCACTTCTTTTGTACAGAAATCAGCGCCAATAGTGGCCTTATATTGATTTGAGAAACGTTTGCTTACATATTGATTCATTAATGACGTCTTTCCAACACTGCTATCGCCCAAAATGATGACTTTTAACAGTGACTTCTTACGTGTAGCCATATTTTGTGCTTAACCAATAACACTCAATTATGCGAAAAAATATTTACAACAAAAACTATACAAACGTAATAGCTTTTTTGTCTTTTCGTTTTTTTTTTATATTAATTCACCAACTTTATCCTCTTTTCGTTGTTCTTTCTTTTCCAAATTGCCACACTTACAAACTGCGCAGTTTTTTTCCTATTATTTGCAACACAATATTGTTTTTATGCAATATTCCAAATAATTATCGTTCAATAATTTAATTACGTTAATAATTTTTTTTTACACTCGAAAGTGAATTTGCGTTAAATGAAAAACCACTTTTTTCTTTTCCCAGTAATGAAAAATACAAGTTTTTATGTAGTAATTGTGTAAAAAAATCTTTTTCCTTTGTTTGTGTTTTGACAGATTGATGTTGTCGAAAATTTAAGGCTTTCGTGCAGAGTGGCATCATTTAAAAATTTTGGTACTAAAAACTCAATTGTTAGAGTTGCCAGATTAAGCATAATGCAGTGTCATAAAAATTACATTAAAACAAATATTCTCTTAGAATTTCATATAATTTATATCTTCAGGCCAGTATCAGTATTGATCTGCCACATGGGCAATTTTTCAGTTAAAATATTACAATACCCTCTCTCTAGCATGGTGTCTCGATAGCTATAATTCATGGCAATGTTCATGTTCAAGTCAGAAAAACAAAATGAGACAAAACCGAAGTGGGCAAATTATGTTTAGACATTTCATTCCAAAATTTCTTTGAACCATAACAAGCTATAAGCATTGATGAGCTTTTTGATATTTTCACTATAGCTGTGGATGATTTGCATAGGTGCACTTCAAAAGTACAACAAATCAAAGTTGTAATGTCAATGGTAAAATACGCCCATGAATTATACTAATAATTTAAACGAATTCAAAATGCTAATGGCATTTCAAACTTTTCTAAATTAAAACAATTTGAGATACTAATTGAACGAGAAAATATGAAATGAATGAAACATTTTTTTTCAGAAAATCATAGACCCTATTTTAAAAATTATTATTTATATAGAAGTGACAGAACAGATGCAAGAGGAGGAGTAGCTCTGTTAATTCATAAATCTGTCGTTCATAAAAACCTCTTTATATCAAACACTTCATCAATCGAAAACATCTCAATTGAAGTTATTATACATAAATAATAGACCTATTGTATCTTCGTTATATTCACCAAGATATACCCAAAGCTTTTGTGCTGATATCTTGAACCTAACACCTTCCACCAAAGAATATATAGTTTTTGGTGACCTAAATGCCAAACATTGTTCTTGGAATTGCCGTTCAAATAATACTGCAGGAATCGCACTCAACAATCTACACCAATCAATTTTTTCATACACTATCCTAATAGTCCAACCCTATTCCCCCATCAACACAATCGCGAAGCATCCACAGTCGATATTATTTTAAGCAATACCGCTTTAAATATAGACGTAAAAACAATGGATTACGAAATACCATCAGACCATCGCCCCATTATATGTACACTTAAAAGATCAATGGCCTTGCAGGTTGACCTCAATTATTATGATTATAGTGCAACCAACTGGAACATTTATATGCATTTTTTAAACAATAAAATCACGTTAAATTCGGATATATACAATACCAAGGTAGTAATTGATCAGGAAATCCAAAAATTTATAACTGTAGTTTTCGAAGCAAGGGATGTGTCCACACCTAAAATAACTCAACAAAATAATTACACATTACCAGAAAGTACTGTGAAATATATTAAATTAAGAAGCTTTAAAAGAAAAAGCCAACGATCTTCAAATATAGCCGAGCAAACTTTTTATAATCAATGTACTAAGTTTCTAAGTAACATGATTGATAAAAGTATTAATTCGGAACGCAATAAGAAATGGTGTCAATTATTATCCAACTTAAAACCAGGTGATAAATCATTTTGGAGAATAAGCAAGAACTTGCGAGGAAAAGGAAAAATCAAATCTCTCACCTTGAGGTTGGAAATACAAGGATAACATCTGATAAGGACAAGGCTGAAGTCCTGGCAAATACATTTGTTAAAGCAAATAACCTCACTTCGAACTATAACCACTCAGCGGATATAATAATAAATACAACGTAAATAATTTTAAGAAGGAAAATCCCAGTTCTGAGTCAGCAATTTATACATCTCTAGAAGAAGTAATGAATATTGTCTCATCAATAAAACCCTCAAAATCCCCTGGTTTTGACAATGTTCCGAACCTGCTCTTAAAGAAACTATCACTCAAAGCACTATAATGACTGGTTATAACATTTAACAGCTGTTTCAAACTCAACTATTTCCCAAACCATTTCAAAAATGCTAAGGTTATAGCTATCAACAAATCTAGTAAGCCAAAAAATAACCCAAATAGCTATAGACCTATTAGTTTATTAAGTAACTTAGGTAAAATATTTTAAAAAAATACTACATTCTCGTCTTAGTGAATTTGTAACGACCAATTCTATTGTTGCTAAAGAACAATTTGGATTTAAAAAAGGGCATAGCACTACTCACCAAATAAACAGAATTAAAAATCAAATAATCAGCAATAAAAACAATAAACGTTCAACGGGTCTAATATTGTTGGATATCGAAAAAGCGTTTGACACCGTTTGGCATAATGGCCTAGTATTTAAACTTCTTGATGCAAATATACCAAAATATTTATGCAAACTTATTTCAGATTTCATTCACGGCAGAAGCATTAAAGTTGCGATTAATAATGAAACATCATCTCCAAAAACCATTACCACAGGGTTACCTCAAGGATCAGTCTTGTCGCCATTGCTTTACTCGATATATACATCCGATTTCAAAGTCCCGAAATATATGAAAGTTGCTTACTACGCAGATGGTACTGCTTTAATTTCTTCAAACAAACTTACAAGTGCACTCCTGAAGAAAATGGAAAAAGGAACTTGTAAAATGCAGTATATATTTTCACAAATGGAAAATCAAAATTAATCCAAACAAGACCCTAGCAATAATTTTTCCATTCAACAAATCTCCCAAAAGACTGCCAAGACGTCATCTTCTTATTGGAAATAATACCATAAATGTACTTAATCATGTCAAATATCTCGGAGTTGTCTTGGACAAAAAGCTTACTTTTAAACAACGTGCTAAAAAGTTATAAAATCATTTAAAGCTTTATGGCCACTACTAAATAGGTCATTTCTAAACCCCAAAAACAAAAATCTCCTCTTCAAAAAGTGTTATAAGGCAAATATTAACATACGCGTGTCCTATTTGGAGTGACGCTGCCAACTGCCACCTAAAACGCTTACAAATTATACAAAACAAATGTCTTAAAATGATAAATAAAAAGCCCTGGAGGTATCCTACAAATCTTCTTCATGAAGAAACAGGTTATGAAAAAATTATCGATTTCATAACAAGGATTAACAACAATTACTTTGCCAAAATTGAAAATTCCTCTTACCCACTGATAAGAGAATGTAGAGAAGTAACGTAATATTAAAAGAAATCACCAAATTGAAAATTATATGCTTATAGAGGTCTATTATTTCTAATAAACCTTCTATAAGTATATAAATATTTTCAGATAGTATTTGAATTTATTAAATCATATAAAGGTTTTTTTCCTCCCATTTTCCTTTAAAGATCATTAAAAAATAAAATAAAAACTATTTAATGTCTTTAGATCCTATATATTATTTGTTGCAATATCTATATGTAAATATAAGATCTCATATGTACATAAATATCAAATTCGTTAAAATATGTAAATAAAGGAAGAATATCTTATATGTTAAAATTATTTATGAATAAACTTCGCATTCAATTTTTTTTTCAATATTTTTCTTCTCTCAAACCTCTATAACTAGAGTTCTAATTAACGTAGGCTGTTGACATAGGTCTAAGAACACTCAGTGGATCAAGCTCCTTCTTTTGAGCTATTCGTTGGGTTTGAGGAAAGTTATGCGTGGAGAATCAACTTTGCTTTTACTGTACGTTAACTTATCTTGGCATATTTTGGCATTACTGTACGTTAACTTCTCTTGGCAAATTCGTTGGGTTTGAGGAAAGTTATGCGTGGACAATCAACTTTACTTTTACTGTACGTTAACTTCTCTTGGCATATTTTGACATTACTGTACGTTAACTTCTCTTGGCAAATATAATTGAAAAAAAAAACTAGTTTGGTGTTATTTTCTTTTTTTGCTTAATACACATTTTAACGTCAGCAATTAAAAAAAATAATTTATATAAAAAGATATTAAATTTATAAAAAATTAAGTAAGAATGGAAACAATGAATGGAATGGAAAATAATGAATATGTTAATATGTAAGTATGTACATCTATACATAATTCGAACGAAAACCAAAGTAATTGTACGTTGCATTAAGGCCAAGTCAAGGACTATAAAATAAGAGGATGTGTAAAAAAGTCTGGTGACGGTGAAACTTGAATTCATATTTAACATGTGATTAATATGAAGATACATGTTTATATATAATTCTGTATACATCGACAATGCTTCTTTGTATAACAGAAAAGAAAAATTTATGTATTTCGAACTTTCGAGTAATTAATTAATTAATATTAAATTTAATTATATACAATACACAACAAAAAAATGTTTAAATGTTCCTGCAAATCGGTCGATAAACATGTTGGAGGCTGAGTGTGTAATGTGGTAGCTGATGAACTTTTTCCCATGTTCAAATCCCTATTATAATTAATAAAAATTTTATTTTTCTCTTCGTTTTTTCTTCTTTTTAAATAAGTTTTTATTTGTATATATTTTTTTTTTATATATAAGAATTTATGATAAAAAAAAATTGTAATTAAACAAATTATACATTTTATAATTACATTGAAAGTTCGAATTACATACATTTTTCTTTTCTGTTATACAGAGAAACATTGTCGATGAATACAGAATTATATATAAACATGTATCTTCATATTAATCGACATGCTACTTCTAAATATGAATTAAGTTTCACCGTCACCATCCGTTACATATCCTCTTATTTTATAGTCCTCGGTCAAATTCATTGCAGATTTCTAGTACTTACTGAGTTTTTTTCTAATCCTCAATAGGTACATTTTAATAATGCAGTACACGTTTACCGATACCCATTATACTAAGTTTCATTGTACTATCACTGATTTCCAAGTATTATTTCAACCTTATAAACTTTATAAAGAAATTTTAACAATTATATGTGAAAGATTTATTTATTTTTGTTATGACAAACATTTGCCCATTTTATTTTCCTTATAACTTCTAAAGAATATACGTATTTTGAATTAATATATATAATTACATATAGCATTTATCTTTTATATTTACACTAACTATAGCTTAAATTACAAAATTTATTTTTTATTATTATCTAATCTTTTGATTTGCTTCCGACTAGGCTTAAATATTTGACAATATTTCTCAAATGTTGCAGGATTCATTTGCAAAAGGTTTTGCTCAACAATTTTACGGAAATGCCGCAAGTTTTGCTGTTCCGTACGTAGTTTCTCATGTTCGGCTTCAATGAAATTCTGAGCCATTGTTTGAGCTGTTTTTGGATCACTTTGATATTCCACGGTTTCAGGTTTGTTGCGTAAAACTTGAAGTCTTATTTTATTATATTCAGTGTCCATCAGTTTTGTCAAAAGTTCTGGTAAATTTGCATTTACTTGATCAAAGGTTTCTTTATTACGTATTCGTTCCGATTCGCTAGCAGCAGGAGCCGTATTTATTTCCAGAAGAGTGGATAAGTTACGTTCGTTTGAAATCTGTTCACAAGCAGCTCTATCAGTATTAGCATGATTTTGAAAATTGTTTATTTCATCTTGTATCCCGTAAATATCATAAAACTTATAGCCTAACATTTCCAAGGCGATTTCGGTAAGAAGATAAGACATTTTGGCTTTGGAATTTAATTGATATTACCAATTTTTACAAAAAAAAAATATATAAAGAACACACTAATTTGTTTACAATCAAGCACGTTAGTAAATAAATCACAATTTAAAAGTATGTTCAGTGTAGTCCTCATATAATATATAACGGGTAATAAAGGGCTGCCAGACTTTTTTTTTTACTTACAAAACTATTTGGAATATAAACCCTCGAGCATTTCAAGATTGCACTGACAAATTTGATTAAAAATTTCCCTGCTTAATGAATTTGTTACTGAAATTATTTAATTTCTTAATTATACCTTTTCTTAGGCTGGTATCAGACGACTTGTATTTGTAACATGAAATAACACGCCTGCGCACAACATTGGCATTTTACAGGCAATTCAAAATGTTTAAGTTACACGTAGCTTCTGTTTGTTTACAATTGTTGATTGGCAAGCAGCATTATCAGATGCATTGTCGCTCCGAAATGGAATATGTTCCAATTAAATTTTGTATGGTTTTCTACATGTTTTTACACAGCTAATTTTAAAATGAGTCACAAGACGTTTACTAAATTTGTAATGTTAAAGATAACAGACCATGTCGTCTGATACCAGCTTTATGAGGCAAGCGTCTGTATCTATTTAGATATTATCATTCACTGAACAAACGTTCCAAGCAGCTGTTGCAACAACAATAATCATTAGATTTTTTACCTGTTTTTATTAAAAAAGGAAATTCAGTGTGATTTCATTGTATATACAATTGTTGTTTTATAGGTATTTGTTTAGCAATATATGTTTATAATTTCGCAGAAATATGTTACAAAACTGATCCCTTTCAAAATTAATAAGTCTGACAAATAATTTACGAAATTAAAATCACTGTGCAGCATGAAAATCAACGAAAAGAATTTGTGCGTTTTTGCAACTAGTCCACCTTTCGATAAGGAGGGATTTCTTCTAAAGAAGGGTGAGGTCAATAAGGCCTTTCAGAAACGATATTTTGTACTAAAGGGTAACTTGCTCTTCTATTTCGAAAAGAAAAGTGACAAAGAACCATTGGGTTTGATCATAGTAGAAGGATGCACAATCGGTAGGCGTTTGAAGAGAAGATGCACATATTAATGTAATTTTTAAATAAATTTATTGAATTGTAGAATTATCTGAAGAAAGCGATCAATATTGCTTTGAAATAGCCTTTAATGGCAATCGCACATACATTTTGTCGGCCGAGTCTCAGGAAAGTATGGAATCCTGGATGAAGGCTCTAACCTGTGCTGGGTATGAATATAAAAAACTTATGGTGGATGAATTACAACGACAGCTTGAAGAAATTGAGGGTTCTCGCAATAGTAAGTACCATTATTGTAACGCAAAATCAATTAAAAAAAATTCAATAATTGCTTTTTTACAATTCCAGAAATCACCACAGACGTTATACCTTCATCAACAAATGTTTTAACACCTAAACCACCACCACGTAGAACTAATCCTTTTAATCGACCAGCACCTCCTTTACCCGGCAATGGATTTGGTAATGGTAATAATACACAAACTGCAGCCACAACAATGCCCTTCATTAATGGCCATTTTGGTTCTTCTTCGCAACGTACTGTCAATATGCTATCAGGTAGGTAAATATAGTTTATTATCTAATTATTAGTAAATATCTTAAATGTTATTTAAATCGTAAAATGATACAAGTGGGAAAAAGTAAATTAAACGGATATATTTATATTTATATAAAAATAGAATAGGGTTTTGTGTCGATAAGATCTGTTATTTAAAAATATTTATTTTTCAAATGAGTAATATTACCTCGAAAGTTTTTATACTATTACTAATAGCGTATCTTGGACACTGTTCGTTTCTACCTATTTTTACGATATATAAAAATGTTATACATATGTGTATGTGCATTAGAGTGGATCAACACAGCATTTTCTTCAACTTCATTTCGGTTCTCATCGGGATTTATGCATAGATGCATATGAAGTTTCAATTATCATGGTCATATACATAAATATTTTTTTTGGGGCGCCATTAACCTCCATTAAACCTGAGGACTACAAAGACCCTTATAGTTATATAATATCAATTTTGTAATAATTGAAATTTTTTCAAAGAAAATTGCAAACTATGAAATTTTTCTTAGAGTATTTGATCAACCATAGTTTAAGAATTAAGAGGAAACAAATTGAGACACACATGATGCTGTAAGTAATTTTTTTAATTTGCTTTTACATAAATAAATAAATTTTTTTTTTGTTTTAATCCTTGAACAATATACTGTCAATAAATGCTTCTGTAAAATACTTCATATTATGCAATTTAGTTTAATAAAATGTTCAATTATGGATCCTCATCACCCTCGGGTTACATGGTGTTACTGATATCCTATCAAATAATTGTTTCACAAATGTATAAATTATGATCTAAAAAAAGATTTGATTTTATAAAATTTTATTTTTTATTTTAAATTATGTATGTTTTTATTTCAAAATATTCAGTGGCTGTGGAGACCCTAAAGATGAATTCAGATTGGCTTGATATTTGACATATAGTACTTTTACATCTATCACTTATCCCGCTTTGAGACGAATTTAAATTCGAAGCAAAAAATCCATACAATGCCACTTCACCATCGTCTATATTTAATTTATTTTTTTTTAAATTATTTTTAATAAAAAATATTTATTGAACGAAAAAAAAATTTTTTTAAAACAACTCAACCAACAACATAACGCACCTTAAATACAAAATAGTCACAACTCAGAATTTTCAAATTTTCAGGAGAGGCAAAAAACTGTTTATGTAAAAATGATTGTATTATTTAAAAAAATTTAGTTTCATTATGAAAAATGTCCACTTTGAGGAAAGTTTTGCTATACTTTTTTTTTTTTAATTTATATTGTATTTGTGGAAATAAAATATAATTTTGAGTTATGACTCTCTGACTGAAATTTTTTAATTTGACTAGTGATATTATCTCAAGATGTGCCCCAGATATAACAGCATTTTTCCTGTTAAAGAAGATAGTAATGAAAAATAAATTTTTGCAGTAGATAGAAATGTGTACTATGGATTAATTTATGGGAAAAAAAGTCAATTTTGGAAAATTTTGAGTTGTGGCTCTTTTGTATTTAACCCTCCGATGAGTGAGAAGGACCTTTTTGCCTTTTCAAACTGAAATTACTCCTACTTCGGCCACTACAACCCCCCCCCCCCCCCCCCAAAGTTACTCTGTATTCCAAGAGTCTTTTGTATTTAACCCTCCGATGAGTGAGAAGGACCTTTTTGCCTTTTCAAACTGAAATTACTCCTACTTCGGCCACTACAACCCCCCCCCCCAAAGTTACTCTGTATTCCAAGAGTATTTTGTTGCGCATCTTTTGGAAAAAAAAATCAAGCCGATCGAATCATTACTTTAGGAGTTATTGAGGTTTTAGTGAGAATAGTACGCGGACGTGTGAATAGGTCCGTATGGACCTTGTACTGAATTTCACTAATAAATGCATGTTTTTGGGCATCATTATAATTTTTTATTGTTTCAACACATAATTTACTTGTTGTGAACACAAAGACCTAAACTCAAAGACATTAGGGATGATGATAAAAACAAAAAATTCTAAGAAAAATTCGAAGACATGAACTTTATTGCTTTCAAGGAAAGGCACAATATTCTAATTTTATACTACTAGCAATAAACCAGTTCTTAGAATTTTTTGTTCTTAGTATTTTGTTCTTCGAATTTTTTGTTCTTAGTATTTTGTTCTTGGAATTTTTTGTTCTTAGTATTTTGTTCTTAGTATTTTTTGATCTTAGTATTTTTGTTCTTAGAATTTTTTGTTTTTATCATCATCCCTAATGTCTTTGAGTTTAGGTAGACGTACGAAAGAGTATAAAAGAAGTTGTAGTTTCGTAAACCAAATCAGTCAAAGTTTAGACAGCGAAGAGTAAAATCGTGTGTGATAGAAACAAAAATATGGCAGATGCAAGTAATTTGGACGTTGCTGAAATTGTTGTATGCCGTAGTACACGTTACCAGCAAATGACTGCAGAAGGCGTGCAGCTGATAGTAGATTTGCTGATTTTATGGACGAAGACATGGATGAAGAAATTGATATTGTTGCAATTGATAATTATGAAGTTGAGGATGATGAAGATCGCACATACCAACCTGCTGAAGAGTCAGATGCCGAAACTGAAGGATACGTCGAGCTAAATGAAGATACTGATGACGACGATGATGAAGAGGAAGAAAATGATGGACAGGAAACGAGTGAAAGTTACTATATTGGTGAAGATGTCACCCAATGGAGTAAAAAAGAACCACCAACATCACGCACTCGTAATCATAACGTGGTCGACTTCACAAGAAAGAAACCAGGACCAACAGGAAATATACACGACCTATATACAATAATGCGTTCAATCATGACAGAGGAAATAATACACTTAGTGCTACGTGAAACAAATCGTAAAGGCAGGGAGGTTACAGCTGCATGGAATTTGGCGAATCCCACGAAGAAAAAGGAGTGGAAGCCAGTGACAGTGAAAGAGTTTGACGCCTTTGTAGCTATTCTTTTGTATGCTGGACTCACAAGATCAAACCATGAACCAGCTATGGAATTATGGGGCGTGACGCGTTGCCCAATATACAAAGCTACGTTGTCGTACGATCGCTTCATGTGTATAAAGCAATTTATTCGATTCGACAATGGAAATACTCGACAACAGCGACTCATCAACAGCAAAACTGCGGCTATTGACGATATTTGGCAAATGTTGCAACATAACTTGGCAGCAGCTTACACTCCTCATGAAGCACTAACAGTTGATGAGCAGTTGTTCCCTTACAGAGGCCGGACCCGCTTCACACAATACATTCCGTCAAAGCCAGCTAAGTATGGTTTGAAAGTATGGTGGTAATGCGACTCACAGAGTTATTATCCTGTGAAGGGAATGATATATTCTGGAAAACTGCCAAACCAACAACTGGAGATAAACCAAGGGCAGAACGTAGTGCTGGATCTTGTGGAAAAATATTTAG
This sequence comes from Cordilura impudica, assembly GCA_963682025.1. NCBI lineage: Eukaryota > Metazoa > Arthropoda > Insecta > Diptera > Scathophagidae > Cordilura > Cordilura impudica. Next base: position 240,311,164 of record OY821518.1, read on the forward strand.
ATGCTGGCCGTACTATATACGCGGATAATTTCTTTACCACTCTTGACTTGGCGCGTATTTTGTTGAGGAGGAAGACCGCATATGTTGGTACAGTGCGCTACAACAAAACATTCATTCCACAGGAGTTCAAGAAGAACCCGAAGCGCACCATCAATAGTACATTATTTGGGTTCAACGAAGGGGATATAGCGTTATGCTCATACGTGCCGAAAAAAAATAAAGTGGTGAACGTGCTCTCCACAATGCACTACACCTGCCTCGTTGACGAGCAAACCGAGAAGCGGAAGCCCTATGCCATATTAGATTACAACGCCAACAAATGCGGCGTTGATACCATGGATCAAATGCTAGGCACTTACAGCTGCAAAAGAGCAACACAACGATGGCCGTTGGCCATGTTTTATAATATGCTGGACGTCGCTGCATTGGCTGCTTTTACGATTTACAACGAAATGAAGCCTTTAAAAAGGAGTGACAGACGGCGGTCGTTCTTGTTACTGCTAACGAAACAATTGGCCACACCAAATATCGAAGAACGTGCCCTGAACAACCATATAACCTCATATCCAAGAATACGCAATGCGATGGAAGCATTCGATGTCAGGGTAAGAAAAACATCTTCAAATTCAAGAATAGAATATATATTTATTTGTTTTTTATTTTTCTTTTCATTTCAGGTATTACCAAGACCGATGGAAGGCAATGCATCGTCGTTTGCGGCTAGGTCAAGTAGACCGTCATGTCGCCTTTGCCGTTCTGAGTACGGGCGGCAGCGGAAAACGCGGGCATACTGCTTCGGCTGCGGCAACGCTGTTTGCGGAGAACATAGCACACTTTTACATTGCTGCAACTCTTGCGCACAGGGCGGGGGACAAGAAGTACACGCTCAACAACAATAATTTTTAAATTTTTTTATAATAGTCTTTAGAAAATTCAAGCAAAAAAATAAAAAAATTTAAAAAATTATTTTTGTATGTAGAATTTAGTTATAAACAATAAAAAAAAAAAAAAAAAATCATAAAATAATTTTTTATATGAAAAAAACATGATTTGCAAAAAAGGTCCGTAGGGACCTTTTCACACGGCCGTGAAGTTCAGAACTGTCACTCATCGGAGGGATAAGGTGCGATAAGTACTGCTGCAAGAATAGCAAAATATTGCAACCCGAAGTCATGCACAAATTTGTTATTGCTAGGAAAGAGTAGAAAAATTATTAAAAATTTGTATTTTTAATAAAAATATTTCCAACCACGTGATTATTTTTGTCGACATAAAATCGTTCTATGAAATACATGTCTCCTTTTTAAACTCTTTGTTTTAACTCATACTCTCTGTCTGTCTGACTGTCTGTCGTTGGTCAACATCATTCCCCTTATCCAATTGATCTGAAACTTGCCCATAGTCTTGTTGTGACTACAGATTAATTTTGGGGTAGGCACGCACAGTCACGGAGAGATTAAAACCTCACTTCCCCTCATCCGATTGATCTGAAACTTTGTCCATAGACTTTTTGTGGCCAAAGATTAATTTTAAGATAGTCACACACAGTCACGCTTAGTCACGCCCAGTCACGGAGTGATTTAAACCCCATTTCCCCTCATCCAATCAATCTGAAACTTGAGACTTGTGACCAAAGTTTAATTTTAAAAAAGTCACGCACAGTCACGAAGAGATTAAAACCCCACTTCCCCTCATCCGATGGATCTGAAACTTTGTGCATAGACTTGATGTGGTCAAAGATTAATTTTAAGATAGTCACACACAGTCATGGAGATATTCAACACCCATATGCATAACCCCCCAATCTCACATCACACTGAAATTGTAAAATCGTTGTGTACGTATTATCAACGAAAAATTGTTCGAATTAGTCGAATCCATCGCCATTAAATTTTATGCTCACACATCTGACTGCAATCTCATTTTTAAAATGTTGTCGAAGCGTAAACTTGAAAAAATTTGTATACTTCTCTCTCTTATTTTATTTTAAGTAGAGTTACCGAGTTTATTATATGGGCACATGTTTGAGGGAAAATGTTTACATTTATTATTATTAGTATTATTTTAATAATAGTTAATAATATTTATATTAAATCACACGACGATTTTAGTTGCGCAATTCTTGAGTTTATAGATGTTTGCGGTGAGGGGAATAAAAAGGGAAAAATAATTGCCGGTTCTCGGCTATTTCAAGCAATTCTCTCATTAGCTTTTTTTTTTTGGTTGAATATTTGACATTTCTTTTCATTCGGTGTTTCGCTTCTTGGTGTGAATAATTCGTAATTATTGTTTACTTTATTAAAATGGCGTTTAAATGGAATCGGGACTTAATTGAAAAATTAATAACTTTGGTTGAGGAAAACCATTGCATTTATTATGTTAAATGCAAAGAATATTTGGATCGGGACTAGAGCACAAATGTCAAATTATAAGAAAATAACAGCAAAACAAAACAGTAAAATTGCCGAAGAAATTGTCGTGTGTGGACATAAAAGCAAGTTCAAAAGAGTATTGCCAAAAAGTTGCGCAATAAAAATTGCCTTGTGTGACCCCCGACTAAGGAAAGAGTTTTAATAACAACTTAAAAACTTATTTGATGCATGTCAAAAATTCACCTTCGTTGTACATTAACTGCTGAACCAAATATGATACAGAAAAATAAAAAAATATATATATCATATATTATATAAAAAACCATATTTCATATATTTTTCAAGTTGTTTTTTAGATTTTAAATAAAATAAAAAGTAAAAAATATATATTTCTACACAGAGCAGCTTATTTGATGCAGCATAATATTACTTATAATCTAACATTTATTTATTTCGATTATATTTTACAAATAAATTTAATAAGTTTATAAAAGTATAAGTGCAAAAGCACCGGGTAACTGGACCATATCGTTTTTTAAGGAAAAATTATAAACTGAATGTGAAATAAGTATGCAAAGAAATTTCTTTGAATGAATGAGAAATTTAAATCAAAAATTTAAAAGTAGAGGTAATAAATAAAAAGGAAATTAAAATTTGCTCTAAACATCACGTATATTATGTTTTTGTAGACATCTTAAGGATTTTCGGCAAATAGTCACTGACTGCACAATCAAGGATCTTTTCCAGCGTGTCGTCCATCTTAGATTCAGGACAGTCCGTTAGCATATGAGGGATAGTAAGCATGACATCACAATTGCGACATTATGGGGGTTCTGTTTTCTCATAGTAATGCTTTGAATTAAAAATGGGCTTTTTTATCCACTCTAAGCCGGGCAAGCATAATACATTTGGATCTCGTTAAATTTCCGTTGTACTTAGATCTTTTAGAAGTTACGTTTCGTTGTGCCAGTATTTAAAAAAAAGGGGGTTTGTCAAGATCTTAGGAAAACATGGTATTTCAGTTATCTGAGATAACTTCAGGGCTTCTTTTGCCCCATTAATAACAGTTTCATTGCCTAGAATTCCAATGTGAGACGGGATCCAAAGAACCCGAACATGATGGCTATTGTTTTGTAACTGCATATCATCATAGGCACTGTTTTGATTTCTAATTAAAGCCTCGGTGGCACTTAAACTATAAGTTGAAAAATATCGCCATGTACGGTGGAATAGGTAATGGCTGTTTTAATGGCTGCAATTTCAGTCGTAAAAATTGCAGTATGGTCTGGCAAACGAGCTTCGTTTATTTTTTGAACTGTGTTTCCGATATTTGTCCAATGATAGAAAATGATGTCACACCATTTTGAAACGATCCATCAGTGTAATAAATTACTGTTGATGAGAAATCACAAAATATTTGTTTAAGCATCGGGCCATCATCAAGTTAACAACTGTGTTAGAATCAAGGTTCAGAAAATACACACATGAAACACACAATGTTCTGTTCAAAAGCAGCCAACACATATCTTTATTTTCATATCAATTATGTGCGTTTCTAAATTTTCTACGGTGCCCAACACAACCATGACTGTGTTCGTTTTAATATTTCGTTATTTACACGAACATTTTTGTATCACGTACTTTTTGTTTCAATCACACATAAAGCACACATATTTGAGTGTTGCTTTATTTGAAGTTCATGTTCTGGTACGTGTACTGAAAAAAAAAAACAGAACATGTACAATAAACAGGTTCGAGTTCAGTTATATTTTAAGTCGTGTTGTGGCTCGTGTAGTAAGAAAACACAGAACATGTACAATAAACAGGTTCGAGTTCAGTTATATTTTAAACACGACTTAAAGTTCAGTTATATTTTAAACACGACTTAAAATATAACTGAACTCGAACCTGTTTATTGTACATGTTCTGTTTTTTCTTACTACACGAGCCACAACACGACTTAAAATATAACTGAACTCTTACTACACGAGCCACAACAGGACTTAAAATATAACTGAACTCGAACCTGTTTATTGTACATGTTCTGTTTTTTTTTTTTTTTTTCAGTACACGTACCAGAACATGAACTTCAAATAAAGCAACACTCAAAAATGTGCGCTTTATGTGTGATTGAAACAAAAAGTACGTGATACAAAAATGTTCGTGTAAATAACGAAATATTAAAACGAACACAGTCATGGTTGTGTTGGGCACCGAAGAAAATTTAAAAACAAACATAATTGATATGAAAATAAAAATATGTGTGTGTTGGTCTAAGTTATGTTTGTTTACATATATGTACGAGTTTTTTATTCAGTGTGTGTTTTTTTCTGAACTCTGGTTAGAATACCCAGGGTTATTTGGCTTAGGTGGCATAGATATATTACACTTACGAAAAAGTGAAATTATATTGTTGATGGCAGATGGTGCTTCATTTGACAGTGAATTCAAATGTCTTCAAAATGTTGTGTGTAGACCGTCGAAAGATGTGGTTATTGATCCGGCTGCCATTTTAACAGCGCTCCAATATGGTTTTAAAATCGGTGATCCTACTTCTGCTCTAAGCAACTCCAGCGGAGTTGTCCGTAACAAGCCTGAAGCGGTTCTAAAACAATTATTGATGAAAGTGTTAATCTTATTGATGTTCCTCTTGGAAGTCCATCTATAAATGGTGATGCCATGCAAAATTGTCCCAATGGTTAATGATCGGCAGATATTAATAGCCGTGTCAATATGCGGTCCTTTGTTGCGAGAGCAGATAAGCTTTAAGGGGTTATTTATTTTGGCCAATTTAAATGACAACTGTTTAACATGATGGTTCCAAAGAAAATTTCTGAAAAATAGAATGCCCAAAGCTCTCATTTTATCGGTGAGTTGAAGATAAACTAACATAATTTTCGATTTTTTCAATACTTTTAGTATTTGGTATGATAACCCTTTTGAGATATAACAGCATTAAGACTATTTTGCTTTGAATCAAATCCATTCCTCTCGCAATGCTGTTTTTAAGCTTTTTTGTTAGAAATGTTCTGTTTGTGGATGTTTTTAACAACGCCCATAAATTATCGATAACGCTTATGTCAGGAGACTATGAGAGGAGACAATTCCATATAATCCATGTCTGCATCAGTACCGACTTGTTTCGGGTCGTTGTCCTGGTAGAAACGAAAGATGCGGCGCACACCCAGTTTATCAGCAATCTAAAATTTTCTTTTAGAATACCTAGGTACATCATTTTATCCATGTTTCCTTCAATTAAAACTAAACTCAAGCCCACACCATGACACTGCCACCACCGTGTTTTACACTCGCACGCAAAGTTTTTAACTCAAGCTGTGTTTGGGCTTCCGCCACGCCGTCGTCCTTGCATCCGAACCAAATATATTAAATTTCGATTCATCTGAAATTTTTACAGTGTTTCAAAGTTCTGAATCCTTTAAAAAGTTTTTTTTTTTGTCAAATTTTACAAAAAGATTTTATTTTTGTGGTCTATGTAGGACTTGTTTGGTGGTACTTGAGCATGTAAGTCATGTTACCACAAGAGACGACGCACAGTGGACCATTTGACGAGAAGGCGGCCAAAAATCTATAACTTTTGATTGGATTGGAATTTTGATATGCGGTTTTTTTTTTTGTTTGGTAGGTGAGACTTTAGCCTTTACGTTTTGCTATAAAACGTAATTCTCGACCGAAAATAAAAAAAGTTACGGAGGGTTTAAAATACATTTTCATTTGTAGTTGAATTTTAGTACAAAAGTGAAGTGTTAAAAGGTAAAAAAACGGTTTTTTTTTATATAATATCTTATTTTTTGAAAGGTATTTCTTTTTAGCTGTTACCCAGATTTACAGATTTTCATCGCCTGGAATATTTTTTGGAGTTATGATCGTTTAAAGTTGCTACTAACACATACATAAAATTATACAATGCTATGTGTGTGTTATTAAATTTGTTAATGTGTTTGTTTGTGTTAATGTGTTGAGTTTGTTTTCTTCATTTAAAATGAGTTGAATTGTGAAGCATACCTTTAGGGTCTTTATTAAATGAAAAAATAAAATTTCCTAGAATTTGCACTCGAAAATCGAGTGCTGGAATCTGCTAGTATCTATTAAATCGCTAAAAAATTTTAAATATTCTTTAAATGCATTCATTTTATCAATACAATACTTTGGCATAGTTCTCATTTACTACACTGGCTAACAAAATTAAATTTTTGTTTCGTATGACAAAAAGGAACTCCACGTATTTCAAAAAAATTATCAGCCAGATCATATACATACTTCAATTATTACTCCACGTATTTCAAAAAAATTATCAGTCAGATCATATACATATTTCAATTATTTACCTAAATAAATATAT